>MJUT01006532.1:80232-123084 GCA_002080005.1 Gigantidas platifrons | reverse complement strand
GCTGTAATTGAACAAGTTTGAGTGGGCTGTAATTGAACAAGTTTGAGTGAGCTGTAATTGAACAAGTTTGAGTGAGCTGTAATTGAACAAGTTTGAGTGGGCTGTAATTGAACAAGTTTGAGTGAGCTGTAATTGAACAAGTTTGTGTGGGCTGTAATTGAACAAGTTTGCGTGGGCTGTAATTGAACAAGTTTGCATGGGCTGTAATTGAATGAACATTGTTTGTAACATCAAGAGAACAATATTTCAGCTATAATCATGACAATCAAGTGGGCTTAAATTTCAATTAGATTTGTTTATTTCAAGATCTGGAAGTCAAAATATTGTGTTTTGATGGAATTGTATATTTGTAATTGTAATTTGACTTCAAAATTATGAATTTGACTGTATTTGATCAATTGTCTTCCTGAATTATTGAGGAGACTGTCTCTGTGATTTAATAGTTAGCATTCTCACCATGAGTCTTCCTGTATTATTGAGGAGACTGTCTCTGTGATTTAATAGTTAGCATTCTCACCATGAGTACAGATTATTGGATTGGTCAAAGGAATGATGGTCAATTGGTATTTGTTGCAGAGAATACAGCATTAATGAGTATTTATATGGCTATTTGGCTTGGAGTCAGATAATGTGTTAAGTTGGAGTGACATGTACCTTTTCCTACATACTGTTGTTTTAGTGATCTGATAAATGTGTGGGGAGATTTTGGACTGATGATTCAATAATCTAGCACTATAAATATCTATCATTATCTTGTCAAATTGCTCATTTAGCATTAAAACAACAATTGCCCACTCATTATTGATCATTGCATCGGTGGTGTAATGGTTAGCATGCTCCCCTCGAGTGTGGTAGATCGTGGGTTCTAGTCCCGATCAGGTAAAACCAGACTATAAAATTGGTATTTGTTGCTTTTCAGCAAAGTACGCAGCATGAAGGAGAGAAAAGACAGGTTAGCTCGGAATCAGGATAATGTGTCAGAGCGGGGCGACATGTCTATCTGTGGACTGTTGTTTAAGTGAGCTAGCACTATGAAAATCTAACTGTTGGTCTAGTACAAAGCAGATCTCATCATCATCTCATTGAAAATTAACCTGTTCTCACCATGATATAGCTGAAAAATTGCTGAGTTAGCATTAAACAACAATTGCTCACTCATTATCGATATGCTATGTTTTCAGGGATGGCAAGGTGAAAGTTTAAAAATAAAACAACAAATGAGCTTTAGCCATAGACTTTAATATTATCAAACATCAACAGTTAAGACAAACAACAGATATTTTAGTACATTAATATAATGATGTGACAATCATTGCACCAGAGTACCACTGAATGGAGAAATCATTATTAATAACATAACTCAATCTTTTTGATTCATAACTATCAGCTTACCTTTCTATGTTTATAATCAACGTTTACACAACCCCTTTAATAATCAAATGTAAAGTGTGTCTGACACCTGAACCTTTGACTCATACAAAATGAGCTTTGCTTTTGATTGGTGAATAGTAAAAGTAAATTTGAAAAAAAAACAAATTAGATATTTCTACTACTATAGATAGCATCTGTTTCATATTACTTTAGCAACTCATTATAATATAGTATTTCCTCTATAATATTCTGTCATCCAGAATTTTGTGAAGATAAATACAGAATAATGAATTTTATAACAATTCTATGAAAGAATTAAATAGCAGAATATTGAACACACATTCATTTAGGAATAGCACCCATAAAATTACTCTTAAAAAAAATAATATAAAAATATAATATAGCAAATTATACATCAAAATAATTTAGCTAATGAAAATAAATTTTAGGTGATGGCAGCTTACAAATCTGAAACAAGAACTTAATACAAATTTACAAATACAATTTAATATACATTGTAGTGTATTACAATAATGAAAATAGTTCCAATGAATTTATCCACAAAAATGAAAATAGATATGACTAGATATAATAGCATTGTTCTCAACTTTAATACTATGAAATAAAAAGTGGCATTTTTCTTGTGTAAAAATAAAATGAAAATTTTATGATCAATTAGAATCTATTCAAACATTAATGAGATTTCAGATTTTATTCAAAAATTAAGATTTTTTGTGTGTATAATAATGATAGCTTTGCTTTTCATTTGTTAAAATAGTTCTTAAACAAGATGTTGCATACTACGTCGTGCTAAGAATACCCCCACTCAAAAATTCTAAGTCACACGGTAAACAGGAAGTAAATATGCAGTAAACCTGGAAAGGGGAGACACGGTACAAGTCACCATGCCAAAGCCACATATCAAATATAAAATCATTTCTTTCAGTAGAAGCTGAGATATCTGTTACGAAAGTTTTCATTACGGCAAACATGAAAAATTCTAAGTAGCGCGGTAAACATGAAGTAGATGTGTGGTAAGCCTGGAAAGGGGAGACACGGTACAAGTCACTATGCCAAAGTCATGTATCAAAAATAAAATCATTTCTTCCAGTAACAGCTGAGACATCTTCAACGAAAATGTGAACGGATGGACGGACAAGGTGATTGCAATATAGCCCCCTCTCTACGAGTGGGGGTATAATATAGTTATATTTCACAAGTGGAAGGTTTCAAAAACTTATCAAGAACCATAACTCCTAACGATAGTGAAAATCGTCAAAATCAAAATTGATATTTATTACATCAATTGTAATGATTAATCGTAATTTTATGATTGTTCGTGTCCTACGAACAATCATAAAATTATGATTAATTATTACAATTGATTTGTTGATACGAAACCTATTTTATTTTTCAACTGATTAACAAACATAATTCCTGAATTATTCAGATAAAAATTGATACATTGTATCAACTTGATCTTGATTTCATTGTTTCAAAAAAAATAATTCTAAAAATTTAAATCAATTTGGTGAAGGAAACTAAAATTATTGAACTGGAAGACATTTTACAATGTTGATCTTATTATCACATGACATAGAACATTTTTTACTTCTTGCATAAAAAAATTTGATCTAATTTTACTGTTGCATATATTTTTTTTTCGGAATTTATCTTTATTCATGCTCAAACACTTGATATAATTTCAATTGTGCTCAATCACCTGTATAAATAAATATAAATGGCACATAGCTACCACTTCTATTAGATATAAAAATACAAAGTAAGATGGCCTCTTGTTTCAGATAAATACTAACCACATGTTTACTACTTTATTGGCAATTTATATATTTTTAACTTGCACTCTCCAAGTGACTGATACTGAAAAAGGCATGTTCATTTCTGATAAAAACAATTAAATTCAGTTTTGAAGGTCTTTACATACATTATCACAACTCAATGAACCCCTGACATACCATTCTTAGTTGGGAAATCTTAGGCCATTGGAATGATATTGCTTGAAAATTGAAAATGACAAGGACAAAAATCAAAATATATCGGTAAAGTTACGTAACACTCAGTTTAAAATACAGTAAATAAAAAGATGGATAACAATTACATGTCTTCTTTAATTGTATGTTTTGATATCTCTACATACGTACATACCTAGTACACAGTTGTTATTGGTTCTTGTATAGAAAGCCATCCAAATCTAATACCGGTATGTTACATTTTGTATTTATATAGCCTACAACACTAGGATCAATTTGTCTGGGGTTCTGTTGATACAATTGGACATACACACCTTGGAAAGTGACAATGTAATTAAAAATATACACTAACATTTTTTGAGCATTTACTAGGAAGAAATTTGTATACAAGTAAATTGAATATCGGCAAATACTGTACCACATAATATTGACATGCAAGTAAACATCATCAGATGAGTGAGTTTGTCTCCTTAATTACAATATTTTGTTCATTTCTTAATATACCGGTACATGTATATCAGATCTGATAAAGTAACCTTATCATTGGCACCATTAGATGTAGAAAACATACAGGTGATCCTCGTTATGTTGAAGCTGAAGAGACCCATGATTTTACCTCACAATTGTAGAGGTTTTTTTTAGTTACCCGGTACATTGTATCTGGGATAAATTACCCATAAGTTAAATCATACTACGAACTGACTTGATATTTATCATTGGCTCTCCGATGAAACAGGGGCCATCATGGTTGTAATCATATGGTAGTTGGATTTACCACTACCTGTGCAATCAGTGCCTATCACCACTAAAGTTGTGAGTTCGAACCCCGTTCGTGGCGGAGGTGTACGCGATACAACATTATGTGATAAAAGTTTGTCAGGTCGCTGGTTTTCTCCGGATACTTTGGTTTACTACACCAATATAACTGACTGCCACGATATAACTGAAATATTGTTGAAAGTGGCATTAAACACCATCAACCAAACCAAACCACCCAACTGATGAAACAACTTATCAAAGTTCAATATAACGAGGTTCAAATGTATTTTGGTTTTTTTATCACAGAAGTCTAAGTAATGGAAATGAAATCTATACATATATTGTACCAAGAAAATATCTGTTGTATTCATAAAACATTTTGTACAAAACCAGAAAATTGTGAAATGATAAACAAAATTAAGAGAAATGATCAAAATAAAATTAAAATGACGATGAAAGAATAATTGAAGAAGCATTTATATAAATATCAAAAATCTAGTCTGAACTAGTTCACACAAACATCAAAATCTGGCAAAGGAATAAATTAAATGAACAAAAAATTGTGAATAATATCTAAAACAGAAAACGTTTTGTTACAACTTAAATAGACTAACAAAAATAAACATTCCATTCCAGTGTTATAATAAAAAACTTATACCCTGACATTCTTACAACAGAACACTATAAGGCGATGAGGAGGGGATACAGCAATTAGTTTTTGAGAAGCCAAAAAAAAAAGGCAAGAATAAGAAGGGAAGGCTAGTCAATCCTATTGACAAAAACCTATCTAAAACAGTCTATAAGGCATTTTTATTGAACCTTTTCATATCTTACTTTAGTTTATTTAAAACATAAGTAAATCAATAGTTTTTTGTTATAGATCTTCATTGTACATGTAACAAAACATCCACAAAATTTAACCCAATTATACAACATTTAAATCCATAAACATTTAAACATGAACCCTGTGTTTCCAATGTTGACAGGAAAAAAATGAGATTGATGATGTACATGTATACACAACAAAAGGATTTCATAATGCTTTCCAAGTGTTATTTCTTCAGAAAAGAGGGGTGTAATCATTCTGAATAAGTTATATTAAGAAAATAATACATTATCTTTGCCAAAGGGATATAAACCTATGGCCAAATCCAGATAGCACTATATATATTCCTAATGGAGACAAATCTACAACCAAATTCTGATAAAACTATCTTTGACTAAGGGAGATAACCCTACAGTAAAATCCAGAAAATGTTATCACTGCCTGAGGGAGATAACCCTACAGAAATATCCAGTGAACACTGATTGTGTTCCCAAATCTGCTGATAAAGATTTGTCCAAAACAGTTGTTTACAAATTTCTAGTAAAGGGAAATGATGTTAAATTAGATCTCCATGTTACATGTAGGGCACTGACCAAGGATGTGAAAATATGGTACATCTCAAGACATTTCCCGATAACTCACAGGCATGTCTAATGTCTGACAACCAATGCTAGGCTTTTAATGCTGTCATAAAATTTATCTGTAGAACTCAATCTAAAGTACATATGGCCACCAATGGTGAATATATGGCCATTGGTAAATAAATAACGTACACAGTTTAACGGCTACCAATAAAACCTTGGGCTAACAATACTAAGGTTGGTAACCAATGGTTAGATCAACATTTTCACCTCTGGTACAATTGTGAATGCACCCACTATCTATGTCTAAGGGAGATAACCCTACAGAGAAATCCAGCTAAGGATATCCATAACCTGGGGAAATAGATCTTTTCAAATCATTTATAAAATTAAATGTCCAAATTTCTGAAAAAGCATCAAATAATATCATAAAAGAAATGAATGGGTAACAAGAAAAAACATAATGAAGGGATTTTATTGTATGAAGAACATTGTGAACAAATCAGACAAGTTATTTAAGATTTAAAGAAAAATTAATCATGGAATCCAAAAATAGGGGGACAAACATTGTGACTACTATGCCATGATATTCCCTTCAAAACAAAACAAAAATAAGGAAGGGTATGTCCAAAAATAGATGTTTAAAGACAAATTATTACTGTTCATTCCTTTCTAATAATTGGAATTGCTCACATTCATAGAATGTGAAAACACAGTTCACCATCTTACATTGATGTACACAGTAAAGCTTGGCTATGAACTCGCAAGCATTTCACACAAAACATGATGTAATGAATAATATATGACATGTACATAACCTTCTGTGTGTTGTTCTTTACTTTATCACAGTTAAAATAACCTGGAAGAGAGAGAGAAAAAAAGTATACAGACTTGTCTATTTTTCATACCTAGAACTGCAAAAAAAGGTGATTAAAACAAACAGAAGTTGAGACTTTCACCGTGTACAAACAAACATTAGAGGGGGTTGTTTTGTAAACCAAGGGGTATACGTTTTTTTAGGTTGTTTTTACCAGTCGCAGAAAGAAAAGTGAGTATGAACTATAAATAAAACGTAGAAAGAGACAATGTTATGTACCACGGAACTCAGCAGAAAATAGGCTTTTTCTGGGTTCTCTGCCGGATCTTGTTTTGCAAACACTTCGACAGTTTGCTAATATTTTCTCATTTCGGGGGGTCGAGTCGAAATTATCATCAATTTCTGTCAAATATGATACCTACCCTAACCCGACAGAACACAAATTATAGTATAATTGACGATTCTTCACAGTGAAATCCCCCACATAATCATAAATTTCTTCTTTTAGTGTCTATGCATCGATATATTCGAACAGCCCCCCGCAAGTAAACATGAGTGTCCCCCCCTAGGTAAACATCCATCATCGATGCAAACTGTGTTTGCAAAACCAGGATGCTCCAGAGAACCCAGAAAAATACCAAATGAAAGCCCATTTCCTGCTGAGTTCCGTGGTATATAACATTGTCCCTTTTTACGTTTTATTTATAGTTCATACTCACTTTTCTTTCTGCGACTGGTAAAAACAATCTAAGAAAACGTACACCCCTTGGTTTACAAAACAACCCACACCCCCCCCCCCCCCCCTAATGTTTGCTTGTACACAGTGACTTTGGTAGAGGTTTTCTAAATATATATCAATTGATAATATGATTGATGGGCGAGTAAGTTTATCTTTCAACTAGATTGACTGTATTATGAATTGATATATTTTACTTCTCACTGTAGTTGTGTGTGCAGGGTTAGTTCCTGCTTCTTAATGATATATTTTTGTTTAATCTGGTCCCTCTGAAAGACCATTAATATCTTAGGATGTTTATGAATTTTGGCATTGGGGTTGTTGATTGTGTGTGTGGTTTGATCCTTTGGGTGGTGGTGGGTTCTGCTGCAAACATTCACTGGCCCTGTTATTGTGCTGTACATGATTGTATTGTTGTTTGCTTGTTTCTGTTTGATCACATGAGATTTAGATAACAAGAGGGAGAGTTTGGGTCCCATTAACCAGTTTAACCCCATCACATTAATGTGCCTGTGTCAAACCAGAGCTTTCCATCGACTTCTGTGGTTAGGAGTTTCCTGTAGTGTGGTGTATGTTATTGTGGTTGGTTCACAGTTATATTGTCACCCATTACCATTATAACTTTATTTTCTCATGTGAATTATCATGCAAGTTGGATATTATTTTTCAAGTGAGCATGGAAGAAAATCCATCTGAAACAAATACAAGAGGCTCACCTGGTCATTCATAGACAGTTTGTATTCAATGAAATCTAGATTTTGAAAAATAATATTTTATTTATTTTCAAATAGCGTATATCAATAGTCAAACTTTAAGCCAAATTAAAAAGTTTTGGCATTTGTCCATTTTGGTCATCTCATATCTCTGAAACAGTCAAAATTTCAAAATACAACATGTTATAAAGGTGGACAATGACATAGACATATGTCAAAATGTCACCTGGTCCTTTGGTTTTGGGTAAGTTGATAGCTACCAGTAATTAACATACCTTAAATATGTCTCTATCTACAATGGAGCAATGAATTGATTCGCATTTAATTGGTCAAGGTACCTGAAAATGGACAAATGAACAACAGTATTAAAACAAAATTAAAGTTATCCAGTGAGCAAATATCACATTTTTAACACTCATTAAAATTATCACATTATTTTATATTTTACAGGAAACAATGTAACTTTCATTGTTATGATTGCAATCTTGACTTGCACACTTAAAACAGCCAATTTGATTTCAGAATTAATCATGTACATTGTATAATTAAAATACAATATCTAACTAGTATTACCAAAGTCTCACATGAACCAGTATTATCTGGTAAACAAGATATTAAAAAAAAGAAAAAGGTTATAAAAAAACAAGATAATTTTATAATTCCTGCCTATGATAAACTTTGAACGCACTGTGAGATCTTTGCACAGTTTGATTGACTGAGCGGTGTTTTACATCCATTTTAACAATATTTTAGCTATATCATGATGAAAACAAGCTACAGTATAAATGAATTTAAAACAATCCTGTCAGAGAAGTTTACCTACCCTGGATTATATTGTTCCACTCTTCCACGAAGGATGTTGGGACCGAGGAAACTGGCAAGTTGATTCATACATTGACTGGCAGCACTTGATGTTAAAGCGTTGTCACAAGTCTATAATAATTTATAGTAATTATTCATACTGAAATGATTTATACTTTATACATTCAAATTTGAAATGCTTTCCTCAATAACATGTTGATTTGATTTATCAACCATACAATGTAAAGTTAAGATCATTTTCTTGAGTAAAATTATCAAAATCAAATTTGACTTATTTGGGTAAAATTGTAAAATCTCTAACACTTGTTATTTCAGAAATCATATGAGGCAGGTCAAATCTGATTGAAAAATGCAAAAAATAAATATTACTGATATCTCCAAAACTATAAGGACTACAACAAATCTCTTATAATACAACAGTCAGAATATCAAAAATGGTTGAAAAAAAAAGCTTAACATACAGAAAAAACAACAGAAAACACCCTTTATGGAAAATGTGTGCCTCTTGTTTGGAAACAGGTGGGGGTTACAATCTCCATATGCAATTCCAACCTTTATTTGGGGCCAAGTAGCCTTGTGTTAAATTATCATGAAGATTTGTCAACTAGAACAAACATTATCACAAAAAAGACATTATGTCTACACACAACTATGCCAATAACTGGGACAGGCCAATATCACAAAACAACCGCAAATTCATAAAATGAAGCATACAATGTATTGGTCAATATATTTTTAGTATCAAAAGATGCATTATAACTTACCATACTATAGAAGATAGGATCAAAGAAAGATTCCAAGTGTGTCTTGAAATTTCTCTTTCCAATACCTTTGGCTATATGTGGCAACTAAAATATAGTCAGTATAATATTTTCATTTATTTATATGAACTGACAAATAGTCTGACATTAATAAAACAATTATTTTCAAACAATACATTGTATTATTTTAGGGAAAAGTAAAAAAAAAAAAATTATATCAATATAAAATGACATTCCTATTAATGAAAAATAAATTAAAAAAAGTTAATATTAACAAAAAATCAGTTATTATAAAACAGTAAAACCTGCCAAAACTGAACCCTCAATAAACTGGAATACTGTATAAAATGAACTTTAAACAAAGTCACAATGTAGGAAATCTTTGTGAAATTAAAAATCTGTATAAAATATGTGTCTATTTTGAAGACAAAGGTTGGTCCTAATGAGGTTTGGTTTATACAGGTATTACAATCATACCACCATTATTAATACATCTACATAACATACCTGTCTACAAAGTGTTTCTAATAATACTACATGCTGAGGATAATGCTGAAAAGATACTGCTTTAGCTACACCAGGTAATAACTGGGCAACTACTGTTGATAAATCTGGGTTATTTGATAACTCAGCTGTCAAATGAATACAACTGAAATAGAGGAAAATATAACAAATTACGATTGTACATATAAATATTTAGTATTCTCATTCATCATAGGAGCCATTGTGGTCGTGATTGTATGGTAGTTGGATTTACAACTACATGTGCAGTCACTATCACCACTAAAGTTGAGTTCAAACCCTGTTTAATGGCGAGGTGTACTCGATACAACATTATACAATTAATTACTCCCTAAGAAGTCAATACCAGGATATGAGGACCTCGAGACTTGGCACTCATGGTGACCTGACCTGACCAAGGCTTAGGGAGTAATCAATTGTTTTATTATACCGAAATAGAACCGTTTAATACTTATAATTCTTAAATTCAATATTGTAGATAAAAATGTATTATTCTAACATATCCCTGGTCTAAAAATCGCACAACTTAAAATTCCGCAAAATGTTGTTGACGACTTTTGAACATTAACAACATGACGTCATATGAAGACTTCCAGTTTAAAACGTAAAGATCAGGCATCATTTGACTTCATGTACGCTTCAATTTTGATAAGATTTAACTAAAATACGTTTATAAGGTAGGCATTTTAATTATTTTTGTATATTGTTGTAAATGTAGAATTTCACGTTTTCAAGATGGTGGATCATCGTAGTTACGGCTTGCAGATTGAAAAGTTCATCGAGTTATGAACGAATAAAAAAACAGGTGGCAGTGTCCTTTTCTAATCAAAAGGCACGGAAACGATATACTTTAATTCTAAAAGAATTATTGTTGAATATTTTCAATGAAGGGCAATAATTGTATACTATTCCATATTTCAATCGAAACGGGATTAATTGGTCGCCATTTTAATTTTTTCAATCAGTCATTATCTACAGGTCAGTGTAAGATCATGTGATAATTAATGACTTCTTTGGAAGATTTAGTGGTCATACCGTGGAAAATAAAATAAAATCACATGACAAAGCATAACCAATAGAAAGTGACAAGATTAGGTTACAACTTACAAGTGATATAGTTTAAACCTATTTTATTTGTCAGATACCAAGGAAGATCAGACTGCATATGTTGTTAATCTATAAGATCATAGATCAACATTACACTCTCTTGTCATTATATATTTACTTATTACAATTGGACATCAATTTTGTTCCTAAACACAAGGTGGATTAAAAACACTAAATAAATCTCTAACACAGATATATTGCCACCTCAAAAACAATAAAACAAAATATACTGGTTTAAAACATCTTGTGAACAAATTTTTACTGCTGTCAGCTAAATGTCTTAAAAGAAATGAATTGACTAAAAAAATACAACCCACAATGAATGTACACGTAATATCCTTACCCATCTGTTAACTCCCAAGGTTCTGGAGGCTTCCTAAATTTGTGATCCATGCATCCTCCACCTCTTCCCATCTTAGGGGCAAGTGAGCCACAAGAATACATCTAGAAAAAGAAAGGTTTTTATTATTATTTCACACTTATGTGTGTTTGTCTTGATGTTTCAATACTCAGACCATGAAATAGGGTACACAATAAGCTAGAAATGTTCTGTAAACCTTATATTTCTACTTGTTTATTATCTTTTAATACAAAATAAAAACACCAAACAAAAATTTGTATGTGTGTGTGTATAAAGGAATGTATATAGTGGAGCTGTCAAAGAAGGATAGGTGGTTTGTTATTATGCTAAGCAATAGGTACGGCTATTGTTCAAGGAAGAACAAAACTTGTTGCCAAAAAAATTAAACTCTAACACTGTTGGGATGAAAATGTATATATATACAACCCAGTAACTTACAAGAATGCAAAGTACAGTCACAATGATATAACTGAAATATTGTTGAAAGTAGCATTAAACACCATTACCCTAAGCATGCAGTGTAGAAAATAATACCTGTCTATCTGTATGTAGTTCCATGTCATTATCTCTCAGTCTTTTAACAACACCATATGTAGCAGGTCCTTTATCTAAACCAGTGTATTTCTCTGAGGAAGCTGGTTGTTTCTCTACACCATCTAATCCATCTTTTATCTTAGCTGTTATAACCCCTAAACTTGTCTGACCTTAATATATTAGATATTACAATACATTTACTAGTAAAAAGAGTGAGTGAGTGATTGTTGTTTAATGCCAAAACAAAAAGTAAAACAAATACTGTGAAAATAAATCTATTCATTGGCACCAATTTTCGTGGTTTCTACAAAAAACATTGATCCATGGGTTTTTGAATTGTATTTCATTCGATTTTGATTTTCGTGATTTATGTGAACACTGATATCCACGAAAATTAGAGCCCTACGATTAATAATGATTTCACATTAAGTATTTCAGAATATTATCTTAATTAACTATAATGGTATATTAGATGAATTTTAAATTGATGAGATTATTACAGAAAGGTTGAATTTGAATTTGGCACATTAACATCATAGTAAAACATGAAGTCATATCTACACATACATCTAGTAAAACATAAAAAAACTCACTTTCCTGGCTTGGTCCAGGCATATCAATAAGGAGGGATGGTGTGAAACTAGTTTTATAACCCCCCCCTCCTCCAATCCATTTATATAACAAAAATACAAATTCTTTTACTTACCATAGGCCTGTACAACACTGGCTAGAGCTAATGCTGCTCCCTGTCTTACTGATGCTATATTGTCTTGTAAATTTGTGAAAAACAAAGGATATAAATCTGGCAAGGAACTCCTACAAATATATCAAAACAAAAAAGTGAAAATATATTAGAAATGTTAAGAGAAAAAAAATACTTGCCATAAAATTGTAATATGAATGCAAATACATGTACATGTAATCTTAAAATTAATCTTCATTTCATAACATTGTTGTGTCAGAAAAAATGTGTATATTAATTATGGTAATTAATGTGACAGTGAGTCTCTCCTGCTGGATAGGAAAGATATTTTGTTTGTCACACATGATTATTTGTGATTTGTGTGTTTGCTATCTTCTCTGTAACTATGTATATTTTATGAGAATAAAGATCATATCATATTATCAGTTGATCTTGAACTTAGTTTTAAATAGATTTGTGTTTTGAATATTAATACTGTGATGATATCAACACATACAAGTATAATTTGACTGAATGGAAAAAACAGAAAGTTTAACTTTTAATGGAATTTCACCTGCACGTCTATTTCAAATATCATTATGCAGAACAGCAATAAAAGTACTGTTCCTTTACTTGAATATGTGTCGAAGTGTAATGTTGAATAGTCTATCATGTTCATTTACATCCATATCTTTTCAAGGCCCGGGTGGCTCAATGAGTTAGGTCGTTGGATCTAACAACTCATACAAGCCTATCACCAATACGGCATGGGATCGCGCCCGGCTTTGTAAATTACAAAAAAGGGTGCACTCGACTCGCAGCCGCAAGTGATAAGTTTACCAGTTGCTTGCCCATGGTCAGTGGTTCTCTCCAACTTCTTCCACCCCTAAAACTGGTCGCCATGATATAGCTGAAATATTGTTGAAAGTGGCATTAAACACCAAAAATCAATCAAAGCCATACCTTTTCTTACTAACTAATCATATTACATTTGCGAATTCTTTGAGAATTTATTACAATCAGAAAATCACATGTGTAAAGATTAGATTTTCATCTGTTGTCATGGTAACAGAATGATTTATGGGCGATGTTCTCCCAAAATGAATGTAGAGAAAAGGTTTACTTTACATATTCAAAACTGTCTATTTCCTATATGTTTAACTGTACTTACTGTGATTCTTCAGAAAAACATAAAACAAAATTTCCACACGCCACACATGCAGCTGAAACAAACAAGATTATATATGATAGATTATCAAAGTCATAACTGTACATACAAAATTTAAATATATAAAACAAGTCCATTTTAGGTATATTTCTAATTTATACTCAAACAATATTAAAGTTTAAGCTTGCCATCAATTTATTATATTGTCATTTAAAACAAATGGACAATAGAAAAGATCATGTGATCATCACAAATACTGGACATCTAACACTTACCATCTCTGACAGGCCAGCTATCATCATTAAAACATCTAACACTTACCATCTCTGACAGGCCAGCTATCATCATTAAAACAAACTATCAAAGCTTCTAATAATCTAGGAATGTGGGACCTAACTGCAATTCTATCAATCTACAAAACATACTTTTTATGTCAATTAATTTTATTATTGTACCAAATAATTTGTTGACATCTTAAATTAAATGCTGCACGAAGCTCATAATCTTTACCTAGATAAGCCACACCTCACTGGTTTGGCATTTTTCTCTTCTTGTATACTTAATACAAACAAATACCCAAAATTTGATGCATGGTTGAAGTGCAGAAGTGATGATATATATCATAAGTATCTTTGCATAATTATTAAATAAGAAACATATTTCCTATTGTCTGCCTTTAATTCACTTTTCAAACATCTTCTGTAAACAATACATGCTGCCAAGTCAAGTGATTGGATTATTTAAAGTGGATGTGACAATATCTTTCTTTGTATTTCTAGTTTCATTCATTGCATTTGAAATAACACATTTCTTGAATACCTAGATGATAGTATCTGACAGGATGGACTCGGAATCATTTCAGACCAACTAGATAATAAACGGGTAGTTGGGTCTCTCACGTTGCTGCCAGCTGTGTAGTCCTTGGTGCCACCGATCATTCATGCTGTCCAGTACAGTTTCATCTATACTATGAATGGTTTATTCAGACTTATATTTTAGCCAGAGACAAAACCTCACCCTGGAAACATGCTTCCACTCCTAAATTTCTGACTTATAAGAGAGTACACATGGTAATCAATGTATATTAACCCCTAACAACTAACCTTAGCTCCTAGTTCAGCAATACAAGCACAAGCTGCTTCTCTGACAGCATGATTGTCAGCTTGTGTAGCCTCAATGTAATAGTCAACCTACAAATATAAACATACATCAATCGTTGGTCTCTTTTTACTGTCAATAAAATTGTACAGTAAAGTCAGGAAAAGGTCACTTTTTCAAGAAAGAACAAGTTCTAAAGTCATCATTTTATATAATCTATATTTAAAAAAAACCAGACAATGTGAACAAATTTCTTTCTATTGTTTGTCAATCTCAAAATTAAATAAAAAATTAAATTTATTTGTATAAAAAATTTAATTACTTTCTTTTTGTTATTCACCATAATTGAAGGAAGTACAACACTCTGGTCCTTCATTTAATCATAGGCTGGTAAACTTCATGATATATTATACAAGTTATCATGAGTCCTAATCTTGTTTAGATATCAAGGACCAGAAAATGTTCAATGTCACAATTCAATCCAGCAGGAATTCTTATTACACCTTCTGTAATTTATATGAAAATATTATTAGTTAGTACTAAATGTTTTTCCCCTTAGAGATTTATATTATATTATGAATGAATATTATTCCTACGGATAGGGATTAATATAAGTTCTAGCAACTTGTTTCCCAATCCAATTAATTACTTTCTATTATGTATTATATACAGGTAGCTGAATATTGTAATGTTATGTTATGTTGAATTAATTAATAAAATATGTTTGAACTAATCCAGCAGGCACACATCACATGCATAGTAGAGGACTATATATAGCAAACACAACATAACCTTCACCCCTTAAAACACCTCCATACTAACCACATTATTTATGTATTTCTCAACAAGATGTCTGCCTTCTCCCTCAGTTGTCTGTCTCCATGTCTCTTGTGAATAAATTCTGACTCCTTCTGCTACATAATACCTTAAAATAGATAAAATACACGTAATAAAGTAACTGTTACAAACCATAGCAACATATTTAAGAAATAATTCATGGAAGCCAGAGTTTGTATACAGTTTCAACATGGGTAACATTATTTTCGTACAAATTTTATCCCGAGCGTTAGCGAGGAATAAAATGCAACGAAAATAATGTTACCCATGTTAAAACGTGATACAAACTCTGGCTTCCATGAATTATTTCGATTCTAGTAGGAAAAATCTAACTTATGGAAGTGGAAGTCGGTAATGGAAATGCATTTCATAACAAAATTCACTAACCTTCATGTTTTACAGTTTACAGTTGTTTTTCTTTTATGTATAAATAGACTGTGATGCTATGAAGTTACTGATATTTTCCAATTTAATGGCATTTTGAATTTAGCAACTTAAACAAGTAAAATGCTCACAAAATCTTAAAAATAAATCAGTAACCATGTCTTTCAATGTCATCAGCGTTCCTTTGTAAACGACATCCGTAAGATGTTAAATTTCAAAAGTCAAAGTCCATTGATGGTTGTCTTAAGTATTTATTCCGGAAAAATATAGGTAAAAACAATACGGGCATTTTTATGTTTGTTATGCACCACAGTGCTGTATGAATACATAAATTCACTAGGGAATTATGTTTGTAATTTGTTCGTCAATACGCATGAGCGAATTAAAATATATCGTGAGTTTTATCACTGTATTATTTATATAGCCAATGAAGGACGTCATGTTAGAATTTTACATAAATAACATAGATTTTTGCTCTGAATGTATTAATGTTATTATAAAATAAAACTCCATATATATGTGGAACAATACTAAAACAAGAAAACTATACAAACATTTTTAAGGGATTCCTCAAAACCCTGTTTCTCACCTGCTTAAAACAAATCAACAGGCATTAAACAAATATACAATATTTTTTGAAGATCTGCATTTTCATTGATAAATATCCAAATTGTATTAAAAAACATACAAAAAACCTGTCAATGCATTAATAAGACTGTATACATGTTTCATCTGAGGTTTCATGACAACATATCTAATGGATCGTTAATCCACACAAAACTTAAATCAATATCAAAACCATTTTATATATGATTATTCAAGTTAATTATCACATTAAATAATTTTTCAGCTATATCATTACTACAAAAACTTATCTGTGGATAAAATCCAGAACAATTAAAACGAATGCAGGGATGATTCTAGCTAAAAAATAAAATAACTGAAAATTAATGAAAAATAGCTGAAACCATCTATACCCCCTTTCAACAAGTCAATTTTTGACCTGTCCTGCAGCTTTCAGAAAACAAATTTCAGAGGAAAATATCTAAAATCAGTTAAATAACGGAAAAAAACCATCCCTGCAAATGAATCAGCCTTGGGTAGGTGTCTGGAAACCTAAATGCTAGGGTTTTAACCCATATCCATATTGTGCTAAAAAGAAACCTATGTAGTATTTATACCACGGTTTTCAGAGTTAAACAGTAAAACAATTGAACATGGAACCATGCAATATCACATCTAGGTCATTGATTATTGCACAGCTTTCTGAGAGTAATAAAACTACATTCCAGATGTGCAATATCTCATATCTGCATGTATTATTTCATAGTTCGTAGCTGTTGCTTACATTCTGGTATAGTAAACCATAAAAAGATCAAAGGAAAAGAAAGTATTCATGTTAAAATGAAATATCATTCCATAATATAATGAAGATAATGATCACAGCTGAATGAGTTGAGATAATTTCTCCATCTAAAATAAATAAAAGAACCGCCTAGCGCATTCTAGCACATGAATGGACGACGTATCCCCCCGCACTTGCATAATATTTAGTTTTATATATTTATAGAAAGCAGCCTTGCAGTCTTAATGTATAACATACTTACAAGCCACATGCAAAGATTATTCAAATCTATCCATGTTTACTAAAGTTATCACATAAACAAGACACAATTCTCAAAATTTGTGATTTTTCAACCAAAAACTAACATTTTCCCCCAAAACACTTGCTTCAAATATTTCCATGTTAGAACCCATCCAAAATAATGATAATTCCAAGCTACTTGCAAAATATTATTCAAATTTATCCATGTTTACTAAAGTTATTGCATAAACAAGACACAATTCTCAAAATTGGTGATTTTTCAACCAAAAACCAAGATTTTCCACCAAAACCCTTGCTTCTAATATTTCCATGTTAGAACCCATCCAAGATAATGATAATTACAAGCCACATGCAAAAAATTATTCAAATTTATCCATGTTTACTCAAGTTATCGCGTAAACAAGAAAGTGTGACGGATGGACAGACGGACGGACAGACAGCCGTTATTACTATATCCCCTCAGCGCTAATAATTGTAATATTTACCTATTGAGGCACATTCTAGGTATCAAAATACTATAAAACTGATCTCTAGCTTCCTCTGATGGTAAACTGTGTAAAAACTTTCTAGTGGCAACAGATGCCGCAAGTCTGACCTATAAAATATATTGTGACATATTACATAAAATAAAATGGATGGGTACAGCTAAATCTGTGTAATAATATAATATTTTCAAATCATTCAAGCATGAACACACTTTTGTTGAAGAACAACAATAAAAGTTTTGAACCCTTTACCCGAGTTTCAGATAGATTATCCTTCATATTCAGTAACAAATAGAGTCAAACCTGCACATACAGCCACCTCTATTAAGCAGTCACTGTACTCACCTGTATTAAAAGACCACCTTTTTCTTGTCCTGTCATGAACAATTTCATATAAATTCAACCTCTTTTACTAAGCCATCTGTCTTAAAAAGGCCACATTTTCTTTGTCCAAAAGGTGACCTCTTAATACAGTTTTGACTATACATACTTTTGTCTGTATTAATTGTTATTAACGTCAATTTATTTTTAATTAAAGATTTCTTATTTGAATGAGTGTCCATACTCTACTAAGTTTACTTGTGTACTAATTTTATGAAACTGAATCCATTCTCAACTGACTATTTATAGCCTTTAACTTTCATTTCATATATTTTATAAGTATTAAAATTACAGCTTCAATCGTTCCTGAATTTAATGAAGAAAAACAAATCTTCATTACCTATATTTTTACCTTTAGAGCCTTAAGGGAGATAAATTTTTAATATTTCACCATACTACACGACTCAACATTTCCTGATGATTTACAAATTATTATTACTGATAAAATGTAAGATGTTCATACTTGTCAAGGACAATTTCATTTTAAGCCACTTATGTTAGGACAAGATTATTACAAAGAGGTTTGAGTTATACATTAATGAGCCTCCTCCACCTCAACCACTATTAATATAACTACAAGAGTAGGATGTACTCTTACAACCTCATTAATTTCTAGGCTATTCTCTTACCTGGCTCCAATTATCAGAAAGTCCTTTACCCAGATGTTCTGAAAATTCTTTTCCATGACGATATACAGAATTTTCTTCTTTCAGTTTCAATGTAGCTTTTCCTTAATAAACAAAAAAATATCAAATATAATGATAAGTTTAATGTACAAAAGACCTTAAAATTGTGATGAGGATGAAAAATGTTATTGTATTCAGCAATTATCATATCAATATTTTATCATAAATAAATTTGTAGCAAATGCTTGAATTTGATTGGTTAGAATTTTGTATCCATCATGTCATAGATAAAAATTTTAACCGGAAGTCACATGTTGGGGTCTCAATTGGGAAAATTTTTAATTTTAATTCTTTTTAAGCAATTATTATCCGTCAAAATATTTTTAGGACAAGAAAAAAAATTAATTAGGAATTAATTTATAAAGATTGATCACAATTTTTTGTTCAGTTCATTCGAAATAAACTCAAAAATGTGGTACACACCCTTGCGTAACCCGCTTTGCTGGTTACAGTGTGTACCACATTTTTTAGTTTATTTCTTCATGAACCGTAAAAAAATTGAGATCAATCCTTAATTGTACAAGTGATATTACATCACAATACTCTGTTTAAAAATCATGTACATTGTGTAAAGTTATGAATAAATAAATATTCATAATCATTCTAGACTTATTATTTGTAGCAGTTGATTGATTGATTATTGTTTAACAACAAGTCAGCTATATTAGAACTATATACATAACAAGTTTACAAGCAATAAATCAAGGTAGATAAAGTGTGGCACTGAGATAGCTGTAAGATAAAGTGTGGCACTGAGATAGCTGTAAGATAAAGTGTGGCACTGAGATAGCTGTAAGATAAAGTGTAGCACCGAGATAGTTGTAAGATAAAGTGTGGCACTGAGATAGCTGTAAGATAAAGTGTGGCACTGAGATAGTTGTAAGATAAAGTGTAGCACCGAGATAGTTGTAAGGGGTAAGGGTGGAATTTTAGATTGCCACAAGAAATAGTACATGCAATTGATATTACAGGAAATAATTTACAGTAGATGTAGGATGGACAACATACTATTATTTGTTCAACATATAGACCTTGTGCACATTCCAGATTTGATTCTGAAATTATACATTTTTGTTTAGAGGAGTCATTTCTCTTGTGGCCTGCTAAATGGTAGCCATTCTAGCAAGAGCAACAGACAAGATTTGAGTGATTTTCTTAAAATGTATAGATATTTGAACTTGTAAATAAATCAGATGATAATTACTTAGTGGCAAGTCTTCCAGGGAAGACATGTGCTGCCTGTGAACTTATTTTCGATATCAAAAATATTCTAAGTTCCGTCAAACAGGAAGTGGACATGCGGCAGATTCGAAACTGTCTTACACGATACAGTTCTCCATACTGATGCTCTGTGCCAAATATCAAGAAGCTGGCCTGTGTGGTTCCTGAGAAAAATGTGACCGAAATTATTGTGACGCTGACGCCAGATAGTGATCCCTATATGTCGCCTCTGCGTAACGCAGGTGACACAATAATAAGTGGAAGTTGCTACAACGTCTTTTTTTTAACAGATTACATGTATGAGAAAATTAGGTGTTTTTACATGAAAGGGTACCCTTTTGCTTAACTTTAAGAGGAATAACTCCTAACGTATAATGTTATAATCAATAATCAATTGAGGAAAGAGCAAAATGTCTACTGATGACGATAAAAGTTATTATACTTATTACTATAACTAATTGACAATTTACATTATCAAAAATATGTCACGAATGACCAAATAATGCAGTAACTCACGAATGCGCGCGGCAGGGGGGGGAATTTTGAAATAAAAACAACACAGGACTGGACTTTAAGCAAAAATAATAATCCAGGATTAGTTTTTTATTTAAAAAAAAATCCAGGACCCCTGTGTCCATGAATTTTTTTATTTTTTAAAGTTAAATAATATGAAATATTGACATCCACACTTGCCTTTTGGACAGCACATTTCTGTGTCCACACTTGCCCTCAGGCAACACTTGTTATATAGATAAAAAAAGTTTTTCGAATCGGATTTAATATAAAATGAGTTTAATTGCACTATATTATGTGTGTAGCGTAGAATTACAGAATTTTCCAAGTTAAATAAAAACGATAATTTCACAATATTTCGAGCCATTTCATTGTCAGAAAAGTAGTTCCGACAATGAAATGGCGTGAAATATAGCGAGAATGAAATTAAAAACGATAATTTCACTGTGAAATTATCCTTTTTATTTAACTCGGAAAATTCTGTAATTCACGGCTATCTATATAATAACTGATCTTACCATCATCCGTAACACCAATAGATACTAATGCTGCACACACATAAAACCCTGTCTCTCTAACAAATCTGTTAGTATGTAACAATGCTTCAAATATCAGGTCCAATAATTCTTGATCCACATATGGATTAAAGAGATGGCCACAGGATGTCACTATACACTCCAGACATCTGAAGAACAAATAGACAACATTTCATAATCAATTGGAATTTGATGCCACTTTCAATAATATTTCAGTTATATTGTGGCAGTCAATTTTATTGTATGGAGGACACAAGAGTGTGTGGAGAAAACCACAACCAGCTACAAGCCAGACAAACTGTATCATATAATTGAGGGGCTAATTCACTAAAACTCTGCTTTCACTACAAAGGCTCAAACATACAGAACAAAAAATAAAAGTGTATTACAGTGGAACCTGTCTAATCAGACACACCAAGGGACCAGGAAAATAGGATTGTACAGGATGTCGGAATACTCAGGTTTTATTTTAGTTAACAGAAATACTTTGGGACCATAAAATTTTGTCCGATGTCACAGGATGTCGGATTGTACAAGTTCCACTGTAATATCAAAGATAAAATAATTTGTGAATAATTTATACTTTTTTTTGTATAAGATTATTGCAGGAAGTTTTTAAATCAAATACCAATTGGGGTCTAGTTTAGATCCATTATCATTGTCTTTGTATTATGTATAATTTCCTTACTTCATCCATGTTTCTAATGACTTCCATCCAGCTGTATCATGGAATATCTGAGCTGCATCTATATTGATCCTCTACAATGAATAGATCATCATATTATAATTAAACTAACCTATTATAATAGTGTATCACTGTGTATGAACAAACATCTGTTTTATTTACAAGCATTATATACGGTATATTTTAAGAGAAAATTATAACTTGACTCTAATAGGTATTAGGTCAAACATAAAAATTGTCACTTCGATACAATTACTGTATAATGAATAATAGTGTAAATGAACTAGCGGCTCGCCTCAGCCAACATCACTCATCTAGTTATAAATGATCTGTTTATCGATAAAGACTTTTACAATATTTTCTCAGAGTTTTAGATCGAACTATTTTGTGTGGTGGAAGCCATCTTGGATCTCACAAAAACATAAAATGAAGTTTGTTACATTTGTATGTAGTTTCTGAGAAGAAGACTTTTTTATACCACTGGGTCCTGTGGTGATGGTGGTCATCTTTGATCTTTTTAGATTGTTAATTGATATAGGGTTAGGGTTATGGCGTATCCATATCACTTGATAGATTTTTGCAATTAAAACAATAGGGACAAATGTATTGTAAAACATTTTTCTTTAACTTTTTTAAGTCATCATAATAAAAGAACATGTAGTCAAAACTTAGATTGTGGTGTCAAATTCAAAGAAGCCAATCATTTTACTTCAAAATATTAGAGTATTCAAGAACTAAGGCACTGTGAGCAGAACATATTTATAACGATTTGGTTGGTTTATGGTGTTTAAACACCACTTTCAACAATATTTCAGTTATAATTGTAGTTGTTAGTTTTATTATTGATGGAGGAAAGAGGAGTGCCCAGCGAAACTAAATGATAAATATTCTAGTATACTTGTCATATGTTATTAGATTAACACAAATGAAGAACTTGATAGATAGTCACGACATGTTTTACTATGTTTTATATAGTTTAATAGACCAGTAGAAGAATTACAATGTACCTTTTCACAACCTGGTGAACTGCTAAGTTTTTGTACAAGTTTTTCAACATCATCCTTTCCATCATCTTCTTCACCAGATGGCATTTCTCGTTCTAGATTTGAACGAATACCTTGTAAAATTTGATCTTTAACATCACCATAGGTTTCTGGACCAACCTTTTTACATAATGCACCAAGTACTTCACCTGCAAAGACCCAAAATATCAACTAACGATAACAAATTTTAGAAGGAAGATCAGTCTCTTAGCCTATTTCATTGATAATCATTGTCCACTAATGTCAATATTGAACATATTGAACGGGGAAAACAGTTAACACTTACCAACTTTCACAAGCTAGCTCAGTTGTTTTAAATTTAAGAAATGCAAGTTTCTGAGGTTTGAAAAAGCCTTTAAAGCTTTTCTGTACACTTCATCCACAAGTTTAATGCCATAAAAACTTAAGCATATACACGTACAGTAGTCGTCTCTTATAAGGCCCCTCCCCACAAAAGGCAACTCCTTTTATCAAGACAGATTTCAGAAGCATTAAGATAATAAAATACTACTAAACTGCCCCCTCTAATCTTTTTCATTCCAAAGGGTTGGCATTATAAGAGGGGGTATACTATATACTTCAAATTGCATCTGGATGATTTTATGAATCAAATCCAAGTGCAATTCACCGGAAGATGACAATTTACAAGTCTAAGTCGATAGATGGTTATCTTTATTTTTTTCTGGAAAAATAAATATGCAAAGAAATTTCTGTTTGAGTTGACAATATATATATAATCTCCACCTACTGAGAAAATATATTTAATATGTAATTATAAGTCATCTCTGATTTTTGGCTGGTCAAACAAAAAACAAAAAAATGGAATATGTTGCTTCTCTACTAAGCAGGCAGCATTAAGGAATAAGAGTAAGGTAACATGTCTTTCTGCAGACTGTTTCAAAGAGCTAGCACTATAAAAATCCAAGTAAGAGTGATGGTCTAAAACAAAGAAGACATCATCATTATTTCATTGAAATGTAACTTGTTCTTGCCATGATATACCCGATAAATTGTTCACTTGGTGTTAAATAACAATCACTCAATCACTATATATATATATGTACACTTTCTATGTGTTTTCATGCATAGTTTTACATGTACAGTGTGTGGCCAAAAGTATTCGCGCATGTAAAAAAAAACCTATATAATCAACCAAAACAATATTCAAAAAAAAAAATATTGTGAAGTCATTTCTGGATAGATTTTTAAAAATTTTACACCAAGACATTCGGAATTGTCTATATTTTGATTGTTTATTTGCTCATTATGTTTATATGAGTTGTTTTTATTTGTACATAATTTAAACACAACAAATAAAAATTGACTTTGATTTTCCTATATATTTCAATTAAAAATAAATCCTAAAAATTAACAATCATGTTTAAATTATGTACAAATAAAAACAACTCATATAAACATAATGAGCAAATAAACAATCAAAATATAGACAATTCCGAATGTTTTGGTGTAAAATATGTTAACATCGATCCAGAAATGACTTCACAATAATTTTTTGAAAAAATATGGTTTTGGTTGATTATATAGGGATTTTTTTACATGCACGAATACTTTTGGCACCATACTGTATGTCATATAGTTTTGATAGAGATGACATTATTAAGTACATATAGTAAAACTTGTGTCTGATCCAAATTGTCATATGTTGGAAAAATAAAATATGTTTAAATTTGTCATAATGATAATACATACTAAGTTCTCTTGGTTTATCCCATAGCTAATTATTTGTTGTCTCAATCTTATTTTGTTATTACCTTTTTTTTTGCTCACATCAATATATTTTTCTGCAGGGATTTTGTTTCAGTTTCAACAAATTATCTGTTTATTTAACATTTTCACACCTATTCTGATTATATTTACCATGTGTCAGTGAGTGATAATTACCTTCGATGGGGCATTTTTTTCATTAGCAATTATTAACAACATTCTGTTTTACTTTGCATAAAATTGATATTGATTTTATCAACCACAGGCCTCATGGAGAATTGATATTGATTTTATCAACCACAAGCCTCATGGAGACTGTAATGACTGACCTGGACAGTAACTTTCAATTGTAGAAATTGTTGATATTCAATATAACACTTACAAAAATGTTCGTTATCTTAAACAAGCAATTGTACAACCCTAGAAACTTGGTACATTACTGAATTATCAATCATTATAATTTAAATCTTCTGGAAAATTTTATAGATGTCTTTAGCATGGGATTTCTTATTATAAAAAAACCCAACTAACTTGATTTTGGTTTAAATAAAAACAAAATCAATGTCAGAAAAACATAATTAGACTAATTTAGTCATTGGTAATGTTCATACATGTACTTGAATTGGTCTTATCTAAAGTTAAACTGATATCATGTGATATTGTGGGCAATTGTTGTTTAACACCAAGTGTACAATTTTTTGTATCATGATGAAAATAAGTTATACTCCAAAGAGATGATGATGTTCACTTTGTACTAGATCAACATGCTTAGTTAGATTTATATAGTGCTAGCTCACTAAAACAACAATCTGTGGGTAGACATGTTGCTCCACTCAGACACATTATCCTGATTTTGAGTCAACCAGTACTCTATATGTACCTGGTACCCTTTTTGATTCAATTTATACAAATTATGAAAGAAAAAAATTGTTGTAAGTAATTGCAAACGATTAAATACACAGAAACCGTCCATCATCAGGGTAATCATAATTATCACTCACTTTCAGTAATTGTATTATAATCAGAAAAGATGTGAAAATATTGACTAAACAAAATTATTTGTTGTAACTGAACAAAAATTCTGACAAATAAGATATACTGTCACTGCATGAGATCAGATGCAAATGAAAGAGAAGCACAATCAGTTACTTTTCATTTGATTGAAAAAAACATGCCAGAGTGAAAATAAAAATCATGTTTTAATATTAGACATTCATTGTATATTTAAGAAATATTTGAAATTGTTGAACAGGTTATATACGATATACATTGTAACCTGGTTTGGGTCAGTTTACGCTTAATAAACCGTGAAGCGGTTTATGAAAAGCGTAAACTGACCCAAACAAGGCTATGCAAGTATAACCTGTTCAACAATTTTAAATATTCCTTATAATTTAATTTTCACAACAAATTTAATGATTCATCGATTTTAGCTACGATTATTTCATGTGACTATTTGAATTTGTCGTTGGCTGATGCATACGTTGGTGACTTCACAATACCAACCCAGGTTATTGAGTATAGACAAAATTTGCTCCAGGCGGATTAACCAATCAGATTGAAATATTCAAATCAAATTAAATCATACATGTATATACATGTACATGCACTTCTTACATTTTGTATACATGCATTTCATG
The DNA here is from genome assembly GCA_002080005.1 of Gigantidas platifrons. Classification (NCBI taxonomy): domain Eukaryota; kingdom Metazoa; phylum Mollusca; class Bivalvia; order Mytilida; family Modiolidae; genus Gigantidas; species Gigantidas platifrons. Next base: position 96,493 of record MJUT01006532.1, on the reverse strand, counting down.
TGATATGAAATGGAAAGATACAAAAATGTAATTGTCTAACAACAAATATAAAATTGTTAACAACGCTCAGCACCATAACTATACGTAATAAAGGAATAATTCATTAGTTGCTCATACACTTAATTTTGATGTACATGTATAATAGAATGTAGGACAGAAAGTCACAGGACAAAAAGTAACAGACAAAAAGTCACGGACAAAAAGTCACAGTTTAAATTTAGCATTTTGACAAAACATATAGGACAAAAAGTCAGTTTAAATTTTGTATTTTGACAAAACATACAGGACAAAAAGTCACAACATAAAATTTTGCATAGGAGCTTATCACTAGGACAAAAAGTCACAATGAACAATTTTGTAAAATGACTGGTCCCATGTATTACAAGTAACTATAGGACAAAAAGTCACAATTCAATTTTATGCTCATTTTTGCTTTAAATTATATTCATACTTAATTAACAGCAAAAAGAACCAGATACTATATCACGGTCTGTTTTAAGGACAATGTATAGCAAAATGAAACTGTTCAGTTGTAATCTTAAACCTGGAGTCAATAAAATACCTCTTACAATGAGCAAATCTGGATGACAGGAATTGCCCACAATGATACAAACATGAAAATAAGACATCAACATACGACAAAATGAACACATCTGAACTTAGAATGTCATGGATATTGGGAAATATTACCCAATTATGCATACATGTATCAGTGTATACATATTGTGACTTTCTGTCCTACCTACATACAGTACATGAATCAAGGTATATACATTTTGTATATATATTGTGACTTTTTGTCGTACCTACATACATGTTAAGCAAAAATATAAGTTGTGACTTTTTGTCCGCCAGGGTAAAAAATATAGATTGTGACTGTTCGTCTTGTAACTTTTTGTCCTGTGACTTTCTGTCCGTTTACCTTATAATACACTAAAAGTACTGTTTTTCAACACACATTTAAGAAAAAAGAATTTGTTCTGCTTGCATGACATAAAAAAAGATATTGGAAAATGTATTGATAAAATACGAACAAAGTTCTAAAAGAGTTTTACAAAGTAAATACAGAATAATACATATAAAACAATTATAAAAACAAATACATGTAGCAGATAATAATGTACAATTCACTGTGTATTCCATGCATCAAACTTCACTTTTAACAAACAAAATTATTTTATTAGTATTATCTTTTATTGAAATGGTTGCAACGTACTAAGTATTAGATTATTAGAACATAAATCATTGCATTTTTTTCTATTTTCTTTTTTCCAATTAATAATAATAATGAAAAATGTGGGCATTGGGAAAGGCAAATATTTTATTGAAATAAGCACTTTCCTCTTTAATTTGATGTAGTTATAATATTTTATGCCGCATACGGTCATCTTGTTAACTTTACAACCAAGGTCAGAAGTAAATTTTCTGGCAGCAGATCCAATACCATTGTATAACCTAGCGACGATTTTTGTACGTTTTTCATTATTTTAAATTCTTTCTTTTGCATGTTAGTGTAGACTGAACCAAATTTTTGCAATGCATTATCATTAAGTTGAGTCATTTTCAAGGTTTGGGTCAAGCAATGTGTTGCATACTCTGTTCTTTCAATAATGCTTCTTGCAAATTCATTGAATCGTCATATTGAAAAAAATAATCAAATCTGATCACCTTGTACATGTACTTCAAAGTAAATTAATCATAAATCAAATTTAAAGGGTACCATAATAATCAAATCTGATCACCTTGTACATGTACTTCAAAGTAAATTAATCATAAATCAAATTTAAAGGGTACCATCAGTACTAGTACTGTAAAGAATACATTATTTACTAAATCTTTTTGTGTATACTTATTACAATGTATTGCTTCTTGTGTGTAACTTTTGTATAGTGTATTTTACAATGTATGTTGAAATATGTCAATGAGGGCCTCAGGGAAGATTAGTTATTAACTAACTGTGTAACCCTCTATAAATAAAGAATTTATTATTATTATTATTATTAAAAATTAAGTAGATATAATTTTTTTAATCAATATTGTTTTTGCTCAAAATTTGAAATCCATGAATACAAGAGTTCATGAAATAGTACTTTTTCTGAACACCACAAAAACTGGCACTCACAAAATTACGACATTCACAGTATATGATACATACAATATCGTGAATATGTAACACTCTGTAAGATACCTTAGTATGCATTCATTTTTTTTCTTTCAACACAAGCAAATTAAATTTAAAACTGTAAAGAGTACAACAATTTCTTGATACTTATATATAAATTTGTAATCCCATTGGATTTTGTATTACTAAATTTATCCATTTTATTCAATAAAATATTTGAATTGAATTGATATAAATTTGCATTGAACTTGAAGAGGGAAAGGGTTGGGATCTCATTTACTGCTTTAACTTCACCACATGTGTGTCTGTTCCAAGCCAGGACCTGGATTTCAATTTATATGCAATGGTCTTCTTTCAATGATTTGAGGTGAGAGGCAGTCATTCATTTGGTTGATATTGGTGGAATTGTTGAACTTCTTTGTTTAAACAGTCTTTTCTGATCTTTGGACAGTTTTAATATATTTTTTTAGAGCTACATTTGTACCTCAACAATAATATAGTAAAATTTGTCCCAAAAGTGACTGTTGAATACAAGCTTAATGGTACAATGTACTGGTATTTTATGATTAAAGAATCATGTTCCAACAGACAACTAACATTTCAAAATAAACATTTAAAATTGATTCAATTGGTTATTTCTTGTACATATTCTAATACTTGGATTCAAAATCGACCGTTTAATCTCTGAGTCTTTGTGTAACGGGAATGCTCCACTACAGTCATAGGAACTGTAGTAGGTTCTTAATCACCTCTGCTAACAGTGTTAGTGGAGATCTCCTTTCTAAAGCTCAGTTGGACAGAGTGGTAGCCTACAATGCGAGAGGTCCGGGGATTGAATCTCATCAGGGACATTGTACATTTTTGCATATGCTCTACTGTTATATTGGCACCCAACTAATATAAATAACCCATGATAGTCAGAACAAGGAAACTGGTTGAGTTGAATGTTGGTACATGTATTTGAGATTTCGTCATCAAGGTATGAATGATGACTCTTGAGGTGGGGAGATTGTAACGGAAATGTTCCACTATATAAGGTCATAGAAACCGTAGTATATTCTATAGATTCATAACCACCTCTGCTTACTGTCTTTGTGGAGATCTCCTTTACTAGCTCAGTTGGTAGAGTGGTTGCTTCTTCTTCCAGGTAAGGAACCGGATTTGTTAATCAAATGTATTTGGTTCCGCTTGAAAAACTCTGCGCAGTGTCGGGCAACACAGCAAGTTTTCTATAAAATATTTACATTTAAAATAGGCCTACAAAAATGTACCTTGCAAGAGGTCAAGGGATTGCATCCCATCAGGAACATTGCATTTTTCGGAGCAAGGTAATTGAATGTTTGTGCTTGTGGTCAACCAGCCTTTAAACCCTTGTAAGTTGTATATTGCCAATAAAAGATTACTATAATATAGTACATTAAGAAAAAATTAATGAAATTGGTAAGAAAATTGAAAATGATGAATAATGACTGTTAATGATAAATGTTGATTCTAGTAATTTAAATGAAAAAAAGAAGATATCAATACCTGCAGCTATTCTAACTCTGAATTCATTGTCATCAAGTAAATCCATAACTTTTCTTTTGATTTCAATTTCAAAATCATCTGAGACGTTCCCATTTTCCATGACCGCTTTTGCTCCCATAAGAGCACCATGTTTAGCTTCCCAAGTGGATTCAATGTCATTCAATATTTTAGACAAATCAAATTGAAGATTGTAAATTCCTTCTTCATCAAGACCCTGTAGATGGGCTACGAGTTGTTGATAACCCCTGTCCCGTTCCAATTTTAAAGAACTGCACAGTTCTTTTAGAATCGTATCCGACATTTTGTAAACAAATGTAAAATTACAAGAGAAATTGATTGATTGGGCAAAAATATTTATCTGGTCCAATCAAAAAGAACGTAAGAACTAAATTTAGCGGAAGTTGTAAAAGTTCAAGGACAACAAACAACCCGGCGTGGAGAATAAAGTACCAACATGGGAGTACCAGCATTTTTTCGCTGGTTGAGTAAAAAGTACCCGTCAATTCTAATACACTGCGTTGAAGACAAGGTGAAACATAGTTTTTAAATTATGCTGTCATATATCCCCGTATGACAATAAGCCGGTCAGTCATTGGATAATGTTTGATTATTTTTTTCATGTTTGAAAAGTAAACATTTTTTTCTTTTTAATTATGTTCCTCGTCTATTCTTGCTCACATGTGTAAAATTCCATGGAAAAAAGATCGATAATAAAAACACACTGACCCATATTTGTTGTGTACGGTTTTCCCAAATGGCGTCCTATTACGTCGTTAGGATGGGGCGCAACGGTAGATAACTCTTATTGGTAAATATAGAGAGGTCCAGAATCTGGTTCCTAAAAATGGCGGTTTTAGTACCTATCTTTAACAGGATTTTGTGAAGCTATTTTTGATTGGATACTTTTTTCAGAATGACCAATGGAAAGACCGATAACAAAACTCGAAACACCTTTCTCGTTTTATGAGATTTCGATGAAATTTCCTAAAAAAAAAAACGTTCGAAAAGACGAAATGGTTGGTATTTTTTTTATAAAGAAGGGTGCATCACCCATATTGGAACATATTATTGCCATATTTACCTTTATTGAAAGTACAATAAGTTAGACTTTGAATTTTAACGTGAAAATATTATAAATAATACATTTCCGAGGTAGGGGTTAAAATAATCAGACTTATTTCCCTTTTCACGGTTTTTGGTTTCCGAGTCATAAATTAATTTTGCCTTGTTCAATTTTTTTCAAATTTTAATACGATGTTTAGAACTACAGTACACAGGTAAAGTTCCATTTTCAGCACAATCCTATGTATAGTTTCTGAGTTATGTTGTGACAAACTTTTTCCATCCCCCCTTTTTTTTTTAGTTTTGAAGGTGCCCGTCATGACATGTCAGTTTTCTAGTTTTGTCTAACATTGATCTTCTAGTATCTGCAGTATAACATGGCATAATTGTCAACAGCACCATTCCCAAATAAATATCATGTATTAGTGATTTATGAAGGAAAAAAGACTGAAAATGTACATTTTTTAGACAAAATGCATAGGAGGTACATTGTTGTACATTTTGTACATGTATGCGAGATTTGACCTTAAAACACAGAATTTTAGTGTATTTTATTATATTATTGATATATATACAAAAAATGTATAAGTAGACTTTGATTTCTGATGTGTGAATAATGTTTTAATGCAAAAAGACTTTTTTAATCTATGAAAATATCTTTATGAAGCACATGAACCAGATATTGACTCTAAAAAAAACATTAGAAAAAAAAATCGCCAGATTTAATAGATAAAAAAATTCATAAAAAATCAATGCTTCCAGCTAGAATTAAAATTTAAATTGTATTTTACTTCTATGATACAGCAGAATATGATAGAACAAGTTATTTATTGTTATTTTTAATTTAAAAAAAATGGCTGCCTCATCCTAATTACGTCACATAAGGCCGGTCAAATGTCAATAAAGCACATGGTTTTGTCTTAGGCTAACCAAACTTAAAAAGTAAACCAGATTTAGAAAGTACAGTATTTTAGCTTTTTCAGTGTAATTGTTTTGTCTGAAAAATGTCAAAAGATGTTTTCTTTTAAATAGTTTGAAGTTGAAGTATTAAAAATTAATCATTTGAGGCAAATATTAAACTTGCCTACCCATAAATGGCATATATTATAATGTACATTTGTATTTAATCCAATGAATTTTGTGTTTTTGCTTGTCAATACAATCTATTAGACTTACTACATTCTGTCGTATTTTTGGAAAACAATTAATGACTGATTTCAATCTATTTTAATCACATTTAATATCACTCACTTACAATGAACACACACAAAAATGGTGGAATCTGAAAGATCAATCATCATATTTTCAAAGTATTTTAAAATACAATTTGCTTGGCCTACATTCCAGAAACAGTCATGAACTGTGATGACGATTATGTTAACAAACCGGAAAGTTAAAAACGTTCGGGGAATACCATCGCTTAAAATATATTTCACAGGCAGAATGACCAGGTAAAAAGGACATTAGTAAAAAGGATTTTTTTCACTTGTATGAAATTTTGTCAATTCAATCTTACCTGTTTTGATCGCATTTTATAATCTTCAAGTTTTAAAAACCTGCTTCGGCGTCTTATATACATTATAAATATACAGAATGACGTCATTGGCCTCGTGCTGCGCGAGAATGGTAAATAAAAACAAATGACCGACTTTATTGCATGACCGAGCAGATGTCACGACACGATATGTAATACTTATCACCTTATAATTATAGTCTGTTTGACTTCTATTAAACCTACAGAAAAAAATTCTTAATTTATATTAATATGTGATATATACGAACTCTGACAATTAATTTAAAAAATGTTGGTTCAGTATTAAAAAAGTTACCCATTAGGTCTCTATGTTAATTATATTTTCTGAAGTGTAAAAATTTGCATGGAGTGAATACAAATAGTGTAAGAGCCCAACCATCAAAACAAAATAACAGACATGTGCTTTCAATGTACATTTTTTTTTATATTTCATTGTACCATGTGACATAGGACATTTAAATATTAAAATGCTACTCATCAACTGACTATTAAGGTGATAGTCAATTGTTATTGATTTCCATTTATATGTCCTATGTCACATGGTACAGTCTGTTATTTGTACTCACTCCAGCCAGATTTTTACACTTCAGAAAATATAATTAACATAGAGACCTAATGGGTAACTTTTTTAATAATAGACCAAAAATTTTGAAATTAATTGTCAGAGTTCGTATATATCATATAGTAATATACATCTAGAAAAAAAATTGTTGATTTGAAAATCGGATTTTTAAGAATTTTTTTCTGTAGGTTTTATAGAAGTCAAACGGACTATAATAGATTTATGAGTGATTCACGGTAGTCCGAGATTCCTCTGCCGTTCGATGACTTGTTACATCTTGCTGTTGTCGTTGAACATCAGAGCGCTCTCCATAATGAAAACAGCGGATTTTCCTGCCCATCTCAGCCGTGGCACATTTCCACGTTTTGTGACTCAGATTTTATTTTCAATCCAAAACCCTTATATAAATCGCTTCCCCAATCATTTTTCTATTCATTCATAACCATCTTACCCTCAGAAATTGGTGTTACACTCCATTACAGCACAATTTCCCCAGACCATATGATTTCGTCATTTTGAACACTGACATTTTGAAATATTTGTCACATGACATCGAGAGAACTACGATTACCGCAATGTATCATGGGAGATGATTTGCATATATGATCTGACCTTGTCCAAAATAGGGGGAAACGTAAGACATGTTCTTTCCGAAGCCCGTGGATAACACTGCCAAATGAATCTTTTCTATCCAACATATTTTGTATTATTTCCTTCTGCTCTGATTTGAACTGTAGATGGAACTGTTTGTCCTGCAGAATACGCTTTATATCGTCTTGTATGTTTGTTTACGTATGCTAATTTGGCGCACTGCATTTAGTATCTCCCATCATGCAATGCATTGCTGTCATCTTTCAGTTAGTATCGCAAGATCACGTTAAAAGAAATGGCAGTGAAATGACCAAATCATTGGATGTAAGGAAAAAACGTGCTGTTATCGAGTGTAACACCACTCTCTGAGGGTAAGATGGTTATGAATGAATAGAAAAATGATTGGTGAAGCGATATATATTAGGGTTTTGGATAGAAAATAAAATCTGATAGCCACAAAACGTGGAAATGTGCTACAGTTGAGATGCGGAGGAAAATCCGCTGTTTTCATTATGGAGAGCGCTCTGACGTTCAACGACTACAGCAAAATGTAAATAGTCGTCGAACGGCAGAGGAATCTCGGACTAGATTCACGGGTGCAAGACAAGAGACAAATCGGCACTTGGTTTAAAAGACAAATCGGCACTTAGACCACAGGCGCTTGTGTAGAGTCAAAAATATGCTCGCTATGTACCTAAAATACCACAAGGCCGGACTCACTCCTACTACCCCTGTCACTTCAACCGCTATTTCCCATGTCAAAATGTCGATAGGACACAAATCACCTACTGATTTGCGTAGTGAAATGATTTTTCTTCAAGGAAAATCCGTTTTTTATATCTTCCTGCCTTCTACACCCCCATACTGACAGATAATCCTCAGATTTTGTTGACACACGACATATCGTGGGCTGCAAAAGCGAAAGTAGGCAGCGTGACGTCTTTCGGTCGTTCTCTGGTTTTTTCATATATAAATACTAATCACTAGAAATTCCAAATTCAAATTACAAGGCGCCAAAATATGAACTTCTCATGTATGTTTTGTAAGGCAATAATGAAACCCGAGAATGACCGAAAGGCGGAAAGACGTCATGTGACCTACTTTCGCTTTTGCAGCCCACGATATGTCGTGTGTCAACAAAATCGGAGGATTATCTGTCAGTATGGGGGTGTAGAAAATCATTTCACTACGCAAATCAGTAGGCGATTTGTGTCCTATCGACATTTTGACATGGGAAATAGCGGTTGAAGTGATAGGGGTAGTAGGAGTGAGTCCGGCCTTGTGGTATTTTAGGTACATAGCGAGCATATTTTTGACTCTACACAAGCGCCTGTGCTTAGACTAATCGGCACTCAATAATATAGACAAATCGGCACTTGGTTCGACAGATTGGCACTGATTATAAAAATAAAGTTTATTACAAATTATAGATAAAAATATTTTAAAATACAACAATACGTTGCATCACTGATGATTGTATAGTACAAGCAAATAATTTGATTAAGCCAAATTATAGATGATAAAATCAGAGGTGTTTACTGTTACGGATTTTCTGTATTTACCACGGATTTGGGATGCAAAATACGGACTACGGATTTGTTCGCAAAAGTACGGTTTCTGTGGCATTTCAAAATTATAATTTCCCACACTTAATTTTCCACGAAGCGCTTGAATACTTGTATATATGAATCAACGTATAAAACGTTAAAGCGATCAAGACTTCGAATGCATTCGGAATTCTTCTAATTTATCGTCTGTTTAGCGTTTGAAAAATGTGCTCGCTTGAAAATCCGAAATGAAAAGATGTCAGCAGCCAAAGCTGCAAAGGTTCTGGATTTGGAGGAAGAAGATCACGATGTCAATCGTACGCCGCCAAAGAAAAGAAAGCAATCTTTGCAGAAGTATAAAGACTCGTATCACGATTTGTGGCCTTGTTTGACGGCATCCAAGCGTGGAGAATGTATTGTGCACTGCATCGTGTGCAAGTCTGATTTTTCGTGTAGTCATGCCGAAAAAAATTATTGTAAAAGACACGTTGAGTCATAAGAACTTAAACACCATGAAACAAACGAACATGTCTATGAAATCATTTGTGGGGCTTTCAAAATTATGTTTCATGATTCAAAGATTGCTCAAGGTTTATAGTCATTTTCATACTTCACGATAATTCTATAGTAGGCAAGAGATGGTGTATGGTTTCATATCTTATAAATGAACCTGACCCACACCTCTCGTTTTCTTTCTTTATTCCCTTCTTTTTGGTCCGGGATTTATAAGGTTTGGGGGGGGGATGAAAACCTTACTTTCTTGCGGAAGTGTCTGCTGCCCAAATTTTTTTCAATTTTGGACTTGGTCATTTTAGCCCATTTTTTTTTAACCCATCCATGGATGTTCTGGTATCATTGGTGTCTGTATCTGTCATAAGCTTTTGTGAGTGAAATTAAAACTTTGTAAACAATAGTTACTATGATCGAACTGATGTACATGTAGCTAGTAGAATTGAATTAATTATATTATTCTAATAGTGCAGCTGAACTACTACTTAACTGAATAACATACATTATGCTAATAGGACATCACTGAGCTTAACAAATTTCCCTGTCATTTATTTCAGAAACAAAGGTAATAAATCCTATAAAATTGCATTCTTTAGTATCTTCAAAACATGACTCGGATACTGTCAGAATGCAGGAAATGGCATCTAATTAAAAAAAAATTTCAGAAAGTTCACGTCAACGGTGATACTACTGACAGAGGTCCAAAACTACTGATAAAACTGGCCAATACTACTGATAGCCTTCATTTGGGGTAAACACCTCTGTAAAATTTGTAGTGTAATACATAATTAATATTTGTAACGATAGTTAATTAATTATGTAACGATCAAAAGATTGTAAACTAACGGGTTAATTTGATCAAAGGAATGATAGTTAATTAGTTTATTTGAAGTATAGCGCAATGGAAACACATCATATGAGGCTTACAAATTTGTTTGTTTAGGGGCCCAAGCTGAAACAGGTCTTTATCATAAAATGGACAAAGTCACTGCAGATCTTCATTCTCACTCACAATGGCTGACGATAGTTGTATTCAGTGTAATAGTACCGTTTGTCCACGACAAGAAGCACTACATGGTGAATGAACGAGGCATTTTTATACTGTTTTCTAATTTTATTGTTTCTGTTTTCTTTAGTGTGAGCTTGTTTGTGAAAAAGTTTGACTGAAAGTGAAGATATATATATATGTGAAAACTGTGTTTAGACGTGAGTGTGATTATTGAAATTTTACTCATGTGCTGTAATTTTAAACAATAAAAATAAAAATAAAATATAGTCTTGATTATTATTAAAGTAGTCATAACAGTTTATCAATGGGCCTAAGGAGTTTCAATTGAGTGTCAATCAACTTATTAAATAATAATAAAAAAGTTGGCAGACCATGGGAAAATCGTTGACTGAAATTTATCCTGCAATGGCCAAGCAAATTGATCTGTCCTCATTAACAAGTATTTGATTATTTTTTACTAAATGTAGAATAAACATGAAAATACATTAAATTTTTCCCAAAGTGCCGAATTGTCAGTGATGGTGCCGATTTGTCTAAAGTGTGGTTCCGATATGTCTAGCATTCGTGATTCACAACACAACTATCAGGCCTGTACTGTACTGTAGTCTTTAAGGATTCACTATCACAGGTGTGAGACGAGCTTTTTTATATGGGTAAAACACTCAAACATCAACAAGGTATAGGCCTATAACTATCTTTTTCCAGAAAAAATTATCTTTGTTCATTTACTTTCACTTTTCCATCCATGTAAAGGGTAATTTGCTTTCTAGATTATAACACTTTTGACCCTTCAGGAAACTGAAGTTGATCTCCATCAGTACAACTTATACTTCAATTTTGACCAAGCAGGAAAGGTAAAGTCAACCACCTGCTGAAATCGTATGGTAGCACGAGTCCTGGGTTAAATCCATTGATATTAATCATACCAAAATCTTGACTGTGAAATTAACGTACATGTATTATTTAGGAAACATCAGATGTACATATCCACCTGTGACCGTAAATCGGTCAGTTAAGACATTTCTTTATAATTCTCATTCAAATTGGTATTTACATCAAAGATAAATGCCATGATTACTTGGGCAAATAAAATGTCAAAACATCACTTAATTTGATGAAGAAATGTCGGCTCACTGACCTTATTTGTTTGCATAGGTTTTGTAATGGCGCCCAAGTAACGTTACGTAAAATCGGTCAACCATAAAATAGTCACGTGGAACACTAATAGCAGGGCTCTACAATGCGACCAAAACACTCACATTTGTGAGTTACTTTTGTAAAATGCGAGTAAAAATTCTGTATTGATAGCCAGACGGCGAGTTGATATTTCCGGGACATTTTTATTTTCTCACCAATATTTTTTTTCAATTTAAATTCTTGCTTTGATTTTCCGGTCTTTTAAACCGCGCAATTGACTCGGACATATAAGTTTTAAATCATGTACTTTTAACACTTGCAAATGACCTTGATCAGAAAAACAAAACCTTCTCACAAAATTTTTCGCTAAAAATAGACCGGTTAGATCAACTGATTACAATACTCACCTGCCTGATGCAACTTTGACGGAAGCATAAGCCAAAATACTGATGAAGGTTCGGGTTCTGAAGCTGAAAAATGTAAATTCCAAGACGTCTCGAAGTCGGAGTTTTCGTGGCTCCAAAGACTACGTTATTTTTGCAGAAAGGAAGGCCCAGATATTGCTCGCAAAACCGAATTTGTCACTGGAAAAACGTTTAAACGTGAAAGTCTTGTTTATCAAAATAAAACTTAAAGTCTGAAACATGAAAATTGTTTCAGTGTGGAATTAGAAAAAACCCATTCCTCAACTAAGTATCTTCTGCCTCATTCAGAGCATTAATAATTATGTACAAATAAATACATATTGGAGATATATAGTACGAATTATGGCAAGTAAAATTGTTTTCCTTACTAGCCAGGGACTAGTGGGTACTGGAATGAATTGTAGAGCCCTGAATAGGCTTATGAGATTGTATTTTACAATGTTTTTTAATTTGCTTTTTCCATATTTCCCCATTTTTTCATTAAATTGTGTTTGCTGTCACTTGTTTTCAGCAGATAATTTCTCTGTTTTCATGTACAATTTTATCCATTTCGATTCCATGAAATATATATTAAATCATATTTATATTGTGTATTCCCCACAAATTCCCACTAAAAATCAGAAAATTATCTAAGGAATTACTTAATTTCAAAACGAAAACAATGCAATTGCCGTTGCCTAATAGAGTTGTAAATATAGGTCAGGATGCGCAGTGGAATGTAAACAAACACATGATATGCAAATTATCCACTACGGACTGTGTTTTTGTGGAAATATTTGAATTTGATTATTAAGTCAAAATGGTAGTAGTAAAATGGTACCATATTGGCACCAAAATCTATAGATATCTTTTCTTATCTGTTTAAATATCATTACTCTCTTGATCAAAGTGAAAGTATTTCGAATATCTATTTCTGGACGCAGTTTGAAGGCTAAATGACATCATCGACATCTGAACTCACATGACAGCGCATTCCAAAATCGTGACCGATTTCAGGTGTTGACCGATTTTAATGGACGAGAGGATGTATAATAAAGAGTTAATAATGATTTTTTTATTAATAGCCAAAGGAAGTTGATGGTGAAACTATTCCTGTAGACACCAGCCAACCTAACCCAAATGATTATGAATTTGACAATTTATACCTAGATATGAATGGTATAATACATCCATGTTGTCATCCAGAAGATAAGTAAGTATATTTTATTACAGTTAGGTTTTTGTTGTCTACTCTTTGCCCATGTCTACAACATGCAGGTGAAAAATAGAGAAATAAAAAAAAACCTTTGTCTGAAGTGCAATCAAAATTTTTATAATGCATCAGTTGGAATATGTTGAGCTTTATGATTTTTCAATACAAGTATTTCCCTATTTTCAATTGTTTCATAACTTCAATCATTTGAAACTTATACTGTTAGGTTTCTGAACCCATAAACATTTTACTATTGACACAAGTTTGTTCTGGAACAATGGTATATTTTTCACTTAAAAGTGCTTTGAATAAAGCATTTACTCTGATTACTGTTTTACATGTATATTGTGTATTGTACAGCTGAGATGTGGGGCTGTTATGGCCATGATCGTGTCGTATTTGGGTTTACAACTACCTATGCAATCAATGCCTATCACCACTAAAGTTTTGAGTTCAAACCCTTCTCATAGGAAGGTGTACTTGATACATCATTGTGTTAAAGTTTGTCAGTGTTTTATGGCATTTCTGTGGTTTTCTCCAGCATTCAAACTGACTTTTACATATACAATATAACTTACTGTCATTGAAGGTGATATTAATCCAGATCAGCTCTTACAGTGTTATGTTTAATCTGCAATAAAGAAAATAATTGATTCCTTAGAAATGCATACATATTATACACTATCAAATTGTTTTTTTATTCAGACCAGCACCAAAAAATGAAGATGAGATGATGGTTTTGATCTTTGAATACATAGATAGAATATTCTCCATTGTTAGACCAAGAAAAGTTTTATACATGGCTATAGATGGTGTGGTAAGTAAAATTTATATTGGCCCTACTTTAAAATCATTGATGGCAAATCCTATATTGCTACACCAAGAAAAGAGTTGGTATGACTTATGTAAAATTTTGACACAATATCCTTGTATTTATTTTTGATATTTTAAGTTTTCACTTTTTTGTTTTTGAATATTTTCTATGTTTCCTTTGACAAATTATCTTAAATACTGACATGAGTAATGCTTACTTTTGATTAAAACTTTTTTTGACCATATGTATTAAGATGTATTGTGAGAGGAGCAGATTATTTTGATGCAAACAAAAATAACTTGTAGCATATTTTGAAAGTCAATTGTATTTAGCCAAAAAGAGGATCATGTTTATAATTTATTTTAGGCACCAAGAGCTAAAATGAACCAACAGAGATCTAGACGATTTAGAGCTTCAAAAGAAACAATTGAAAAGATTGAGGAAATTTCAAGATTGAGAGAAGAATTGACACAGAAAGGCTATGATCTTCCCCCAGAAAAAGAAAAAGGAGAACATTTTGATAGTAATTGTATCACACCTGTAAGTGCTGTTCTATATTAGTGCTACTTGACCAATGTTTTTGAATTCAGAACCAATGGAATCCTCTGAAATGGTTTTGTATATTTTGAATTTAATCAAATATTCAGTCTAGAGGTGCATTGATATATATATCACATTGTTTTAGAATTTACATTTACATAAGGTAAGCCTGTGATGAATTCTACAGTTGGCTCCCTTCACTTTCTTATAAGTGTTAACTAATAAAGACATAACCTTTTATAAACCGCCTCATTAATGGTATGTATTGAAAATTATAACATTTTCATACTATTTTGTGGTCATATGTTTAAAAGTAAAAGTAAAGTATTAGTTTTTATTCTGTCAATTTGCTTTACTTGTTACAAGGTAAATAAATGAAATTATTTTTGTAGAAATGTATTCTGAATGGAAATTAATTTCTTTCTTTTAATATTATGTAAATATTGTCTTAAATAAAGAATTTTCCATTGAAGCTGTCCTAATGCCTAAAGAAGGATATAGTCCCTCTCAACTCAAAAATACTTCTATATATAGCTACATGTACTCCATTTTTACTTCCTTGTTCATATTTGATAAATATCCCCATTTTACATTTTAATACAATGTATGGTAAACTAATCAAGCAAATTTGTTATATTTTGAATGTATTCAAATGTCAACACTGAGAATCTTGACTTTGTGTGGTGTAATTCTTTTAACTTCCCTTCACAATAGATTTCATATTACGGTAATTAAACCTGAATTTAGCAACTGCCTATCTTTTGTGAACCGATTTTGATATTCCCTTGGAAGGTCACATAAGACAGGTTTTACTATACTTGTAGATAAAAACACCATTTCATATGAAAATATGATCTATGTTAAGCTGCCTGAGATATCATTTACCAGGACAAAAACTCTTACACATATTTTAATATTGTACATTTCAGGGTACACCATTCATGTTCAGGTTAGCAGATTGTCTGAGATATTATATACATGACAGGATAAACAATGATCCAGGGTGGCAGAATATCAAAGTTATATTATCAGATGCTAATGTTCCTGGTGAAGGAGAACATAAAATTATGGACTACATCAGAAGACAAAGAGGTTATTTTCTTATTAAATATATCAGTTTATTTTTGAGATATTTGTAATGTAAAATCTTTCAGTATGGGAATACAATAAATGTGATTGAATCATAATCGACCCCACTATTTACATGTATGCTTAACATATTTCTTTTTGAAATAGTAAATTACATGTATGGGTAATGTTCATTTAATATCATGATCAGCAAGAAGGTTTAAATTTCAACTGCTTGAATTTCTTTTGAGGCAAAATTACAAAATACGACAACACAAAAATTATACCCAAGCAAAATGTCTAATAGTTGAAAATCACCTAAATAATCCTGTATCCCCTTCAGAAAATAATATGTTTACAGTAGTTCTATTTGACAGTGTTAGCTTGAGAGGTAAGGGTTAAAAATAATCTGAATTATTTTCGGTCCAAACAGAGATCAAATCTAATTGGTAATTTTTCAATATTTCAAGATCTATTATAATGATTATCAAATGTTAGTGTTATGGTTGTTTAACACCACTTTCAACAATATTTCAGTCTATTCTGGCAGTCAGGTTTATTTCAGTCTATTCTGGCAGTCAGGTTTATTTCAGTCTATTCTGGCAGTCAGGTTTATTTCAG
>MJUT01006532.1:31522-48053 GCA_002080005.1 Gigantidas platifrons | reverse complement strand
GGGGGGTATTAGTCCCACTATGCGGACAGTTCTAGTTTATTTTGAAATACATTTAAAATATTGCCAAAACACTATAAATCGACAATTTAATTCAACAATGGAAAACAATTTTGCGGGAAAAACGTCGTGTAGCTTGTCTTACCCTGGAGCCGGGGTAAGATAGAAAAATCTTTTTCACCGAAATTAACGGACTACTTTATCCAAGGGGTGAGAAATCTGGGTGTGAACCCACACTAGTGGAATAAGGCTTGGGTCAGAAATCAGCTACCCATGCCCATCTAAAAGAAGGGAGTTAAGTAAAACTTTAAAAAGAAAATGTTATTAAGCTTATCTTCTTTACCGGGTATGTGATACAAGCTCATGTTAGCCTCTAGTTTATTTTGTTTATATCATTTCAATTTTTTATTGCTTAAATTTATTTTGTTATATTAGAATATTGTTGATGGTAGATGGGTATTACTTATTATATGCTGGGTTTGTATGTGTCAAATGAACAGACTCCGAAAAACACATAAAGCAGCATTATTGTCTTATCAAATGACAGTGTACAGTATACAAACATGATATCAAATACTCACAATGTCACAAATATAGGAAAACTAAACTAAAAAACTGGTTAAGAAACTTTTAAAACGAGATAAAATTTTATCTGTAATTTTATTGTGACTACCACAATATTACATAATTCTACTTGCAAATGGGAAAAACATTGCCACTAGGGGAATGTAATTTAGCATTATTCAGTATTTTTTAATTGATATAGACTATCAATCTTTTTTCCACATAAGATATCCATAAAAACATTTCTCCATAATAAAGAGTGCTTTACTATATGTAGATAGATATCAATATATGAACAATTTTAGAAAACATGAAGTAAGTTAAATAACTACACAACAGTGTTATAGTTTAATCTTATTTATTATTGTCTTCTTCTTGTCTGTATAAGCCTCCAGTAGTCTGGAGCACAATTTTAAAACTTATAAAAAGCTAGTGCTTACAATTTATGAATACAATATTTAATTATTTTTACCCATAAACGATAAGGGGCCATTGTGGTCGTGATTCTATGGTAGTTTGATTTAAAATTACATATACAATCAGTGCCTATCACCACTTACATTGTGAGTGAATCCCACTCAGGTGAGGTTGGTTTGGTTTGGTTTGGTTTATGGTGTTTAACGCCACTTTCAACAATATCTCAGTTATATCGTGGTGGTCAGTTTTATTGGTGGAGGAAACCAGAGTACCTGGAGAAAACCGCCGACCTGTTGCAAGTGCTCAGGTGTACTCGACACAACATTATATGATAAAGTTTGTCAGTGACTTGTCGGTGGTTTTCTCTGGGTACATCTGGTTTCCTCCACCAATAAAACTAACAGCCACATTAAATACCATAACCTTAACCCCATACACAATAACAGAACAAGTTGATTGACGGTATATATGGTGGAGCAAAGTTTATTAGTTTATAGAAATATGGAATATAGAATTTTAAGCTGGGTATCAGGAGTGAATTTGGATTATTTGGTGCTTATAATTTGTTTGTGAATCTCCTCATGTCTATTTCTGGCAACACGAAAAGCAAAAAATAATAAAAGATAAAGACAACTAGCGTAATGTTTAAGGCAATAGATTTAAGCTTACTGGTAAGTAATATTAAATCAAGTGTTTGTATCTTATTTAGAATGCCAGACAAAGTGCTAAAACCTGAAGATTTTGATCAAAGAAACAGAGGGAAAAGTTGGATGCCTCAGTTAGGTTTCCAGAAGCACAGTGGTTATAGGGGAGGCAAAGATAGCTCAGCTGCTAATAGAATGTTAAGGTTAGTTGTCTTTAGAATAAGGATTTTAGACAGACATCTGCTGGAAAAGGGGGTAAGAAATTACTGTACATGTGCTAAAATAATGTTCAAGTTAGTTGTCTATGGAATGCAGGTTTTAAACAGACACCTGCTTGAAAAGGGTGGTCAATAATAAGTGCTAATACAATGTTAAAGATAGTTGTGGGCATCTGGTTATAGACAAGGGTTAGAAAATAGGACAGAGAAGACAGTTCAGCTAATAGGATGTCATAGTGAGCTATTTTAAGGGTTGGAACGAATTTAGATAAGATGGTCTAGATACTATATTAAATTTAAATTCATACACTGTAGCCAATTTCTTACAGTCTATTCAGCAGTAAACAGAATATGAATGTAGTTCCTTTGAAAATATAACAGGGTTATCTTGGGTAAACAAGAAATATTTATTTGGAATAAAATTTTATTGGAATCAGATATCAACATTGTGGCATGTTCTATGTGAAAATACTATTAAAAAAAAAGATATATTAAAATTTAAAGTTAAATAATTATTGTGTAATGGATAAGTGATAATTTCTTCAGATTTAAATGGTCAGGCAATTCACTAAAAAAAACCTTAAGTGACATAACAATGTCATCAGTTAAAACTCATTTACTGTTTCTTCTACAGAGGTAGCCTAAGTAGAGGAGGTGGTGGATACAACCAAGGAGGAGGAGGAGGTTATAATAGAGATAGACAAAGTATGTACATATTTACAAGTCTTACTATTATATATCGTGGAGATTGTTATTTCATTAGTCATGGGTTAAGCATGTCATGATTTAGATGACTATCAGTCAGTGTTACACAGACCAAATTTAAGCCAAGATTTGCATATTGGTTTTACCTTATTGTGCTACTTGTCTGTAAGTTCTCTTTCATTTTGACAATTTTCACATTTGCTGATCCAGGGTTATAAAGCTTTGTTAAACTGGGCACTATTTCAGATTTTACAACTGTAAGGGGATTGGTATATCATGCACTCATGATACAGCTTTTTATTAGTCCCCGTAGAGGAGCTGTATGATTGTGTTCCACCCGTACATCTGTCTGTCTGTCACGTTTAATGTTGCCACCGGTACCAAGAAAACGGTTAAAGCTGATTTTTATCTAGTTGAGGGGGTATAATGGTTTCAAAGTGTTGGTCAACTGTAGATGTAATCTTGTCTGGTGCAGGATTTTTTTATATCTTAAAACCCAGTGCCTTCATATTTTGCATGTATATGTTTTAGGACATAGCATATTATTACATAAGCATTAGGTCACAGTGACCTCGACCTTTGACCACAATATCGAGTAAATGATTTTTTATGTCGCTTATGATCGATTGTCAGTCATGTAAGATCAACGATGCTAATAGTCGATGACGAGACTGATAATAGAAAATTGATGATTTAGCTGAACGACTTCTGTATTGGTTCCGAATTATTACATTTATCATGTGCTTCCCATCATGGTGGGCGACAACAATTACAACTGAACGTGGTGCCATTGCTACTGTTTTATCATTTGGTGATGTCTTCCCTTGTGTCTGTTGTACTGCATTACAAATAAAACCTGTATTAAATATAAATAAAAAAAAAAATTCTTTTGATGTCAAAATGGCTGAACTGTGGCCATTTTGATAACATTTTATAGATGTTATTTATATCTCCCAATGATACGTCAAACCACTGGTGACATGTATCACTTTGCCATAGTTTATTTTTACTGTATTAATAAAAAATACTCTTAAAGGGGCATTTACGGTAGGCACTATCGACAAAATTTGTGGGCGGGGCTTATCATCAAAAATCCCCGTTAATATGAAATATTTTGCTCCAAAAGTAACTGAAACTATGTATCGTTGATTTTTCCTCCTCGAGATAACCTTGGTCAAAATAATGAACAATCTGAATGTTTGCTCTGCCCACAACTATTTATACCCACGGTCCCGGTTTAACCCAACGTTTTTATTTTTTTTTGTTAGAGTTATCACTCTTTGAACATTTATTCCAGCAAATCATTTATTTTATTTTGATCAAGTAAAAGCTTTGAGACAAGATATGATGTACAAGTTTCTTTTCATAACATGTACATTGAAGTTTGAATTAAAAAAAGGAACAACTGATTTTTAATTTCACAAATAAACAAAAGTAAACATTTCTACAGTAACTTTGAATTGCATTACTATTTTTGTGGTAAATAAACCTTTGTTTTTGAATTTGAAACATCTAACGTAATAGTAATCAGCTGCATCTAATTCACTTTTAATGACATTCGGAAAATACAGATGTATTTCTTTAATATTAAATGAAAAAATCACATATAGAAACCAAATATTAGATATCTAGTTTTCACATGTGTAAATTTCTGCACTTCTACATTTAAACTCACATCTTAAATTTCTTGAAGAAATTCTTAAATGAAGTAAGCCATGTTTAAATGAAATGACGGACTCTTTCACTATTTGTTGTATTGATGGTTTATTATACTGAGATTTTTTTTTAATTGTGTATTTTTCTAAAATTTTATTGCATGATAACACATCCATCAGTGAAATAAGTGCAAAAACATTCAGTTTTAATGTGTGTGGCTTTTATTTCCAACTTAAATGTGAATTGTATTTGAAAATTGGTTATTATTGTTTGAAACAGGAAATGCTTAACAACCATTTCCCCCTCACTGTTTTGTCATTGTTTAGAGTCTGGTAGCCTGTTTTTAGAATCATGCAAATTATATAAAACAATTTAAAAGTGAAAAGATATTTGGAAATGTATAAATAATCTTGATTAATTTATGTTTCATTTACTGTCATTTTGGTTGTTAATTTTATTATGATAGTTATGCTAAAGCTAAAAGTCGTATTTTTTACTTGATTTATCATGTGACCTGTTACAGTAGATTGCACTGGAATTATGGAAATTACATTGTCACCACACAAAAGTTTAGAAATGTTGACTATTTTATAAAATCGGAACAATTGTATGTGAAATATGAACAGAATCACCAGAATTTATTACTATATATATATATATATATATTATAATAATCTTTTTTCAAAGATTACTTTCAAAAACACTTGATTTCAGATAGTAAGATTGAGGTAAATAGCACAAGAGTCATCTCCCTTGTTACACACTCTTTGGAGATTAGCTTGGTGTAATTGGAGTTATTGACCTTTGAATAGATTTTGAAAATATATTTTTATGTACAGTGACTACCATCGTTTAAATCCCTCTTTTCACATGCTAGGAAAGGAAATCTATAAAATCATAATGACAAACATCAGACTAGTTCTTATTGTGTGTTTCCTTACTATTTGTTGTCTGATGTGTTATAAAATAATGCCATGGAGTTTGATTAATTTGTATTATTTAATGACCCCCAGTACATATTTCACTTTAACTCCTCTTAATTTAGTCATTATAATCTTATCCTAAATGTCTCATTGTAAATAGTAATATCCCATGCTTTCCCTAGATAATGTTTGTACAAGTTATGTAATATGGAGCATTTTTAATGTAGGTTATCAATTGTAAGTATGATAAAGATATGTAATTACAAATAACAATATATTGCTTAGGTTTTTCTGCTGCCTGAAGATAATGATTGGGAATGGGATGGCATATCTGTCCATCCCTCCATAGCAAATTGTTTTCATGTGATATCTTGTGTTTGTGTTTTCTGCACATCTTTCATGGATGGTATGATTACTTATAATAATAATACACAGGTCAAGTTATGCCCCTTGAAAACTTTTAGAATTGAAAAAAATTGGCTTCAGGATGACAATTTCAGATTTCATTTCTCACAAATCATTAGTCTTTTGTTTGATTTCTAATAAAGCTGAAATAACAGTCTCTGGGTATATATGTTGCTCCACTCAGACACATTATCCTGATTTTGAGCCAACCAGTCTTTGCTTTTACTCCTTAATGCTATGTGCTTAGCAGAGAAGCAACAAATACCAATTTTATAGTCTTACCAGCACAGTAACCATTACACCACTGCAGTTTTAAAAATTAGCACAGCAAAGATGACTTAAGATGGCATTTAAATTCTGGTTCTGGCAGCTTTATTTCTTTGTTTTTAATTGTTACCATTATTAATAGTAAAGTATGTGTCTTACCCTTTGTTTAGTACTACATTATCAAGTCTGTATAAGTTTAGTAGGTTTATATCTTATACTATACGTTGTTGTTTTATTGTTTCATTTATCGGTTGTTTGACTCTATCAATCTTCTGTCTTAGATTTGCTTTGTAACATGTGACTCTTTCCAGATCTACTATATAAAGTAAAGCAAGTTTAAATAGTTCATCACATTTAAAATGGAATGGACATAACACACACTCATTTGTCACCTAACTTTATTTATTTATTTATTTTTACAATTTGTTGACATTATTGAAATTGGATACAAGTGTTTTTTACAATTTATATGTATTTCTCAGCAGCCTTACATTGTTGGTCAACTCTGTTTTGTTTACTATAGAATTAAACATCAGTTTATCAATGTATAACTTAGCCAGCTCCCTCGTCAACTTTAAAAGTACTGTAATTTAAATTGTTTTAAAAACTTTGTAATATTGACATTTTCTAATACACCCAACTTGAAACCACTTAGTATTAAAAACAAAAATTGCACAGAAAATGTTTCTTGTAATGCAGATGTTCGCCATTATTAGTAAAGAAATCGTAAATTAAATAAAATCAAAATTTGTACTTAGAAAATAAGAAGAGGTCATTTGAGTCGTGAAATATGAAAATGATTTGTGCAGATTTACAATTGAAATAAACAGGAATATTTTCCTGATACATTGTCCAAATAATCGGAGGTTAATTAAGGGTCAAGGCAGAACAATATTTTAGCTCACCAGAGCCAATGACTCAAGTGACCTTTTTCTCATTACTTGTCATCTGTCGTCAGTTGACTTTTTTCATTTTGATCTTCTCAAGAACCATGGGACCAAATTGGACCAATCTTGACTGTGATACTCCTGGGATGGTCCTCTTGCAAAATTGTGTCCAGTGACCTTTCCTGACTTTCAAGATGGCCACCATGGCATCTGATTGGTTGAAAAATGGAAATCCAGTCAAACTTGCATTTAGAGGTCAACTTTGGGACAAAGAAAAAATGGTCTTTTTAGACAGGTTCAATTCATATGAAATTTTCTATGACAGGACAAGAACAAAGGTGACCTTTTAAAAAAGATGACTGCTTTATAGAGTTGACTGCATGGACAGGTTTGACTTTCTTTAAGAATCTTCTTCAGAACCATTTGATGGAATGAAACCAAATTTGGTCCAAATAATCCTTAGGTGGTCCACTTCTGTCTGTTGTACTTGTCAAAGATCCCCACTTCAAAAATAATGTCTGTTGTACTTGTCAAAGATCCAAGATGGCCACCACATTAAGTACCAATAATCATAAACCATAATAATTCAAAGGTAATGCCCCCACCCCACTAGTCATCATCAGGGGCATTAAGTTTTACCCATGTTGGTGATTATAGGGTTTCTTTGAGTTTTGGTTTCCTTTTTATAACCAATTAAGTAAATCTTTTCAAATTTATACTCATGATCAGGAACCATAAACAGCAGGGGAATTTCGATATAGCTGAAAAAGTGTAGGGATCTGTGTCCCATAGACTCATTCTTCCATTTTTTAGTACCATATTTATTATTATTTTGTGTGTATAGACAAAACCTCAGTACACCGTCCTTTTTACACCAAACAGAGCATTGATATCTTAACATATATCAGATCTGACTTCATTAATTGTATTTCCATCACTTTATTTATAATGTGACAAAATGATTAACTCAATTAGTCACTGTGATAATTTTCTATGGTGGTAGTCTTCAGGTGGAACATTTTAATTGGCATATTGTCAGCCCCGCTCACTCATTACATTCAGAACTACAACAAAGTTTTTGACGTTAGTCGATCAACTTCTAATCAGTTTAAGTATGCCCCATGATTGAAAATAAAAGATATATTCATCACACATTACCCTAGATGCCAATTTTTATAAACGTTATCTGGTTACAAGATTTATTGTCAAACTAGATAATTGATTAAATATGCAAATTTATTCATGACAATGTAATTCTTTTCTCAATCATGTCTAATTAATTGTTATTGCCTAGTCTTTGCGACCTCATAGGCATACTAAGTCAATTGTTGACTGCGAAAAAGATTTACTTCTCACCAATAAATTGGATTTCTCGGCTCATAACTCTCGTCAAAACTTGTCAATTTTTTCAAAGAAGTAATCTTTGGTTCATAATGACTCCATCACTTTCTAATATTCCAACTGTGTAAATAGGAAGGAATTTGGTTGACGAAGAACTTCATGTGTATTGGCTGGCACTTGAGAATAATTACGGAGGAATATTACCGTTATATTTAATCACGATGAAGCTTTATCGCTAGTTCTACTCTTTATGTCATTTTTATAACAAGGTTTCTTTCAGTGATTGAAAATTTTATGCAGTTTTTAAGGTTATTGCTTTTTTATAACAAATATTGATACTAAAGATAAACATTTAAAAAAACAAAGACCAAATATCATCCAAAAAACACTTCAGATTTATAGATTTCATGTTTTCATTTCTTCATTTTAGTTATTACTTGTAGATGAAATTCTAAAGTAAATGTAACCTATATTTTATAAGAAAATTTGATGACTACACAATTTTTTGTCCAGAACCATTACATTTACGATAATCTTTAACTTGTTGAAGGCAGTCAGTATTAGGTAGAAGTAATTGTTAAAAGATAAGATTATTATTAATTTTTATTATTTGTATGCCAAATTTTAAGAAAAGAATGGAATCCACCTTATATGATATTTTAGGATAAAAAAATGAGTATTGTACATGGTGTTGGTAAAATGTCTAATTGGAATACACCTTCTTGTTGAAAAAAATTTTTTTATCTTATATTTCTTCCTTTTTTTTTTCTTTTATTTCATTAATTAATAGTAGACAAAAAAAAGTACATTATTACTTTTGTCCCCAGTATTTTATTTGAATTATATCTTTTAAAAAATTAATTATATATACACCCATACTCTTTGACATGAGAACTACATTTTAAATATAACATGTAATTTCAATTTTCTTTTTGAAATGATATAATATGTATATATTGAGAAGTGTAAATAACAAAGATCTGTAGAATGATAGAAAAATAGTATTTAAATGTAACAAACAAACAAAGAATGATTTCAAAGTTAATCAATAGGTTTTGATATTATTTAGATTAAAAAAAAATGGTTTTATTTTTTAGAAAAACCTCAAATTATCTCAGTTGTAAATTACATGTTTATATTATTGGTAATCATAGCATCAATTAACCGAAGGACTCCCCACATTTTCCACCCCAGAGATCGACAGCTGCTATCAGGGAACAGAAACACCCATCTCTTCACATAACATCTTTTTTTGATCACATTTAATGATTTTACTGCAGGACTTTTCAACAAAATAGACAAATCATTGTGCTTGATTTAACATTTGACAAATTGTACCATAATGGTGCGTTTGACTCGTTTGATTCTTTAATGAGGCATTGATATGCGTTAAAAGCTGTGATGCCCGAGGCCTCTAACAGACAGAGCTTGTTAATTCAATAACTTACACCTGATTTCGTGTACAGCCTCAGAATTATTTTTTCTCACTACAATTGAGTCCATTAAGTACTGGTTCTTACTTAATCAAAAGTTCTCCTCTCAGATTAACAACATCTTTTGTTATCCTTGTATTCTTCTTACTTCATAGATTAACACCATCTTTTGTTATCCTTGGTTATTCTTCTTACTTCATAGATTAACACCATCTTTTGTTATCCTTGTATTCTTCTTACTTCATAGATTAACACCATCTTTTGTTATCCTTGTAATCTTCTTACTTCATAGATTAACACCATCTTTTGTTACCCTTGTATTCTTCTTACTTCATAGATTAACACCATCTTTTGTTATCCTTGTATTCTTCTTACTTCATAGATTAACAACATCTTTTGTTATCCTTGGTTATTCTTCTTACTTCATAGATTAACAACATCTTTTGTTATCCTTGGTTATTCTTCTTACTTCATCAATGAGAATCTTAGAATGTGATCCTATAATGCAATATTATACGAATGTTGACACAAAATATGAAAATGATAAGTTTTTAGCTTTCAGTATTAAATCACAGAAACAATTTGTTGTTATTCTCTCTCATAGTTAAATAGATATTTTCTGTATGGTTTTATTTTGTTGGAAGTACCAATATATAATACATTTGTAATAGAAAACAAAATCTACTGCAAAGTTTGCTGAAAAATATAAAACTTTAGAAATCAATTTGGTTTTTATAAATCAACAAATTTTGACTTTTAGTAAATATATGACATATTTTTAAAATATAAGATATATTTTACATAAATTGTAACTTTGTTATTGATTGATTTTTTGGTGTTTAATGCCACTTTCAGCAATATTTCAGCTATATCATGGCAACCAGTTTTAGTAGTGGAAGAAGCCGGAGTACCCGGAGAGAACCACCAACCATAGGCAAGCAACTGGTAAACTTTATCACTTGCTACTGCGAGTCGATTGCACCCTTTGTTGTAATTTACAAAGCCGGGTGCGAACCCACTGTAATTTTGTGTCTTATCTCCCCTTGATATATTACATTAGTTAATATATTGTTGAAATATAAAATATATAATATTTACTTTGTTCTAAAAGGAAACCTAATTTTTACAATCAGATAAAAAAAAAACCACATACATGTCCTTCACTTTAGACAGCAATTGTTTAATACAGAAATGGAAGACTATAATGGGCCTGCTGTTGCTAAAAAGGGAGATCCAAGGGTCAAATCAGTATCAATGAAAAACAACTAGTTTGAATATTTAAAGATTTACTGTTTTATTTTGTATAATTGGGTACATTGTATTTATAGTGTTATTTATTTTTATTGAAACTAAAAATATAGCGTTAATATATGTTCTGTTAATTAAGGGGCCGGTTGTGATCGTACAGTAGTTTTATTTACAACTACCTATGCAATCAGTGCCTATCACCACTAAAGTTGTGAGTTCGATTCCCGAAAGTTTGTGAGTGACTTGCGGCAGGTTGGTGGTTTTCTGCGGGTACTCTGGTCTCCTCCACCAATAAAATTGACTGTTATGATATAACTGAAATATTATTGAAAGTGGTGTCAACACCAAAACCCTAACTATAAACCTTTAATTCATCCAACTGAGACTAATATAGAAATATTTATCAAGCAAGTTACAAATTGTCTGTGATGAAGGTAGAAAATGTACATATAAAATGCATGTCTTTGTTGCAAATGAAAATTATCTTGGCAAGTTATATGTTCTATTTTGTAATCCTCAAAGAAACATGAGCTGTCCAACTCTTTACATTTCTACAGACTTGTAAAACTCTGAAACGAGAAAACTTTATCATGTAATTACATTAAAATAATTTATAAAGTTGAAATTATCTCTGCACACGAGTTGCAATGGGTCAAATGACACAGCTTGCAACACTTAAGTCATTATACTGTTACAATCTATGTAAATCTGATAGCAGGTATTTAATTTCTAGCTGCTATCTAAATTTGAAATTGACTTGTTATATTGTTAAACTTATACAGGGTAAGGCTTTATGTGGTAAAGCTTGACTAACAGATGATCAGTCGTTTCTCATGGTATGTCAATAAAACTAATGGCTGAGATTTTGTTGACAGTATAATCTTAACTAACCTAGCTAAACTGCAGATTAAGACCATTTAATTCTCAGTATACAATTCCAGTTCGCTGAGAAAGCTGTCCGAAACCCTGGTCTATTTTCATTGATCAGTAATGTTGTGTAAGCCTTGCCTGTCACTGTGTATTCACATTATTCAACAATCACCAAATTTGCAAAAATAATCATTGACTACAACACTGTTAGTTTGGAACTGCATTTGTGGTGTAATGGTTAGCGTGCGGTAGATCATGGGTTCGAACCCCGGTCAGGTCAAACCAAAGACTAAGAAATTGGTATATGTTGCTTGGCCGCTAAGCACGAGCATCAAGGAGAAAGAGCAAAGACTGGTTGGCTTGGAATCAGGATAATGTGTCCGAGTGGGATGACATGTCTATCCACGGACTGTAGTTTCAGTATAAAAATCCAACTAAGCATGTTGGTCTAGTACAAAGCAGACATCACCATCACCTTATTGAAAATTAACTTGTACTCGCCATGATATAGCTGAGTTGTCGTTAAATAACAACGACTCATTCACTCACAACAATCATCCTGTTAGTTTGGAGCTGGCAGTATGATCAAGAAAACATTGTTACTGTGTGATGAAGAACATTGATGAACATACTTTATCATTAAAATCTTGGAGACAGGTAAGACTTTTTCCCTGATTTGAATCTATACCACCTTTTGAATTTATAGACTTTCAACAAAATTTTATAATTATCATAAATTTCTTCAGGAGATAGTGGTTATGGTGGCAGTAGAGGTGGTGGAGGTAGTTATGGTGCCAGTGGAGGTGGTTACGGTGGTAGTAGAGGTGGTGGAGGAAGCTATGGCAGTAGTGGAGGTGGTTATGGTGGCAGTAGAGGTGGATACAGTGGCAGTGGCAGTGGAGGCAGTTATGGTGGAGGTGGAGGAGAGAGGTAATGTCTTGAATTTGTGATAGGGTTTGCCACAATAAAATGCCACTTAAATGATATCTTGTACTTTCAAGGCTCGATATATATAGAATATTGGCAGTTTTGAAGGTGGAGACAGACATTATCTGGAGTATCGCAGCATGTCTGATAGGACGAGTTGATACCAATAATGGAAATGTATGTGGAGACCTTCTAAACTGACGTTATTGTTTTCATCATTAATGTTATGATGTGTTTGACATAACACTGACCAATATTTTTCAGTATCAGAGTCAGTTCGTAGATACTGAAAATATATATTTATGAGATCAAAGGAAAAATGTCTAAATGACTAAATAAGGTTTGTATAAAGCTGGATATCCAGAATTCCATTTGATTAAAACAAACCTCATATACAGAATGGTTGGTTTTTTCATGTGACCAGGATAATGGAACATTTTTGGGGGTACATGTAGAAAAAGAATATCTACACTGAATAGGGAGTAAGGAAACTGACAAAAATAGTCTTGCTACATTGTGTATACTCTACATGTAAATTGTCTTGTAATTCAATAATACAGTTTAAATACTGATCTGATTTTGTAATATTTATTATGAAATAGAGTTCTGTTATTTAGTAAGAGAGGATATGGATGTACATGAATATGAGAGACTATCCAACATTACACTTATTCACAAATTAAAGGAAAGGAACATCACTTTTATTGCTGTTCTACATTTCACAGTCACCATATGGTCTTCAACATTGAGCACAACTCATACCGTACCCTAAATTGAGTGAAATAGTCCCTAGACTGCAGTTGAGCTGTACTCTTTACTTCTGCCGATAAATGTTCATTTTCTGAGTTGAATTTAACATGCAGGGTGCCAGAGAACATATGAACACTGCATTTTTTTGTTTTTACTTTTTGTTTTCAGATGAATTGCACACTTTTTTCACACAAAAAAAGGACTATGTAGATTTTTACTTTTTTGTTTCAATTAAGTAAAATTTAATAATGTATTTAGTTTTTATGAAGCTAATTCTATTACATTCTATAAAAGATAAACCCTTTAAAGTGAAGAAAAGAGAAATTTGTGACAGTTTCTTCAGAATTAGTTTCTTGATTATAATCTCAGTATAGAAAGATTGATTAACTCTTTTGGGTGAGAAAGTTCCTTTAATATTAAAATTTGTGCTTAGTAAATACCAATCTTCCATCTAATTTTTTTTACTTAAAGACCTCTTTGAATTGGTAGCTTTTTTTTGTTCTTATTCTTTACTTTAAATCTATTCTTAAACGTTATACAAAGTTAGTAAATATAAAAAAAATATTAAAATTTAAAAAACAATTAATTTGACTGTATCAATGAGTAGGCTTGAAGTAGAAACATAAAGATGGCTAACCTTGTGAAATTAAATCAACAATCAAAATTCATTCTTTGATGATATATTTTCAATCTGTTTAAAGTGACATATTTTGACATATATTTGCTTTTTGAACTTATTATTTTACCACTAGATATTCAGAAGTATCAAATACTGTCAGGCTTTCTTATAAATCGTACATGCTTTACGTTGATATGAAATTTTTAATTTAAAATTTGCTTTAGAATTGTTTAATACATTTTGTATTCAATATTATAGGTAAGAAGAAAGTTTTTGTGAAAATTATTGACATATGTTTATTGCCCCCTCCCTCTTCATAGAATTGGGAGGAAGACTTAGTATACATGTATTATAGACTGGTACAGCAAGTAGTAATGTATGTCCCAAAAATATGTCTTGAAATATCTTCAACATACTTGGTACACAACTGCATAAGGATATTTTTTCTTCGAGTATTACAGAGGAAAATAGTAGATAATACTGAATTTTTATTTTGTTTTAGTGAAATGTGACAAAAGCATTACCAATATACTTTTGGGTAGAAAAACGATTTTTGTATTAGATAAATGATTTTTGAAAATTGCATTAATCTATATTAATATTATTGAAATAATTTTAGATCACATTTTATTACTCAAAATATTCCTTATTGAACGTTTTTTTTTTTTTTTTTTTTTTTTTTTTTATTAAAGCAGTGGTATCCTCGTAGGAGTCTGGTTTTTTTCACCCATTTATTTGTTCTATTTACATTTATTATTTTAATTAAATACAATATATTTTTATATTTTATCTTTTATATTTCAGCATATTCTTTTATTTAAAAATAGATTTTATTTTGATTTTGATTAATTTTCGTTGATCATTAATTGAATTATATAATCTCTTTGATTCAATCACAGTTATCCTTTTAAAAAAATGTAGCTAATGAAAAGAAATATTACTAATTTAATGATTAAACATCTCTGATAAAGAAAGGACAGATGTGCTTTGAAAATGACTGATGTTGATTTCCATTCGAAATCAAATCAGGGTCGATGAAGAGTTGTTGAGTATCTTATAACAGATATGGCAGGACATAACATTTAGGCACTGATTCATCATAGCAATCCAAATGAAAACATAGAAAACGATATTGGACGTAGTAAACGATCTCATTAGACATAAGCCAAAGGAAATTAGAACACAGGTCCCACAATAGACCCAGTAAAACTTGTAGCAATTAATTTTGGAGAGGGAGTACTTGAGAACGATAGGATTGTTGTGAAAGAAGTCTGCACACCTGTGCCGCTATGAAGGAATAGTTCCCTGCTACTTTGAAATGTTACAAACAAAAAGATCAGGGTTTGAATAGATCTTGAACTTTGAATAGATATCATTGATGATTATTAACTGACGTGTCATCTTTTCCTTTATTCAAGACAATACAAAAGTACTTGACGCATGCTGTATATACATTTCAACATAAATTTCAATCTATTTGATATTTTTGTTCTCCAGCAGTGATTTGTTCAGTAAACATTCCCGCACCAATCACTGGTTCTATCAATAAAACTGTACTCGGGTAACATTTTTTTTTCAGAAGGTACTCAACTACAGATATTTTATAAGGAGCACTTTAGGTTTTTAATTTTCTTTCGGCTGAGTTTAATATTTTGATTTTCTACAGGATTCACTCATTAAGAGAAAATAATATGTCAATCATAAGTCAAAGACTGTGTATGTTGTCATTGTTTTAAGATTAACTGGAATTTATAAAAGGACTTGACTTTAAATACTTTTCAATTTATCATTATAGTAATATTATACTGGTATATATGCTTTCAATGAAATTTATTGATTTAAACAAAAATGAATGAATACTTTAAAAAAAAAAATTAACATTCCACTGATAAAAATTACATATAATATATTTTGCAAGGCAAAACAAACAGTCTAGCCATTAATTACACCATTAAGGCAGTTTACACATTTTATTAAGAGTCATTGTTTATACAAGTTTTTACATTTCATCCATAATTGTACAATAAACAAAATGGTCTGAATATTTCAATACAAAATTGATATTATATTTTTCAGATATGGTAACCAAGGTAACCTTGGTTGGCAAGGGAACATGAAAGGTCAAGGGAATGCTTACAATAGAAATCAACAACAAGGAAGCTATGGAGGCAACCAAGGGGGATATAATCAAGGTGGCAGTAATTGGGGTAGTAATCAACAGAGAGGTGGTAGTAATTGGGGAGGTAACCAGCAGAGAGGGGGAGGAGCTAGTGGTAACTGGAACCAGCAGCAACAATATGGCAGTGGAGGAAACACAGTAAGATTATAGTGATACCTGTCTAAACCAAACTTCTTTGAGACCAACTTTTGTATTCTCAATAGACAGGTGGTCAGTTTATACAACAAAGATTTCCTACATTGGGACTGTATTTTAAGTTTGGGTAATACAGGATGTATTCTGTTTTCTTCAGAGTTTGGGTAATACAGGATGTATTCTGTTTTCTTCAGAGTTTGGGTAATACAGGATGTATTCTGTTTTCTTCAGAGTTTAGGTAATACAGGATGTATTCTGTTTTCTTCAGAGTTTAGGTAATACAGGATGTATTCTGTTTTCTTCAGAGTTTAGGTAATACAGGATGTATTCTGTTTTCTTCAGAGTT
>MJUT01006532.1:15209-31339 GCA_002080005.1 Gigantidas platifrons | reverse complement strand
TCAGAGTTTAGGTAATACAGGATGTATTCTGTTTTCTTCAGAGTTTAGGTAATACAGGATGTATTCTGTTTTCTTCAGAGTTTAGGTAATACAGGATGTATTCTGTTTTCTTCAGAGTTTAGGTAATACAGGATGTATTCTGTTTTCTTCAGAGTTTAGGTAATACAGGATGTATTCTGTTTTCTTCAGAGTTTAGGTAATACAGGATGTATTCTGTTTTCTTCAGAGTTTAGGTAATACAGGATGTATTCTGTTTTATTCAGAGTTTGGCTTAGACAGGTTTTACTGTACTGAAAGAGTTATAAATTGTCTTAGAAATTAGAATATGTCTTTATTTATAGATCTTTTAGAAATATGTAATTTTTTATATTTGTATGAAATGTAATCTCCCTGGTCAGACATCTATATTAAGTAGCCTGTCTCATGTGGTTAGTGTGTAATACAGGATATGGTTAGCGATCATTTATTCTATATTTCTTCATTTGATCTTTCAGTTGTATAATTAAATTAATTTATTTTTACTTTTTTTTTTTTTTTTACAGAATTATAGAGGCCAGGATAATAGATACAGGCAATACTGATGTATTCAACAGAAACTGTTAGAGACTTGATGGAAGGAAAATTAAAATTGATAATTTTAGTGTTCAAATATTGATCTTATAATTGGATTATTGTTCAGATATATGTGAAAAAATTTATAATTAACAGTGCAAGTACTTTATTTGATGTCATTTGTAATGAAAGTAGAAAATAATTATACCCCCCGCAAACAAAGTTTGGGGGGGTATATAGGTTTCACCCTGTCTGTCTGTCCGCATAGAGGGTACATGGTTTGTCCGTGCAACTCCTCCTACAGTTTTTCAGCTAGGAAGTTTTTATTTTGCAGATCATTTGTACATATATCAAAGATGTGCATGTGGTAAAGATTTTGATTTTTGTGCATTTTTACCAAAAATATAGATTGTTGAACTTAGTCATTTTTTTGTGAATTTGGCAAAAAGGGTACATGGTTTGTCCGAGCAACTCCTCCTAAAGTTTTTATGCTAGGAAGTTTTTATATTGCTGATCGTTTGTGCATACATCAAAGATGTGCATGTGCTAAGGATTTTGATTTTCATGAATGTTTACCAAAAATATAGATTGCTGAACTTAAGTCTTTTTTTGGTGAATTTGGCTAAAAGGGTACATGGTTTGTCCGCGCAACTCCTCCTACAGTTTTTACGCTAGGAAGTTTTTATATTGTAGATTGTGTGTACATATATCAAAGATGTGCATGTGGTAAGGATTTTGATTTTTGTGCATTTTACCAAAAAATATAGATTGTTGAACTTAGTTTTTTTTTTTTTATTTGTGAATTTGGCTGAAAGGGTACATGGTTTGTCCATGCAACTCCTCTTACAGTTTTTATGCTACTACATTTTTATTTTTGTTGAATGTGTTAAACATTATAATTTGACAAATAATATATTTTCCATGTAGACTTAGTTTTCAATAATCTTGGACACAGTCAGAGTGAAGCGGGGGGTATTAGTCCCGCTATGCGGACAGTTCTAGTTATTTAATGTTTCAGGTATTTTTATTCAGATGACATCTTTTTTAGAAGTACAGCTACAGTGTTGTCATTCACCTTCATTTGATGAAGTAAAACTAATTTATAAGTCTCTTTGAAGACTAGAATGTTCAGAGTTTGGTCTTACTAATATATACTTGTATGAGTTATGTACAATGTGTAAGAGGACTTCATGCAATAACAGTACTGGTATATGGTACCAGTAATATAAAGCAAACGACCAGAGGTGGTTTTCTCCGGGTACTCCGGTTTCCTCCACCAATAAAACTTACCACCACAATATAACTGATATATTGTTTAAAGTGGCATTAAACACTATAAACGACTGTCAGCTAGATAACAGTAATAGAACGTTTTGGCCAGATTTTTATTATTTGAAATTTAATATCGGTGGAAAATAACTTTCATACACAAATAAACATTATTTATTATATTCATATGGTTGATAAAAAAAAAACGTGTTGGAAAATTAATATGAACTATGAAAAGTGTTTCTGTATTAAAGACGTTTTACATTTTTCCCAATCAAATCAAAGAGGACATTTTATTTACAGACAATATGTACCATGTACCATGTACCATTTCTTGCACTCATAAATTGAAAAAAGTGATTTCAAGAAAGTAAAGTTAAGTAAAATATTAATTTCTTGTCTTTCTTATTGGCTTTTAAAAATGTAAAGAATAAAATATCAATTTGCTGTAAAACAAACATAATTGCATGAAGATTTTCTAAAGTAGCTCAGATTCTATCATTTTAGCATTAAACATGTCATTAATACAATGTTTAATTATATAATAGTCATGTTTATACTTCTGATATATTTTTAAAAAAAATTACTTTTATAGCATTAAACATGTCATTGAAACAATTATTTTTTTTGGGGTAGAAATCTTGATACTTCTGACATATTTTTATTATGAAAATGAACAATACTTTTCTTATTACAATGATTGGTTTAGTGTTAAAGAATGGATCTGACATTTTACATATTTATATCACAATAATTCAATGTAAATATCATGTCAACCATTAAAAAAAGTCATATATATGAGAATTGTTTGTGCTTATACACTTACTTGGAGTATATTATTAACTGTATCAGTGGCATAACGGTTAGCGTGCTCGCCTATAGTGCTGTAGGTCGTGGGTTCGAGCCCAGTGGGTCTAACCAAAGACTATAAAATGGGTATTTGTTGCTTCTCCACTAAGCACTCAGCATTAATCAGAAAGAACAAAGACTGGTTGGCTCTGAATCAGAATAATGTGTCCGAGTGGAGCGACATGTCTATCCGTGGACTGTTGTTTCAGTGAGGTAGCACTATAAAAATCCAACTCAGCGTGTTGATCTAGAACAAAGCAGACCTCATCATCATCTCATTGACAGTTGACATGTTATAGCTGAAAAACAATCACTCCCTTACATGGAGTATATTATTACAATCATATTAGTTTTTAGGTCACCAGGTCAAAGTACAAGTGACTTTTTTGTATCACTTAGCATCCTCCTTTTCTATCATAATTTACAAATCCCTTTCTTGCAAAATTGCTGAACCCAATTGAAACTAAAGTTAACAGGGATAACAGATGATCCATATTTTATTTTTGCAAATGATGTTGATCCTCCAAGGGGAGGGGGTAAAAGAGAGAAATTATGTAATTATTCATGAATTTCCTCTCCAGAACCAGCAGAAGAAATGCTGAGGCATTTTGTATGCAATATGACTGGGATATGAAGATTTAGATTGTGTAAATGAATATCCAGTGTTCTTAGGTCAAAGCTCTAGAGGTCCAAAATTTCAAACAATATTGTGATATGAAGATAACATTGTGTACCAATGACTATCCTATGGTCTGTTGGGTTCAAGTCCTGGTGGATCAAAATTATACATACATGTATGTTAGGAAAGGATTGATTGATTGTGGTTGCTTAATGTCCAGCAGCAAATGTTTCCTGTTTATTCAGGACAAGACCAAGTTCAACAATATGTAAGAATTATGGGGTTATACAGATATGAGAGGAATGGTGCAACCGTTGCACAAACTTTTGTCTGCCACTGTAAAAGTATGGAAAGGGATGGAAAAAGATTCCATATTTCCTTTTGTAGCAGTTACAATGGACCTACTATTATCTAATATATGTACACGGATGCTAGGATAGGCAATAAAATGATCTTTACGTTGTTGAGTGATATAAGCTTGGTGTGTCTCTTGTTATAGGATTAGATGGTCCCTTACAAAAGTTCTTCTCTTGTGTGTGTTGATCAGGAAATCCAAGATGGCCACCAACACAGGACAAGGTTTTAACATAGTCTTTATATGAGAATTAAAAAGTAGTTTTTCAGAACTAAAAACATATTGTTAAACAAGTATATCATTGTGTGAATTGTCTGATGGTATATTTCAATGTTTTCTGACTTATTTACATTAAACATTTGTGAGATATTTCCAATTAGCCAGAAAATGAACAATGAAATATACCACACCATCAGAACAGTTTCAATGAAAAAAAAAATATACCACACCGTCGAAACAGTTTCAAAATTCAACTGGAAAATCTTAGGAATGGGCAAAATCAATACCCTTGACACGCATATGCAATAGAAAATGGAAATATTAAATGTCAGTCATATTTAAAATCCTTAAAAGGCTCAAAGGACATGTATAATGTACTAAAATAGAAAAATCATCAAACGGAACTATGAAGGGAGTTGGTCAACAATTTTGGTTCTTTTATATAAATTCCTTATGAAATTTCTAAGATATTTTTCCCAAATATCTGAACTAGTTATGATTTGTTTTTATCCATGGAGTAATGGTCTTTAACCAACATATTCTACATTCCTATCTACTAGTCAGCTAACTACCAGCATTCATTGACCCTGCTATTGTACTGTCCATAATTTTGTCATTCATTTTTGTGATATTATGTGGCCTTTTTTGAGCTGAAGCAAATCTGTGCAGGTTTTTTATCATTTGTATATAAATGTATTACCGTTAGATATCCATTATCAAGAGGGGAGGGTTGGAATCCTAACTGGTCTAACACTGCCACATTTTTGTGTTCAACCAGGACTTGGATTTGGAAGTCATATGTAGTTGTGTTCAATTAGTTAAGATGAGAGGTGATTGTTCATTTTGTTTGAATTGTTGACCATCACTGTTTAAACTTTCTTTTCATAGCTCTATCTCCTGGTTTCCAAGATAAAAATCAGTTAAAACCAAGGGAAGTTGAAAGGACATAATAACACCCATTTTTATATACTACTACCTGTTATCAGTTGAATTCCTCAGCAAAATTACAGTCGGTACTATTCTAACATTTGACTTGTCCCTTGCTATTTCCGAAATATGAGAGGACCAAAAGGAAACTGCGCTCGTCATTTTTTAGCTCACCTGACCCAAAGGGTCATGTGAGGTATTGCCATCACTTGTCGTCCGTCGTCCGTCCGTTAACTTTTTCATATTTTAATCTACTCCTCTGAAACAACTGGGCCAAATGGAACCAAACTTGGCAGAAAACATCTGTATAAGGTCCTCTATAAAGTGTCTTCATTTCGTCCCATTCCGCCAACAAATATGGCCGCCAAGGGCAATTCTTGTTTCTGATTGGCTAATGTTAAAACAATTTTCTCCTCTGAAACTGCTTGGCCAAATGGAGCCAAACTTGGCAGGAAGCATCTATGTAAGATCCTCTATAAAACTTCTTCATTTTTTTTCCATTCGGCCAACAAACATGGCCGCTGTTACTAAAAATAGAACATGGTAAAATTGCAGGTTTTTGGGTAATAACTCAAAAACCGTTAATAATATCAAAAATATGACGGGGTAAAAATGATCAGCACAGCAAGATCTACCTACCCTGCAATTTTGAAGTAAATCTGATTACCCATCTTGGAATTATTGCCCTTTTTTCATCAAATTTTTTAAATTTAAATATTTTTCGTCCTTTATTTCAAA
This sequence comes from Gigantidas platifrons, assembly GCA_002080005.1. Lineage (NCBI taxonomy): Eukaryota > Metazoa > Mollusca > Bivalvia > Mytilida > Modiolidae > Gigantidas > Gigantidas platifrons. The sequence continues at coordinate 25,811 of MJUT01006532.1, read as the reverse complement.
AACTATAAGAGATAGATGTTAAGTTTAAATTGCAAAAATGTGCATCATGTCAAGATCTACCTACACTGCAATTTATAAGTAAATACCATTACCCATTTTGGAGTTGTTGTCCTTTTTTCATCAAATTTAAAATTTTTAATACTGTTCGTCTTATATTTCAGAAACTATAAGAGAGAGATATTAAGTTTAAATTGCAAAAATGTGTAGCATGTCAAGATCTACCTACACTGCAATTTTGAAGTAAATGTCATTACCCATTTTGGAGTTATTGCCCTTTTTTCATCAAATTTTAAAATTTTTAATACTTTTCGTCTTATATTTCAAAAACTAAAAGATAGATGTTAAGTTTAAATTGCAAAAATGTGCAGCATGTCACGATCTACCTACCCTGCAATTATGAAGTATATCCCATTACCCATTTTGAAGTTATTGCCCTTTTTTCATCAAATTTTTACAATTTTAATACTTTTCGTCTTATATTTCAAAAACTATAAGAGATAGATGTTAAGTGTAAACTGAAAACATGTTCAGCTTGTCAAGATCTACATACCCTGCAATTTTGAAGTAAATCTTATTACCCGTCTAGGAGTTGTTGCCCTTTTTTCATAATTTTTTAGCTCACCTGGCCCAAAGACATTATCTTTTATGCAGAAATATAGAAAACAGTTAAGGTAATGATTATCTCCCTTTGAAATTTGCTTCAGTATCATTCTATTGTCAGGTGAGCGATACAGGCTCAGTGGGCTGAGCCCCACTGAGCCTCTAGTATTTTTATTTTGGAGTTGATTTATTATAAATATTGACGTCTTGGTACTTTAAGTAAGATTTTAATTATTTTTTTAATGAAATTCCTTCCTGTACTTTTCAACAGACTACATAGTGGTGACGTTTGCTGTACAATAATCAGTAAAACTAGTTCCAGAGGAAGCCCTGGTTGTGTTCATTGCCTATATAAATCAGACGAGCGATACAGGCTCTTGAGAGCTTCTGGTTCATATCCTTTATCTCATAATCATATTTATAGTATTTAACAATAAGTGTATCTTAACCTTAAGTATGTATGAAATGGCCCTAGCGTGTAGTTGAGAGATAGCCTTTGTTTTGACCTGATTTTTATAGCCTATTCATTCCTCTAGATACTGCATTGTCATATCATACACTGGAGCAAATACATAGTAAATGACAGATGAAAATATGTGTGCATCATAGTGCAAGCAGGATCAATTATGCAAATTTTACCAATAACAGTACATGCCTTTATCTTCGTTGCTTGTTCGTTGACTTTGGAGCCAGTAATATTTGTCAACCTTCACTTTCCTTCCATTGATGTCCAATTGGGTTTAAAAACGGATATAAATAATTGAGTGAACTACATGTACTATAAAATATTGTTTTTGGATTTTATTCAGCATCACCATCTGTAAATTATGAATTATAGCTCTTACTACGACCACTAGGCCAAATTAGCAAACATTCTCCACAACCGCAAGACTAAATTACCTTAAACTCCGAATGGTTTCACAATCTCCAGACCCAAATTACGGAATTTCACTGAATGGTTCCACAGCTATCCTGCATCCATTAATAAGAATGTCTTCACATGGCAATATCATACCATTTGAACTAAATTCACATCAAATTTTGATTGTACTAGTACACACTTGCATTCCTTTTAAAACTTGAGTGCAACTCGTGTAAAACTTGATATTATGTAGTAATGCCAACAGATAGCCATAATTTATTAAAATCCAAGCTGATATTGGTTGAAATCAAAATTTTTAGACAATACAAATAAAATACATATATTTTCTATTTCTATACCAGGTGATAACAAACTCATGCGAGTCTGTTTTTAGACTGCTAATTTGATCAAACCTAGTGACACTACCAAATGATATTTGGAGGTTCATTTGCATGATTATTCTTCACGCTCTTCGCATATCCAAAGACACCCAAGGGGTAATCAGAAGCCGTAAATGACAGTCAAAACACTGACTAAAAGAAAATGACGAAAACAAAATGGTCCACAAAACACTACACAGAAAACAAACGCTTAAGAAACACGAATCCCATTAAAACAGGGATGAACTCAGGTTCTCCGGAAGGGTAATAGTTCCTGCTCCACTAGTGGAATACGTCGTCTTATTGCAAACATACTAGTAATTTGACATGGAAATCGTGTTGGACATCTGTATATGTAAATATTTACAAAAAACCAATAAAACATGAACTCCCGTATGGGAGTAATGTCGTGTTTACGCGGAAATCGTAGCTGACTTCACAACACGGGACTAAACACATGAAGACATGTAACTGAATAAAATGAATGATACGAACCCCACTAGAACAGAGGCGAACTCAGTAGCTCCGAAATGGTTATTTCCTGTGTTACCCTTCGTGTTACGTTAAAAAGTCGGTGATAAATATACGTTAGAGAAAACCGAATGGACAATCCAGAGACACGGGCAACATTGGGCACAAGGCGAAGACAAAAAAAAATAGCACGACTCCGAAAACTAAGAAGATAAGCAACACCAACCCTACCAAAAAACCGGGAATGAAACCAAGGAACTCGTGATAGGAAACACAAGCTCTGGAATATCGTATTAACTGAGAGATGATTAGTATGTATTTCACATGAGGGTGATGGTGGAAGATAGATAATATCACTGAACGCTTTTTTAATACAAAAAACAATTGATATGAGAACATCGATTTTTAGGAGTGTTAGGCTTGTGTTCATAAGTCCACGATGGCACTCAGAACGTACAAGGGGCACCACATAGGCACTACCCCAGTAATCACTGAAACTATTAATTAGTATCCCTGTCCATGATGGCACTCAGAACGTACAAGGGGCACCACATAGGCACTACCCCAGTAATCACTGAAACTATTAATTAGTATCCCTCATCAATCAGTTTACACATGTAAGGTATGCTCTACCATTGCTTTATTTCTATGTTGCACTTGATGGACATAAAAAAAAATCGAATGAATAACTCTCCGTTTATTTTGAGGTTATTAACAGGTTAAAGTCAGAGAGTTAATCCTCCGTTTTAATATTATCTACATACTAAAGTGAAAATACGTTACCTAGTGATTCTTGGACACTGGTCCACATTTTTAAAGAATATGTCAATTTATTTTTTACAATAACATTGCTACGCCAAATAATGAATAATTACCTTACGTCTGCTAAGAAATAGACGTCGGCGGCCACATAAGATTTGTTTTTGCCGTAATGTATTAACTTTATGTAAGTTCGTGTAGATTAAGAATGCGACAAGGGTGTATATAGTAGGCAAGACAAGAACGTGTTTAACTTTTCATTATCCGTGTCAGATAAATTAAATCTACGTTGACAGTTTATGTCAATCTGCCCGGGTTTCAACACCACAATACTACAAACATTCCTATTATCTGTCAAAACAAAAACCACTGAAGAAATGCTGAAATTTCAATGTTTATAAATCTGATTGACTAATTGACAGAGCTAAGTGGCTGACTAGCCAAACATTTTGATACGGCTTAAGGTTGACTAACCCGATGTCACCCATTTCTAAAGAGGATATTAACACTTCACTTTTACCTTGGCTGTATACTTTACGGAATTTCACGGAACGGTTCCACAAGAGAGAAGACCCCGCTTCAAAATTGTGTTCAGTAGTACTTGCTGTCCTGCATCCAATAATTCACTTTTATATTTTTCACCTTAACTGTATACTTTTGAAAATACTTGTACAAAACAATAATAAATCCAATGATCCATGATTTCATTACAATTATCTGATAGTAAACGTTCGAGAAAACCGAAGAGGCTTTCAAGAATGGGCAATCCATGCTGAGACACTATCTACACTGGACACACGACATAAAGCGAAGACAAACACACACAAAACACGTCACAGAAAACTAGGAACATGAACAACACGAACCCTCCAGAAATCCGAGCGTGAATCAAGGTGCTCGAGAAGTGTAAGCAATCCCTGTAAGAGTACATGTGTATATGTAAAATACAAAGATGAGGAGGAAATACACAAATCATCAAATTAATAGAAAAAACACGTAAAGAAGGGAAACAACATAAACGCCCACAACAAATTATGAAAAGAGATTTTAAATAGTGATGGTCAACAATTCTACCAATATCAACAAAACAAACAATCACCTCTAAACAGTGATGGTCAACAATTCTACCAATATCAACAAAACAAACAATCACATCTAAACAGTGATGGTCAACAATTCCACTAATATCAACAAAACAAACAATAACCTTTCACCTTGACTCATGGAACACACAAAAGACCAAGACATATGTCTAACCAGGCGTTTTGTAATGCCATACCTGCTACAATAATAACAGGATGTGAAGAATAGTTTTAACAGGATATTTCTGATGTGATCGTCTATAAAGTCTATATATTCTGAAAATAAAATTTGTTTCACAAATAAACAAACGTTTGGACATATTTCCATAACTTGTAAATTATGAGAAAAAAAAGTTTATTTAAATGATTTTCTCTAAATGTTATAGAAGATTGTTTTATTACAAATGTGACTTGGTGAAAGTGTTATAATACTGTATGGTAAGAAGTCTGAGACCAGTGAAATAATTTACACTCCCAATAAAACACTTCAAGGTCAAGAGTGTAAACAGTACATGGCATCAAACGGGTGTGCGACATCTTTATTTTACACAAAATATACACATTCTCTATCCAGAGTTGTCGTTCCTGCTACGCTACACGTGAACATCTCTGTCAACGCCCATTTTACAAGATTTTTGTAAAATTTAGAAATAGTAAACAAATGTACTTAAAATTCTTTTATTTATTGTAAATATCAATAAAGATGAAAATAAATCACTCATTTCAAATCAATTCTCTCTTAAAAATGATTTGTGATCGTTTTTAACTTTTTAATTTTTACCTCCGCAAAATAGTTCTCCAAGAAGTGGGGGTGAAATCATTTTTAAGAAAGAATTGATTTAAAATGAGTGATTTATTTTCATCTTTATTGATATTTACAATAATTCAAACAATTTTAAGTAGATTTTTTTTTACTGTTTCTAACTTTTACAAGAATCTTGTAAAATGAGCGTTGACAGAGATGTTGTGTAGCGTAGCAGGAACGACAACTCTGGATAGAGAATGAAAATATACAGTGTAATATTTGTATTGGTATAGTAGCGATATAAGGTGTTGTATTAGTACAAATCATCAACGTTATGCACGTATATTATATGCCTAGATTAGTGATGCACATATCAAAAGTATATATGTAACACAACGTCTAGTCCTTACCCTTATCCTTCCCCCATAGAATTATATTTTAATTGACCCTTTGAAAGGTTGCAGTAAATAGAATGACCGGTGAATTGTCTGACAAGTACCATTTGTCATTATCGCCGATCAACTCGGGTTAGAAATGGCTTTCGTGAACTGTGTTCTTCTTTAAACTACATCTGATTGTATTTATATCGTGGTGTTCATGTCGCAATAGTTATTTTTGTGATTTAATGTAATCTTGGACTGCCAAATCAACAAAAAGTAAAAACATAAGCATAAAAAGATGTGTTTTTGAAAATGTTGTTTATGCAGGGTTCCACTTTGAACTATATTTTTATGTGGAAGCCATTTTAGATTTCCAAACGGCACCAACATATATACATACAAGAAACATTCATAAAAGCGCTGTTCTCTTACATTAATTTGTGTCGAAATATAATGTAGGATAGCATCCTGTGTTCGTTTATATCTATATACTTTATTACTGTCATGTTTATTTTCAAATCAAGATAGAATATATTCTTTAAACCAATATCCCTTATCCTCGTAGTCCTGTTAAAAATGCTAAAATTTATAGGGGACCATTTTTAGATGTTTAATGGCAGCACAAAAACCCTAGACATCTTAGAATACCATTCAAGCTGCTGAGATAAGGATACAAACAATGTTATCCCGTGTAACTGGTGTTTGTGACGAAAGACCACGACATAGGACGAAGGAACAGGCACAAAAATGTGGAGGTGTTAAACCGGTTGATAGGGACCACAATTCCTTCTCCAACAGCAACAGAGTTATACTGGAATAAATAATTGAAAATGTAAATAAATCAACAATTCGTATATAATAAAAAAAAACAAAAAAAACAACAAAAACTAGAAAATTGAATGCCCCCGTCTCAACGTTATCCACCTCAACCCCCCCCCAATTTACTACCTTAACTTTTGGTTTGGTTCTGAGGAATGTGTAGGGGTATAATGCAAAGAAAGCGTCTTGAAGAGCCAAAATGGATTTTCAATATAACTTAATTTGAAGGAATGGTATATTATTCATCGGTTATGATGTAGAAAACTTATGTATAGACTTTAAAAGGGGTTTGTGTCTTAGTTTGTGTCTGTAAGACACATACAATGCCCCCATGTCTATAATTGCAAAAGTTCAGTGGCCAAGTTCATATATGCATCATTTTGTAAAAAAAAAAATTGAAAATCAAAATCCATAAAATATGCACACCTTCAGTGTTGATACTAACTGTCTACAAAATATAAAAGGTCTAGTTCAAAAACTGTAGGAGGAGTTAGCCGGACAAACCATATATCCTATATGGATTTAGCAAAATCTGTCTAAGTTCATGCATCCATAATTTTGTAAAAAAATTTGTTGAAAGTCAAAATCCATCAAATATGCACACCTTCACTGTAAGTACTAACTGTCTACAAAATATAAAAGGTCTAGCTCAAAAACTGTAGGAGGAGTTAGCCGGACAAACTATGCATACTAAGTGTGACGAACGGACGAACGCACGGACACACGGGCGCACGGACGGACGGACAGGGGTAAAACAATATGCCCTCCGACCAATAGTCGCGGGGACATAGCAAAAAAAACAAAAAAAAGAAAGATATATTTTTAATAAAACAACAAGTATACAAATCATATCCGATGATACCCAACTTTATCGTCTCAATTCATCTATTAATAAGTGCTATTGATAAACAATATATATACCCACTTCCCCGGACGATAAATATAGACATGATATCACTCACAAGTAGAGTAGTTTATGTAATAAAGATAGTTTTATATATTTTGATTTCTTTGTTTTCTATTCATCCTTGACTGTAGGATGCAGGCACCTTTCTCCTCTTTGTTGCTCACCAGTTGTTGCTCACCAGTTATGTACAACTTCAAATACTTGACATTGCAAAATATCCTTTCAGCAAGTTAAAAATATCCCCCATACAGACCTTCTTTTCTGGAATGTAAGGGTCATGACCCTTGTTATTATCACTATTCACGTCTACATTGACAATATATGTACATTATATTTTCAGACAATGTACCCGATACAACATTATGTGATAAAATTTGTCAGTGACTTGCGACAGGTGGGTGGTTTTCTCCGGATACTAGATATAACTGAAATATTGCTGAAAGTGGTGTTAAACACCATAAACCAAATCAAACCAACGTATATTGTATTTATACGGCGATGTCAAAAAGCCTCCATGACAACTGCCAAATTTTGTAAAAAGAGCAGAAACAAGCGTCGTTCTAATCGTTTTTAAGGTATCCTCTGTGAAGTCTGTGCTTTTACTGTTACATATCTTATAGTCGCTTAACAATAATCAGGTACTACATTTTTAGTACAAATAAATAAGAAAACATTATCCAGTCAATGCAGTTTGATTGCTCAAATACAACCAGTGCAGGATAAAGTCAAATATGGGTCATATTATGACATTTCAATCTTATTAGATATTATATGTTTTATTTTTTTCCTTGTGTTATCTCTATCTGTGATATACTATCAAATAACAAACATCCCTTTTGGTGTCATGTCATATAAATAATCAACCATATTCAAAACAAAAGTTCGTGATGATTTCACTCAGACTAACCTACAATTGGACAAACTCGGGGTACGACAAACACTGAGTAAGACCAACTCAGAGTAAGACAAACTCAGAGTAATACAAACACTGGGTAAGACAAACTCAGAGTAATACAAACACTGGGTAAGACCAACTCAGAGTAAGACAAACTCAGAGTAATACAAACACTGGGTAAGACCAACTCAGAGTAAGACAAACTCAGAGTAATACAAACACTGGGTAAGAACAATTCAGAGTTAGATAAATTCAGAGTAAGGCAAACTCAGAGTACCCATGTCCAATGAGATGTTAGAGTAAAACTACAATCTGGATACAAAAGAAACAACAGTACAAACACACAAGTAAAACTTAACAAACGAACAAAAGCTTAACGAAAACACGAACTCTAACGAACCACTCACAGAAACTACCATTCACATTTTAAACTTCAATTGTCGTAGTAATCTATGGTTAATTCGTTCAGATTTTGTATCCAGCAATGATTAGAATAGAAACGTAGATATCAGATTTAAAATAGAATTGTATTCTGGAGGATTTCAAAACTACTCCGAAATCACTGTGCCATTTGAATCGATAATTTGAAGGAATAAAAAGTAAATGGCTTGAAAAGAAAGTTCACGCTAACGGGATATTTTAGCTTTTGATTGGCTGCAATATAATTTGGTTAAGGTTGTAATGAAGAATGGCCGTTCTTATTGTCTGAAATAAAAATAAAATACTGTCAGACCTAATTTTATAAGTTTGAATCTGTTCACACAGATCCGTGGATGGTCTGATACACAATCAAATATCGTCATCGTTTTTGGGTTGATAATTTCTAATTAGCAATCAAAGTTTGGCAACTTTAAATATTTTGAACCGAAACTTTGTAGAAATGGTCTATGAAAATTTGCTTGATAATAGTGGCCTCATTGTTCATTTTAAAATCGTATGTTTAGTGACTATTCAAATAAGCTTTCCAATTTTAACATCTTCAACACCAACCAACAACTGACTTAGAAAGTGACCCAATGACCAATGGAGCCTTTCGTTTGAAGTTGATTCACAATTATCGCATCATGATGAGAGTTTCAGTTTCAAACCCCCAACTGTGTTAGAATTGTTTTTATCTATTTCCTCAAACAATGTTTGTCCAGTTAAGATGGCAGATTACTAACTGTGGTCATTGTATCTGTTTAACTTGGCAGGGTCGTTTTATATTGTCTTAAATCTCAAGTAACAAAATATCTAAATCAGATAAAACCATTGACACTGAAAAGCTTCAGACAGTTGAACTATAGGTTACAAAGTTGAAGTGAATGGCATGGTGCTATATAATCAGGGTGATAGTTAGGTAATAGCTGTAGTATAAGCACAATTTGCTTACAGGGATCGGGAGAGGTGTTTCAATGGTCGATCCCCAGACAGCACATGAATAGTCAATTGAATTCTTAATCTTGAAGAAGAGTGTAATAATATTAACCATTTGTACACTTGCACTGATCGACTTTTTAAGTACTATTAGGTCAAGGTTATGGTGTTTCATGACAATTACAATAATATTTCTGTTATATCGTGGCGGTATGTACTATTGGAAGGAGCAATAGTTAACATTATTAAATATATACATGTACAATGCACAAAAAATGTAATTGTATTTTGAGGAATTCAGACGGTTGTAATCATCCTTTGCGAAAAAGGAATATTTGCATCCAGTTTGCAAACCTGCAGAAAACATATTTGCTTATAGCAAACCAAAACGAATGCCAGATGGTGTATGCAGCAATCTTCCTGCAAACGTTGATGCAAATTTGCAGAAACATTACTCTTACAGACATTTTTAATTGTTTTTTTTGTTTGGTGTGAAATATAGAAGATAACATTTGGAATATCGATAGTATTATTGTTAGCAGAAAGGTTGAAAGAAACCTGTAAAATTAAAGATGTCTACCCGTCCATTGTAGAAAAGAATATCTGTCCAAAGACAGGACCTGAATTTCCATCGTCACATGTCGTGGTCATTGTTATGTTCAATGAGTTGAGGTGAGAAGTGATTGTTCGCTGATTTTGGTGGAATTGTTGACCATCACTCTTTAAACTTTCTTTTCATACTGTCTATCTAACATTAGAATTAATTGTTAATGATAAGAACTGGAATTGCTGTGAGATGAAGTGTAAAACTTAAAACAAAGTATTTCATTAAATAATCAAATGAAAAACATAAAATACCATACTGTCTGAACAGTTCAAAACTCCTATAGAAAAATACCACACTGTCTGAACAGTTCAAAACTCCTATAGAAAAATACCACACGGTCTGAACAGTTCAAAACTCCTATAGAAAAACATAAAATACCACACTGTCTGAACAGTTCAAAACTCCTATAGAAAAATACCACACTGCCTGAACAGTTCAAAACTCCTATAGAAAAATACCACACTGTCTGAACAGTTCAAAACTCCTATAGAAAAACATAAAATACCACACTGTCTGAACAGTTCAAAACTCCTATAGAAAAACATAAAATACCACACTGTCTGAACAGTTCAAAACTCCTATAGGAAAACATAAAATACCACAGTCTGAACAGTTCAAAACTCCTATAGAAAAACATAAAATACCATATTGTCTGAACAGTTCAAAACTCCTATAGAAAAACATAATATACAACACTGTCTGAACAGTTCAAAACTCCTATAGAAAAACATAAAATACC
>MJUT01006532.1:432-14757 GCA_002080005.1 Gigantidas platifrons | reverse complement strand
CAAAACTCCTATAGAAAAACATAAAATACCACACTGTCTGAACAGTTCAAAACTCCTATAGAAAAACATAAAATACCACACTGTCTGAACAGTTCAAAACTCCTATAGAAAAACATAAAATACCACACTGTCTGAACAGTTCAAAACTCCTATAGAAAAACATAAAATACCACACTGTCTGAACAGTTCAAAACTCCTATAGAAAAACATAAAATACCATATTGTCTGAACAGTTCAAAACTCCTATAGAAAAACATAAAATACCATATTGTCTGAACAGTTCAAAACTCCTATAGAAAAACATAAAATACCACACTGTCTGAACAGTTCAAAACTCCTACAGAAAAATTGTTGAAAGAGGCAAAACTGATATCTCTAACACACATATATATGGCCGTTCACTTTCCTGGTTTGATGTAGGCATTATAGTTTGTTTCTTGTAGACATAAACATAAAACTCGTTCTTGTTTAATGTTTTGTAGTTTGTAGAAGAAGTTGAGTAATTAAGCTGTATGTGTAATTAATAATACATTGTATATTTATTTGCAATAGGAATTGTTCAGTAAGAAATTTGATTTACTTGATTTGGAAACTATTTAAATGTTTCTTATAATTCTTGTTAACGTACTGAACAATGCAGTGTGTATTTACATTTGTATTCCAAAGACTTCAAATAAGTCTTGACTTACAATACATCGGTATCCTACCAATGATTGTATTTAATAATAAAAACGTGTATATCTAATTTAGTACGAAGGACGTTTTCTGTAATATTCTTTATCAGGTATAAGATGAACACCTTTCATTTAATTCTACTCGAATACCGTTTATTATTTTGCTCTCTTTTAAAGAAAGCTAAAAAGTTAGAATTTAAAACATCTAAACTTATAAAATCATTGAAAAATCTTATTGGTAAAGGATAAAAGTTGATTCTTTGTGGCAGGTTTTATTTGCTAAAAATATATTACTGGTAAAACTAGTACATGTAGTTTAGTACAAACCAGACATCATCATCTTATCAAAGGTAACTTGTTAATTCGCCATAATATATTACTGAACAATTTCTCACTCAGTCACTCACTCGCTCTCTTTATCTAACTTGAAAAAAGTTGTTTTGCTTTCTTTACTTTGTGTTTTGTTAATTGTTGCTGTTTATTATTAATATTTTTTGTTTTTTTTGTTTTTTGTTTGTTTGTTTTGTTTTTAATTTGCGTTTGTTGAGAGAAATTTAAAATAGAATTAATTTAAAGATAATTTCCATATACAACAGGATCAACGATTGTCCTTATATCTATACTTTGATTACAAGTTTCTTTTTGTTGAGTAGAATAACATAAAATCTCTGTATTAATCTAAACTGTTAGACAGCAGACTCTTTTAATCTAATGTCCAGTATTAAAGTGTTTCATCCTGAACATTGTAGTCCTTTTCTCGATATTTCCACAACTAACTGAATACGAGACAACATGCGTGGGTCACTTTAAAACAATGATACATTAAAACGAGTTATGTTAATGCACACTAACATTGTTACCAGACCTGGACATTCATATAACAAGCCAACAAGGGTACTCTTACAGTCGTTAAAATTCATAACCCGTCATCACTGATAATGAGAATACTTTTATGCCATACTTGAGAGTGTTTTTCTCAACTTGAGGGTAAGGTTTTTATGTAGCTTCGGTTATCAAATAATCAGTAAAGATCCATACCATATCTCACACTCGGGGAGTTTGTCAATATTTGGAAATCGATAACGTCCGGATCTTCACGGGAAATGGCTGATTAATAACCAAGTTTTGTCCCTGAATAGAAGTGCGTGAATAATTCTGAGGTAACATATATCAGATTAACAATTCGATGATTAAAAAAGAATTTTGTTATCTCTGAAGTGTAAAAGACAATAATCTGGTATCCGGTCACATTTCAAAGTCCGTTTACACTTGCCGAGTATTTCCGAATGTTGTTGTATGTTATTGCCTTGATAATATTTTTTTTCGAAGGAAGATTAATACAATTCATATTTTGGCTTAACTTTATTGACATTATTTTGGCCAGTTAAGGAACCATAACAATAAAATATTATATAAATATGAATTTATACCATTTATATATAGATCGCGATCTGAAAGAAATTTATATAACATGTGAGATGTGAGTAAAAAATTTGTGTAAGAAGCTATACCTCTACTAAATAATTTGTGTAAGAAGCTATACCTCTACTAAATAATTTGTGTAAGAAGCTATACCTCTACTAAATAATTTGCACGATATTAGTGTGTTTGGTTTATAGTAAGGTTTAAAGCAAACAGTCTACATGCTGTAATGAAATGAAATACAGAAGGTACCATACTGTTAGAACAGTTGTAAAATAAAACAAAGGGTACCATACTGTCAGAACAGTTGTAAAATAAAACAAAGGGTACCATACTGTCAGAACAGTTGTAAAATAAAACAAAGGGTGCCATACTGTCAGAACAGTTGTAAAATCTATAAGGAAGACTGTAGAAACACAGAGAGGCTGTATAAACACATAGAGGCTGTATAAACACAGAGAGGCTGTATAAACACAGAGAGGCTGTATAAACACAGAGAGGCGGTATAAACACAGAGAGGCTGTATAAACACAGAGAGGCTGTATAACACAGAGAGGCGGTATAAACACAGAGAGGCGGTATAAACACAGAGAGGCTGTATAAACACAGAGAGGCTGTATAAACACAGAGAGGCGGTATAAACACAGAGAGGCGGTATAAACACAGAAAGGCTGTATAAACACAGAGAGGCGGTATAAACACAGAGAGGCTGTATAAACACAGAGAGACTGTATAAACACAGAGAGGCGGTATAGACACAGAGAGGCTGTATAAACACAGAGAGGCTGTATAAACACAGAGAGGCGGTATAAACACAGAGAGGCTGCATAAACACAGAGAGGCGGTATAAACACAGAGAGGCTGTATAAACACAGAGAGGCTGTATAAACACAGAGAGGCTGCCCTCACGCTCTATGCTTGGTACAGGAACTTCAATAACAATTGACAGCTCTCCTTTTAATGTTCCAAAGTAGAACTACAATGACAACTGATTATATTATACAGATTTTACTTGGATATCGAGTATGTCCTATTTTCTATAAACTATCTTAAAACTATGACAACTGGAGTATTATTGTTCAAGATGTGTACACGTGTGCTTGCTCGTTCATTTAAGGTGTAATTTGCTTCGTGTTTTGATGCCATGGCGTTTAACACACATTTTTTTCTCCCTTTTTTTAATTGAGATAAATGTGTTAGCAATGTATTTCACCTTTATGTGTGTTCGACATGTGTAACATTCAAGTTGAGATTTAACAAAAATGAAGATTTGGATGACCAATTTTTACTTTAATATCTATTTTCTTCCTGAAATTCCATAATTAATAATTGTTCCATGCCCAATGTTTTTCTTTAAAACTTTCAGGAAGAAAAGGGCAAATGAAGTTGGCTTTATTGTCCCACAATTACTTAATAATATTTTTTCAAATGAAAGAGATTGTTCAATTATGTAGTGTATTTTTTCTATCATAAGTACTTCAGTACGTGTATTTGACGTTTTATGTAATATTTTAAGAGATATCATAGTTATAAGGTCAACATTCTCCACGGTAATGGGGTAGTGTATAAACTAAAATTAAAGGGATTTAATTCCCTTATTCTACTTCTTTATCAATGCATTCCATTGTTCAATGGATAAATATTTGTGTCATGAATGGTGAGAAAAATGAAAATGGCATTATTGAGAACTACTCTATTTCAACTATTAGCCATATTGTTCTACTGTTACAAATCTCTTGGTTAAACAACTTTCTCTAGACTCTTATATCTTCTGTAAGCATCACTCAGAGTATTTAAAAGAGCTTGTTTAGAAAACTATAAATGGTTGAGTATGGTGATATTTCATGCTATGTTGACTTTCAAGAATAAATGAGATTTTCTGCATATTCTATAAGCAATGATAGGTCATCTAGGAACTCTCCGGACTATTGAAGAGGTACTCCGAACTACTCCAACCCGGAAGTAGAGCCGTTATACTAACATTTTCATTTCTTTATCTGCATCGGGTGAATATAATTGACAGGTATTTCTTTACCTGACAAACAACATCATCTGGTAAAATTTTGTTTAATCCGATTATCATTTATAAAGTTAATATTCTAATTATTGTCGGTTTGTTTTGATGTTTGTTTGGACAGTTATCCGGGACAGTTGATGTATTATAGTAAGCTCCTTATGGCCGCTTAGGTATCAACTTTGGTAAAGGTTTGCTCATATAAACGGCTGCTATCAATTTAATTGCAAACATTGATGACTTAATATATTATCAATAATTTCTACTAAGATAGCAGATAACTGTTTTGTTTTAATTGAAGACTACTGTGATCTCTGTTTTATCCTATTAAGTTTTGAGGGGAGAAAAAATATTCTGAAGCATTTTTCATTAAACTTAATCCCCACGTTATTTGATGATAATTCTAAATGATCCTGAAGACATGACTTAAGAATAGTCCGAGATTAATGTACAAATAAATGCAGACATGCTATTAACAAAATACTTGACTAAGCCGTATGTCAGGGAATTATATGTATGTTAGTATTGATACTTATACTGGCATTACAACTTTCTATTCTTGTATGATTTTGCTTCAATTTTGTCGTAAATCAATTTTTGTTGTTTTCTTTTATAACCTTATAATTATCATTACTGATATAACATAATAAAGAAATGAAATTTAAAATCTACTTCTAACCAATTCTACCTTAAAACATCAAACTGTGTGATGATAGTAATCAGCGATTCGATGCATTCTGGTATGGAACAGTACCCATAAATTAAGGTGGTGGGTTACACCATTCTGCATGCGGTTTAAACCACGTTGAAAATGTTTACTTCTAACTGTAAAGAATATAAACAATTAGCTTACACCAGATAAAAAAAAATCACGAGTCGATAAAATACCAAACAATTAACATCATCATTAGCTTGGTAAAATATGAGACAAAACTATCCATGAACATAATATTGTCTTCTAAGTCATAATTTGCAATCTTAATTAAAAATAATAATAATAATCGGCAATACTCCTGATCATATCATTTATTATGATAATAATAATAATAATAATATTTTATACAGAAACTACCCCTTTACAACGGGGGCAAACATCAGCGGGGTACTAATAATCGCAAATAAACAACTACTATATATTAAAATTAGCATAAATCATACATGAACATTTTCATCAAAGAACAAAAAACATATTAAAGCCATTGTGATATAGGTCGTAACATATTATCACAGAATCAAATGTGTCATTCTTCATTAAAACAAAATTATATACAATGTATCACATTATTTTAATTGCACTAAATAATAAGTAAATATGAATGACATAAAAAATAAAAGAAACACAATATTAAGCGAGTTCCTGATCATCGACACATGAATTAATTAAAATAGTTCGCTCTTTCATCATTTTACATAACAGTTTTTTACTGAGCTGGTCAAGCGAGAAACCAAGTTCAGTGTTAAAACTAAAACAAAAGTCTCCGATCAAGAACTGCAGCTTTTGAAAGGGCGGTAACTCTGAAAACGCGAGATCCGGATAAAACGATTTTATTCATGTTTCAATTTCTTCGAATAGTTCTTGTCTGATATCACGTAAGGTTTTGAATTCAAATAAGAAATGATGCAAGTCTTCGACCATATCGCCATCGCATATATTACACTTAGAGCTTTCGCGGAGATTAATTTTAAAAAGACGTTCATTCAGGGGCAAGTAATTGGTTCTAGCTAGGAACTTCAGTCTAGAGGCCCCGAAATCATTTATACTGCATAGATATGTTTGTTTCCCTTGTGAAATATTATATGTGTTATAGTTTGATAGACTGCTCATTTTCAGTCTCCTAGATAATTCTTTATCTTGAACTGCTTTTCCGAAAAAATGTTTAAAAATGTCGTATTAAAATTTCCATAGTAGTAATGGTCTAATCCTATTGACTGGAAAATATTTTTCATATAATTTACATACTTCCATTCCACACATTCAGAATTTTTTAGCTCCATGAATACAATTTTGCTTAACCTGTGAGCCGGAAGTTCATCAAATCTTGAAAAATAATTAACACGTTGTCGGTCAAGAAATTCGTATGATGAATTTCAAAGAGATAAAAAAAAACCATGCAATAAGAACATTTTTATGGAATTGGTGGAATTCAAATATTTTTGAGGTCTTAATTTGTTTTCTTATTGTTATCTAGATATTTTTCAAAGGCGAAACACTTTTTAAAATTTAAAACTTTGATAATTATATTAACTATTTGAAATAACTACATATTCATCAGTATTTCGTGAATTAAAGTAAATTTTCTTCTGTTATTTACACCTCAATTTCATACTTTCTTTTTACCAAATACTGACCGCCTTAAACAAGTTGAAGATTATGTCAAAGATTATTTTTCTGATTAAGAAAATAGACTTTTCTCAAAATATAAAACCTTCCTCATCAAAATCAAAATATCTCAGAAAACATTACGATGTTTTCCAAACATTTTGTTATGTTGTCTTAATGTTGGCGTTGTTTTGGAAATTCCTATTTTCGTAGGTGGGAGAATGAAAGTTGTGAGTGAATTTTATTTCCAAACCATAAAAATATTACAGAGATGAACTTATTTTTATTTCACAATTATATATATCAGTTTCATATTGAGTGATAAAGTTATGGTGAATTTCTATTGGCGTTCAGTATATTTGGTGGTATTCAGATATATATACAATGTATATAGATTGTCCGAAAATATCAAATTCATTTGTACGAGCTTTAGAAACAGGCAGAAAATCGAGTATTTGTCAACTTTTTTATTGCCTGTTTTGCAGCGACTGCAAATAAAGTTCATTATGACCTACAATGTTATGTTTCTCCTGCGATGTCAGAAAGTCCAAAACAACTGCCAGCTTTTCCTATAAACAGCAGTAAGAAGCCTCGTTCTAATCATTTTAATTGTGTCTTCTATCACATCCGCGCTGATACTGTTACAGTTTTTTTTTTTTGCCGTTCGCCGACATGAATCGGGCACCAGTAAAGCTTTATTAGTTCTTTATAACACTGAAGGTTAACTAAATCCTTTATTAGTATGATTGTAGAAATATGTTTTCCACGTTTCTTGTAACTGACTCAATTTTGTACTCGAAAACTCGAAAAAATCAGTCGACAGTGATGTTGTTGGTACTGAATCCTTGTCCTGGGAACAGAAGATACACCACTCGAATGTTCTTTTCTCGTCAAATTTTAAAGAACCACGCATATACATTGTATATTGAAAATATTTTAAATTCTTTTCTCTATTTTAAAGCTGCGATTATTTTCTAATTGTCTTCTTCTCATTTGTTTCATTACAATAATTCTTCAATTTTTACTTTGAATGAAAATGTATGAAGAATATTTAAATATTCTAAATTTTAGCACTTACACTTATTACAGTTATAGCCACATATGTTGCCGTGGTAAGACAAGACAAGACAAGACAAGACAAGAACAGAGAAGACAATTTTTGTATATGGAGTTTTATTTTCAATTAAATTCAAATAGTTATTTGTCATAAAACTGTTTAAATTGATATACCGTTTGTTTAAAAAAAAAACAAAAACAAAAAAACATGGCTTTTCAAACATGTTTATTTATATATTTACATCCTTGATATATGTTATATATAATATATATATATATATTAGTATGGGCGTAAATCTTTGTTTTATAATTATGAAAAATAGGTTAATATTTTTAAATAGTGTCATATTTGAACACGCGAGCAGGTATTACACCGGCCACCCTCATCGCGAAATCCATTTCAACAAAATGTTATTACTTAATAAATATTTTAAGTAAATGCTGTTGACTTTCAAAATCTAAATGAGCTCAATATCAAAATAGGTATTTGTATTAATTGAACATATTAATTCTTTCCTTCAATGTTTGGAAAAGTGGTCGAATTTATAACGCCTGATTAAACTATAGAGAGTTATTTAAAACGCCCTCAAGCCTTGTTTTCTTATTCCCTTTACATTACATTATTTCAGTCCTGCACCTGCACTTACCAAGCTAATGACATATAAGTGATTTGCTTTGCTAAACAGTCAACAAAAAACTTTTACATATATACAGAAGACTAGACCAGTAAGAAAATCCGCCAACAATACATTTTGTACTTACAAACACTTGAGTATCAGCCAACTACTTAAAGCTCGGCCCTTAATCCATGTTAAGGGTAATTTTGACACGTCTGTTAATGATGGAATCAACAAACAAAGATATAATAATATATAGTAAATTACAATCTCTTACAAGATTTTTTTTGTATATTATTTGGTATATACCATGGAATGAAAGAGAGGATTTTTAGTGTTAAATAAATAAAACTCTTCCGTAATTAACAAGATTCGTACAGGGTTTTATCCCTTCTTTTCTGTTTTAGAGTGTGGAGCTGTTGTCTTGTAACTCTATGCATATGTATTGCAATTGTTTATTGAGAAATAAAGATACGCCAACTGAAAGACAAATCAAATGAAAAGAGCCTCCAAAATAATTCTTGCTAAACCCATTTTCTTGTCTTCACATAAATTTATATTTTTATCATGAAGGGATGCACTAGGAAGGATACCGTTAATAAAGCATTGCTTGCAAAGGAAAATTGTCAAATTTATATTATTATTTATTTTATTTTTCAAGATATATTGTCACAAATTTCAAATTTCAGGTATATGTTCCTATATAAAAATAATAAGAAAACATAAAAAGAAAATCAAGAATGTTTCATGGACTAAATATATTCTTTATGTAGTTTAAGAAAAAAAATGTTCTAATATTTAGATGTGGGAAAAATAAATCGAATCTTAGTTCCATCAGTTTGTCATTGAAATTTTGGACATTAATCAATGTGCTTATGCAATGATATAGAAATTAAAAAAAAATATCGTCTCTACAATTATACAATTAACATGTAAAAATGATTATTATTTAATGTTAATTCCATGTTTTATTTTTGTATTTTTACGGAAATTAATTTTTTGCTTGTCTGAAAATTTGAAAACATATACAAGGTCAACAAATATTATTTCTCTGATTTAAAATATTAAAATTACAATGCATAATTTCAAAAGTATTCCCGAAAAGCATACACTTTGGACATCTCAGAAAGATAAGAAAATGTACCATTTTGCTGTCCAAGTACACGTGGACTCAGTGCTGTAGTTAGTATAATAAAGTGTTAATAAAAAAAATATATTATCCAGTTGTGTTGTTAACATACAAATGAAAAACAGCATTATGAAACACTGTTCCTTCCCGTTCTATCGTCTTCATTTACAATCCAAATCTCTTCACGTGCACATTTGCTTACCATAGTCTTAAGGACAATATTACCACAATTAAACGAAAATTGTAAAAAAAAAAAACAAACAAACAAACAAACAAACAAACAAAAAAAACAAAAACAAAAACAAAAACAAAAACAAAAAAACAAAGCAAAACCAACAAAGAAGGGGAGAATGGGGAACGACGGATTCAGAAAATGGCGACAGTTGTTGATGGGTGGAGTAAAGTAATAGAAAAGTTAAAATTTCACAGTTGTTTCCTATCAGATAGGTTGCATCTTACAGAAAACTGCAAATAATTAGCAACATTATACCCGTTATAACAACAATGAGTAAAATGTCGTGTTTCATGCCTTTCTCCTAGAATGGCCATAAGGAAATTCCAAAATATTGTTGAGGTAATCCTGCAAGATTTAGACGTACTGTGAAGTAATACTCCGTACAATGGCCGTGGTGAGAGAAGGCTGTTTGCAGGTGTGAAAGTTTGTAAAGCTCTCACACCTGTACATAATACGTTTTAAGAAGATCGACAAAAAGCAGTGGTGACGAAACAAAATCCATTTAGTAATTTGTATTTAATTGTCGTTTAGTATTTAGTATAACAAACTAGCTGGACAATTTAAATTGTAATTTGTGAAGATTAGGAACTGAATGACACATGTCAATCATTATTATTTCTTATGAAAATACAGAAAAAATAAATTTTAAATTACGTCAATTTAAGAAACAGCATTAATATAATTCTGTGTCAGGGTACTCTTGAAATTCGGTTACAGCATTGCTCGATTAAATTTTTTTACGTAATAGCTTAATCAAAGAATGTAATTCATAATTGAAAAAAAATGTTAAAAATTTAAATAATTGTTAAAACATACCCGATTGTCTTAATTTAATAGACTGTGGTGTGACTTTATATCTTATTTTGTCCCTCATTTTGTGTCTTAAAATCTGAGGATGCTAAATTTGGAAATATTTGTTTTATATATATTGGACGTCAAATACAAATTCATAATTATTCCATGCACATTTATCTACTAAAGTTAACATTAATGAGCCGGGGTTACTTCAACTGTGACAAAATTAGTTCAGAGAGATCCAGTTCTATTTGATGTCATGTCATTGAAAAACGCATGTCAGAATTTAAAAATCTGATTGACAAATGAAACGATTAAGTGTTTAAAATATAAATAAATTGAAAAGATTTGAGGACAAAATCAAAATTAACATTTAAATAAAGCAAATCCGAGAAGACCAATTATAGTCTTCTGCCAACTGGCACCGTCCAATCAGAACAATACAATCAATTAAGCCTTACTGACCGAAAATCTTCATTAACAGGCCCCTAAAGAAATCCAAATCCCACTTGAAAATGCCGAATGGCAGCTGGATGACTAGAGAGACACTTCATACACACTACAATGTCCAAATCTCTGTATATATGCCAGGGGAAATGTCCTACTATTCAATTTTACTCTTAGAACTTGGATAGAACGCCGCAGTAAAGAGCAGGTGGCAGTAAGACAAAGTTTATCTTGAACAATTGTTTTTCTGATGAAATTGGAATAATTAAATCTATATTCTGGATGATATCCAGCATGGTACTAAGAATATTCCAAATATATGTTTGGAAGGAGTCAAATATATGGGTTACATTTGAACATTATATTCGGATGCTTGCTAGCTTCATTTTTGTTTTATTTATATGTTTTTATTATATATAATTGTGAAGTTAAAGAAAATATTATAATTGTGTTTTTTTTTTTAATAATAGATAAAACTATATTAGTTATGCTGACAGAAAACAATTTACACAGAATCTCGAGGTATCTGTTTTGATTGTATGATTATTAGCAAAGAAAATCCTATTTATTTCACATTTTTTACTATTCATTTGCTTACATCTTTTCATAATTAAAAAAAATCGCTGCCACGTAATATAATCATCATATTTCGTTCCAAATATCAAAGATTACAATCTTATGCCACCAATATAACACAAATGATGTGGTTGTTTAGTGAACAACACGAGAGTATTTCCTTCTCCTGGAAATTATTGTTGGTGATCCCATGGAATAGTCCGGAAATAAACGAATCTTGCCCCCATTTGCAAGATTTCAAGATTTTTCAAGATTTTATTGGTACACTCAGACACAAACATGTGCTACATGAGGTCATACAGCAACATACATACAAATTCAAATAACAGAATGAGTAAGTAGACAGGCAAAAGAGCATAATACGAACATTGAAATTAGGATAACTTATTCAGTTTGTTCACAAAAACAGCTATATTACTTAACAGTTTTACATTACACTGTGACAACATGCCACCCATTTTGTTTATATTAAGAGTTAGATGATAATATTTTGGTATATATTTTGTCTTAATTCAAAAACAGCTTCATTTTTGCAGAGGAAGAGGTAGTGATATTCATCACCAACTCCGTCTCTACACAAATGACAAATTCTCTCCTCTCTAGAAATGTTCTACCACCTTCCCGTTTCTATCGACATCTTACAATTAGATGTCCTTAATTTTGATATTTGCTTTCTTTCAAACTCAGATAATCTAGACAAATAGTTTTCATAACAAAATTCTGTTTTGAATGTCGCATAGAATTGACCTCTAAACGATTTTCAATATCGGAAAATCATACCTGAATAAATTGATCACGAAGACGATCAAATGATAAAGGCTTCATGTTACAATATTTAACATGAATTTGGGTTGTAAATATATATCTGAGACCTGTTCTGTCAAAGACGGATCTTATATGAGAAATATTTGCCGACATGGCCATATACTGCTTGTAGTAACAGTATGAAAAAATTACAAGATCATTTTGATTTCTGTATCCTGCATTCGTCTTGAAATCAGCAATGTCGTCAAGTTTTCTTTAATTTCTCATAGTACTTTATGACAGTGTACGTATATAATGTCAACTTTACAATTTGTGACTTAGAAATACATGTACATATATTTATAAAACGTATTGATTATTTAATTTTGAAAAAGGATGAGAATACTATTAAGGATGTTAATCTCCAATGTATTATGCAATTTATAAACAGGTTATTCAATCCATTCAGTGGACCTCCATAAATATCGGTGTTTTTTTCCGGGTACTCCGGTTTCCTCCACCAATGAAACTGATCGCCACGATATAAATGAACTATTGTTGAAAGTGGTGTTAAACACCATAAACCAAACCACCAGAGTACTATAGATGACTTAGCGTATAAGTTTATTTTGAAATGCTTGAAATGAATGAATGTTAAAATTCGAGAGATATGAACCAATTTGTTCCAATAATTAATTGACTTGTTTCAGAAGAATATCGTATTCAGTTTATATCTTATGTTTCATGTACATTTTATAATATCTATTAATAGAACAAAATACATGTATGTTTTAAATATTAAAGATTTGTTTAAATCTAAAAAATCCAATAGTTTCGAAAAGCAGAGGATTGAGAGGGCTATCAAATGTAAAGTACATGACGTAGCGTCATGTTTAGATATAGTTTAAGAACATTACCATTTGAACGGCAAGAAAATAAAAATCTTACGACAGCATTTTTAACCCATGTGAGCACAAATTAAATTGAACTGTGGTCGTTTTTAGATAATATTAAACTCGTCATTAAGTGACATTTGAGCAAAGAACGGTAAGAAAATGTGAATTTGAGCGTCAAAGTTTTTAACCCATTTGAGTAAATATAACATTGAACGATGGTCGTTTTAAGATAATATTAAACTCGTAAAGTTTATCCTGCTCGTGGTATAATGCCTATATGTATTTAGTAACATTTGAGCCAAGAACGGTAAGAAAATGTGAATTTGAGCGTCAGAGTTTTTAACCCATTTGAGCAGATATGAATTTGATCGGTGGTTGTTTGAGGCAATATGAAACTCATCTCTGGATAATATAACCGGTATACAGTTTTGTATACATTAAGTATATAGTCTGTTAACTAAAACAGTATATTTAAATACAAAATATTGAAGTTCAAACACCTGCACTGTAATTATAATACATTTCATTCCATGGTCAAGGTGTGGTAGAAGTAGGTTTTCGAGCAGATTATACGTTTATTAGCACATCTGGCTATCACACAAGGCATACGTCCTCAACCTTTTTACACTTTAATCTTCTCCTGGAGAAATGCTTAACCAAATGAAACCAAACCTGGCAGTGACAATTTTTGGGATAAATATATACAGTCGTGTACAAATATATTTGGCCGACATGGGGATGGGCTAGTAGGGAAATGGAACGAGGGAACATGAGTAAGTCTTTAAAATTCAACTTCTTTGGAACAGGTACTGAAATTATGTAATATGTGCTATATATACAACATCATTTTGAAATGCATCTTCCATTTGTTCTAATGAAAGCAATGATATATGATACAAGAAGCACAAGTGTCTAAAGTTTAATATAGACTGGAATGGGTAAAATAAAAATAAAATCACTCATTCAAGTATCAGTGATTGACAATGCAAATTATAACATTATATAAGACCCAAACCCAGGGCTTCAGAGATTAAAATGTACTACAACGGAGAATCTATCCATTCCAGCCAGATATGAAATCCAGATTCATTTGTCATTAATTTTAGATATGATATGCAGATTCAGTCTCGCTCAAGTGAAGAAAACAGAGTTTAAATATCGTAATTCATTTAGACGAAAGTCACTCTCCCTATATGACACAGACAACCTTGCCCGGCTTTCCTGTTTAGACCGTTTGGTTTACTTGCTCCCAAAGAGTCTTACTTATTTGACTTCCCTGTTTAGACCGTTTGGTTTACTTGCTCCCAAAGAGTCTTACTTATTTGACTTCCCTGTTTAGACCGTTTGGTTTACTTGCTCCCAAAGAGTCTTACTTATTTGACTTCCCTGTTTAGACCGTT
>MJUT01006521.1:679156-730134 GCA_002080005.1 Gigantidas platifrons | reverse complement strand
GACAGAAGCTGATGACAATCTCTACTACTTTAGTCTAATTTCGTATTAAAAGTTGAAATAATATTAAAACATCCCACCATTTTGTGAAACAGTGTCAATGTTTGCTTAAGGATCACACAATTAGTTTATTATATAACATCAAGATAACAACACAATTGTTTGAAATAATACAATTCTATTTGAAGAAAGTGTGGAGACCACATTTTATGTAACAAACATTACCGTGCGTTTTCCATAACGTAGTTTGTATCAATTTAGCAATGAAGCTACACACTAAACATATAGAACCAATTATTATGCAATACAAACAAAATTAAAGAAGCTTCTCTAAATTATAGTAAGGCTTTTACTGACGATAATAAAGTATTCCATTTACACTTACACTATAATAAAATGCTACATAATTTTATAAAACATTCTTTTTTTTTTTATTTTTCAATAATCTGAAACTTTCTTGTATATACTGATAAATGATTTTTCCCAAAATATTTTGCATTAATTTCATAAAACAGAAAAATATGTCAACATTATTTTCACTCATTAGAGGTCACTTTAACCATGATTTAACTCTTAGATGTTCACATATGATATTAAAAAAAAACTAGAGCTCAGCATTGAGCTGAGCCTGTGTCGCTCACCTTTCATTCTGCTTTGAGGAAACTTAATACAGAACCTTCCATAGGTGCTTCTCACCAAATCTCAGCTCATTTTGGCAAAGCAGTTTCAGAGAAGATTTTTAGAAATCGACCAATCTAAAACAAGAATTGTCTGTGGCAGCCATGCTTGTCAATGGATCAAAACGAAATAAGCAATCTCTATAGCGGACCTTCCATAGATGCTTCTTACCAAGTTTCACATTATTTGGCATAGCAGTTTCAGAGGAAAAGCTGTTTTAGAAATCGACCAATAAGAAACAAAATTGCCCCTGGCGGCCATGTTTGTTAATGGATAGGGACAAAATGAGCAATCTTCATAGACAACATTCCATAGATGCTTCCTAGCAAGTTTTCGCTCATTTGGCAAAGCGGTTTCAGAGGAGAAGATTTTGTAGAAATCAACCAATCAGAAACAAGAATTGTCTGTGGCGGCCATGTTTGTTAATTTTAAGGGAAGAAATAAGCAATCGTTACAGAGGACTTTCCATAGATGCTTCCTACCAAGTTTCGCTTCAATTAGCCAAACGGTTTCAGATAAGAAGAATCCCAAAAAATCAGCCAATCAGAAACAAGAATCGCCTGAGGCGGACATGTTTGTTAACGTATCGAAACCGAATGAGCACTCTTTATAGAGGATAACCCATAGATGATTCCTACAAAGTTTCGGTTCATTTTGCAAATCGGTTTCAGAGGAAAAGAATGTTTAAAACCAACCAATCGGAAAAAAGATTCGCCTCTGGCGGCCATGTTTGTTAATGGATCGATACGAAATGAGCATTCTTTATAGAGGACCTTCCATAGATGCTCTCTACCAAGTTTTGATTCATTAGGTCAGGCGGTTTCAGAAGAGAAGATTTTTTTTTTAGAAATCAACCAATCAGAAACAAAAATGGCATGTAGCGGCCATGTTTGTTAACGGATTGGGACGAAATGAGCAATCTTAATCGAGGACATGCCATAGATGCTTCCTACCAAGTTTCGGTTCATTGAAAAAAGCAGTTTCAGAGGAGACGATTTTTAAAAATCGGCCAATCAGAAATAAGAATTGGATCGGGACTAAATAAATAATTTTTATAAAGGACTTTCCATAGATGCTTCCTACCAAGTTTAAGTTCATTTGGCTGAGGGGTTTCAAAGGAAAAAATTAAAATGTGAAACGACGGACGACAGACGCCAAGATATGGCAAAAGGTCACGTTGCCTTTGACAAGGTGAACTAAAAAAGTAGCTTTTTTCTAAGGACATCAACGTATGGCGTTCTTTATAATTTAAAGAAAATAATCTTAATGTAACTTGGAGACAATTTATCATATATTAAAGAAAAACAGACAACACAATGGCCGAAAGAAAAATGACAAATAACGATCTACAAAACAAACATATAAAACTAAAGATCGAGTAACACGAACCCACTAAAAACCGGGGTGAATTCAGGTGCTCCAGAAGGTTCAGCAGTTCCCGTTCCACTAGAGACACCCGTTGTGTTAATCTAGTTTATGGACCGGTCTGTCACACCCAAGAATGCTATATGTACTGAACCCAAATACACCATACTTGGAGGCGAAATAAGAAACAACAAGCTTAAGAGCAAATTTGATGGTTTCCTTTTTTTGTTCAATGTAATACATTTGTCAATATGCTATAATTATTGGACCTGCTTGCTTACAAAGAGAAAATAGTATAAATACAAACGTAAAGCATACTATATATATATATATAATCTAGGTTTTTATTTACATATTATATTATTATTATTATATATATAGCCACAATTGCATTAATATGGTCAAAGTGTGATAAATATAAATCTGAGTTGCTTAGCAGACATGCTTGCTGTAATACCATCACCCACTTGAGAGCATTGAAGCATGGAGAAAGTTAGCATTGAAGTATGGAGAAAGTAAACTAAGATTGATATAAAGTCAACTCCTAAATTTAACAAAAGGACAAAAGGACAAAGCACGATCTACAAAACATACATATAAAACTAAAGATCAAGTAACACGAACCCCACTAAATATAGGGGGTGAAAGCAGATTCTCTCGAAAGGATGAGCAGTTCCTGCTCCATTAGTGGCACCCGTCGTGTTAATCTACAAATCCGCTGGATATTTGCCATATTTTAAAATCTACAACAGTGTCACTGTTCCGATTAAGCTATATATTACCGCCCTCCCCCAAGTTTTTTTCCCATGCATCCGGTAGATGCAGGATAAATATAGATTCTCCTTCAGTTGCCCGTGGGTTACGATATTTCTCCACTCAAGAGGCGAGTGGTTAAAATGTTTAATTTAACACGAACTTTATTTCAAAAGCCGTCAAACGAGTCAAGCGAGTCAAAGGCGGGAAAAGGCACGAGACAATTTAATCCTCTAGAGGATTACATATGTTTCCTCCACTGGTTCAGCGGGGTTAAAACGTCGTAATAATGGGAGAAATACAGCTATATTGATATAAATTTCATCTTTAATTTCTCAAATAATTCTAGCAATATTGTTCACGGTGACGATTAATAATAAACTTCTCGTTGCAAAATGTGTAGTTGTTTTTTGAAAAAAATAACAACTCACAATTATCATATTAAAAAATCAAAGTTATAAATTCTGAAAGTAAAATCCGTGAGATCGGTGTTTTGTTTTATAATGGCTATCATACATACTTTATTATGGTATTCATATTGCATTCCCAAACAATACAAATCAAATCTCTATTGACGACAAAACTTCCTGACAAATTATCAAATATTATTCCACAAAAAGTTGTCTGTTCATGTTTTACATCTAAGGGAACTTGTCGACTTACCGAATATTCATGGTGCCTCTCTGGTTCGGAGGAACAAAAACAAATATAAGGTTGATTTACATTTTACTCCTGTAAGTTTACATGAAAAAGACACGAATTCTCAGACAAAAAACAACATTTCATTCATGTTGAATATCGTAGCAACATTTAAAGAAATATCATTTGCATAACAATCCAAACTTAATGTGATAGTGTGATAATGAAAATGTTATCATTTTATTTATCAATTTATCATAGCTTATTATCACAGAAGTGGCTATTTTGAAAATAGGTACAAGCAGTTCTAACAATTAAAAAAAAAAGCGTTTTTCTAAAGACATAAACATATGGCGTTCTTTATAATTTAAAGAAAATAATCTGAATGTAACTTGAAGACAATTTTTCATCAGTTGGGAACTAATCAGATTGAAATATGGATCTTATACTAGAACAACACCCTGAATGTATTCTTTATTATTCTACTTTATACAGAGCAAAATAGTCATCATATTGCTCTAAATTGCTGTCGACTTAATGCCACGTTTTAATATTTATTGCAAGAGGTACTCACTACAAAGTCAAGAAAGTCTGAACGGCCCAGTTTTTGTGCTGGAAAGTCTTAACAGAGTCTGAAAATTACTCAAAATTGCTGAAAAGTCTGAATATTACTTAAAAGTCTGAACAGAGTCTGAAAAGTACATGTAGATGATATTTACAGTCAATGTATTTAATATTTGGCGATATCTTCTAAACAAAATATACATGTACATAAAATTAATTTAAATAAATAAAATTTATATTGACAATTTACTGAGTCCGAACTACAAACGCTTTTGGAAGTTGAACGCCACAAAAGTATTTTATTCAGCAAGCTGTCAAATGTCACCACCAACAGCGCAAAGAAAACAGTTTGGGACACTATTTGTACTAAGATAAATGCCGCTAACAAACAGACCATCGGATGACTGTGGATGAAATACGAAAGAAATGGACAACTTATATGAGCAACACCAAGAAGCAGGTGTCCTATAACCGTCGAGAAGCCCGTCTAAATAATCCAATGGATTATCTCGGTCTCTAAACATTCTATCTCGCCGAATATTATGTGCCCTTCCTCTCAAAATTAAATAAACAGCGGCCATGTTTGTTCAATTTAGGACATCCTAACGATATCTTAACTTAGGACTATGCTAGGATAGTCTGAGGACACCTTTTTGGTTGTCCTAACTTTATGACAATATTTAGGAGATATCTTAACTTGAGACACTTTCCTTGACCCGACTTAGGACTAAGATATATCCAAAACCATCCTAGGATATGTCTTAGTCCTAAGACAGTATTGTTGATACGGCCCCTGGTTGAAAGATTGATATGATACTAGACCAACACCCTTAATGTATTATGTATTCTTCTACTTTATACAGAGGAAAATAGTCCCCATATTGTTCTAAAGGACGGTCGATCGGCCATTCTTGTCCGCTTGATGCCACGTTTTAATCTTTATAATAAGAGGTACTGTTGATTAAATATAATGCTGGTTTAAAACAGACACCATTGTTGATTATATTAATAAATTAAAAAGATTGATAAATACAGATTTGTTATTTGTTGTCACAAGTTTCTTACTTTTTATTACATTGGTATATCAATAATAACAAAAATAATTCTACATTTTCGGTTTTGCACAACGTATTTACATTATATTAAATAATGGAATTCGTCACCAATGTCATTACATATTATATATTATTAATTCTAACTATAAAAGTCCATCTATCCTGTCCAGCAGGAAGCTTATGATAATGTGGTACTCTATCTGCACAGATCGACAGTAAATGTGTTCTATGTATTACACTGTCGTTCTTTGGTTTGATATAACCGGGATTACTCCTGGTGTTTTTCAAAATTATCGATTGCAGTTGATCTGATCTTAATGCATCCGTGTTATGTATCCAATCTTACTAATAAGTCATAAATTAAACTTATGCACACAAATCGCGTCATATTTCTTTGGAATTTCGTCAAGGGAAAAGATGAATACAATATAGATACAAAAAAATCATAATACTCACCGTTGATGAAGAACTTCTTCAACATCCAAACAACTAGTAGGCACAGACCACTTAGTACTAATACTATCACAAATCCCACACCAATCACCAGTCCTTCTGTAAATACAATAAGCGGATAAATATACATACACACACACACACACACACACACACACACATATATATATATATATATGAGTAGCCCGATTGTGTATTTATATTATTGTTATTGTACTTTCATTAATTTATATGTAGTATTTCAATTCTTTTATGTATGTAATTTCATATGTGCAATTTCTGGTTCTTTGGTCCCGTACATGGACCGTCAAAAACTTGTTTTTTTAGATTAAGACGCCATATTGGTTCTAAATATTATTTAAATAGACATTGATAAAGTCCCTCTGTGGGACGAGAATTTTGTCATTCAACGAATTGTTTTATTCTTTATCACTTTGTTTTGTGTACTTGGTGTTGTTTTACAAACCATTTAAGTCGTTTATAAATTTTATTTTACTTGTATAGTATCGCTATACCGTAGCGATCCAACACCCCGTAAGATTGATCGTTGACTGGTTTTTCAGACGTTATATATATATATATGTGTGTGTGTGTGTGTGATTGGTACCTATCATTGCTGGTATTGTGAGTTCGAATGTCGATCGGAGCGAAGTGTACAATATCATGTGATGCAGTTTGTCAGTGACTTGCAACAGGTCGGTGGTGTGCACCGGGTCCCTCGGTTTCCTCCACCAATAAAACCGACCTCAGCGATATAACTGAAATATTGCTGAAAATGTCATTAAATCACCACAAAACCTAAAACCATAATGATGAATACGTAACAAACGACATAGCAACGCTTTATAAATAATAATCAATTTGGTGCTTTCTATAGAAAAAAAAGGAAATAGGAGAAAAAACAGTTGCCTCACCCCTACGACATTCAATTATGTTGCATGCGCATATCAATATACTATAAGCAATTGTACAACCTCTTACATACTGTCAATGAAGTTAATAGAAATATCACTTGATGTTTTATGGTTCAACTTAAATTGTTAACAAAATAACTCAACCAATCTGCAAATTAATTAATTTTATTTTAAAAGAAGATATGTTTTTTCTTAGCTAGCACCATATACTGAGGTGATAATAATTTTCAGACTGACCTATAATTAGGTGTTGTGTACACTTTTTGTACTTGTGAAAAAATTAATCTTTTCTGATAAAAATATATATAGCAAGTTTAGTACGTACATGTACGACGAGTATCTGTAATAATCTTCATGGAATAATCTTCACCAGGTACACTCAAACTCACAATATTTGAAAGCCAAATAATTTAAAGGTCTTTGGGATCAAGAACACCAAAGGGCACAAACACGGTAGCCAAAATAGGCTAAGGTCACCTATGCCTGAGAGATGAGATCATTCATTTTAATAATAATTACATTATTAAGGAACTGTAATGGCCACTTGCGTACGTCCAGCTAAGGTAACTCCGATTTACCTGTTCATCGGGCGATCAGGTAAACCCGACTTAACCGTAGCTGTACTCAGGTGAGTTGTTGTTGGCTTGCTAACGTGTCACTCAACAATTTCTTACGTGAATACAGCTTATGCCTGGGTTTAAATTTTGATGATAAATTGTATCAGTAATGGCTAGCAAGAAATATCCGAATTTTATTGAATTAGAAAAGACAGTATTAATTGAGTTGGTTGACAGTAGAAAAGGTATAATTGAAAGTAAACAAAACGACGGGAAAATGATCAGTAAAAAGAACAAAAAATGGGAAAATATTTGAAAAAAAAAATTCTCGCCATGGTGCAGGGGCGGATCCGGGATTTAAAGTTAAGGGGGCGCACTTAAAATAAATGTTTGGGGTATTTCGTGTGAAAAATCACGTTTTTACGCTAAAAAATCTTATTTTTTCCAATATTAGTGGGGGGGGCGCCGGGTGCGCACCCCCATGGATCAGCCCCTGTGGTGTACATAAATGAAGTTTGACGCAATTGAAATCTTTGTGATAAAATCGGCTGTTACTAAGGATAGGAGAAAAAAAAAAAACTGGTGGAGGACCTGACGAAAATGACCTGGACACATTTTCAAATGCTATAACGGAAATGCTTCCCCAACAGATCAACAGCCTACCGAATGCATATGATGACGATGCAATTAAAAACTTATTAAGAGGCGAAATTGATGATAACTTTTTCTGTTTTGGTTCCATACAGTCTCATATTTTAGCTAATATTGTCAATACACACTCCTTATTCAGCCTATATCTATCCATAGATTCATCTTCAGAATAGTTTAAAAAAGGTTTTTGTCGGTCCCTAATTACTTGTTCCCGTTCTATCAACCTTTCCACAACATTTATCCTATCTATGTCATCAATATAATCGGCCATAATTATTTGATCATCTATTTAAACCTGCCCTATACCTGGTTCAGAGTTGAACTCAATACTTGAACCGGACTCATCTATAAAACGAAGGTGCGCAAGTGAACTGAAAAAAATAAGCTAGACTTAAACTTGTATCACATTGATCAAGGATTAATCCCGACGTACGCAAGTGGCCATAAATCTCGATAAAAATATACATAATAAATCATGTCAGTGCCGAAACATTGACTACTGGGTGGATAATATCATAGTTCACCAGGTATTAACCCAGTGATATATTCAAATATTACAAAATAATACCTTGAAACTCGGAGTATCCATAGTATACTGCAAGCAATACAATCACCTCCACAATAACACCATATATTACTAAATACGTAAAACCAAGTAACGAGTCTGCAAATAAAAAAAAACTTAATAATAATAAATACTTTCAAAATATGTCTGTCGTGAAAACAATGTATTCTTTGTCTCCATTAGTAACTGAAGCAATGTAGCTGACATTTTGCTCCATTTAAAAAATAGCTTAGATAAGTATGCCAGGGTAAAATTTAAGAAAAAGCTGTATTTTATTTGCAATAAGGAAAAATTAAGATTATTTTTGTCCTTATTAAATATAAAGAAAGAAAAACAAAAACATGAACAAAAACGACAAAAGAATTGTAAATCTACAGATAATAAATAAACACGGCGCGCTAAAACCTAGTAAGGAATCCACTGGATTTATCTGTTTCTATGCAGTCTTTCTTTACAAATTACATGTATCACAAATGAATTCAGTGAGGTATAGCATTGTAAAGCTGGTCAGAATCATGTCGTAGGCAAGTGGTATTCTCAGGGTAATCCTCTAAATCTACCAAATCTGATCTCTGGAATATGGCTGAATTATTGCCAAAATGGTTGTTCAATACCAATAAATCTATATACATATACATGCTAATTAAATTACACAATCACTATTACATGACAACGCCTACAACTAATTGCAAATTGCAAAGGTAATGAACAAAGGATAATTGTTAATATTGAACTCTGACTAAGCATCAATACTTTTTCTTTGACAAAATCAGGACCACCTTCACCTACAATGGATAACAAACAAATATAATTACACTACTGAGTTTTGGTGGTTACAATTTATTAATCATTATGTCCGTTCGTCTGGTTACACTTCATATGTCGAACGATGATATAAATTTCCTTAGAGAGAATTACTTGACATATTTAGACTTACGTAATATGGATTGATGTGTAGAGACTTTCTTCACATTTTAACGATTTTCGTTTTTTTTCTATCTATTGTTATGTGAGAGCATTTACAAGCATGTTGACTTGCTCATATATTTTGAGCTTGTTGCTGTCTTGATTCCACAATAAATCCTTTAACCTCCATTAGAAAAATAGTACTGAATGCGCTGAAGATACAGGCAATTCAAATGGCTTCGACTACATGCAATATATTATCACATTTTACGATTATTTTCTTATCAGGAAGGTCTAGAACCTAATACTTACCATCTACTTTGTTTGCTTACGACAAATGGAACATGCTCATGATCAATTGTGAAACAAATAATCCGCAACGTGTAACATAACAATGGGTGGAACGGGTGCATATCACCAAAATCTGAACATTGAAATCATAAGAAGATA
The DNA here is from genome assembly GCA_002080005.1 of Gigantidas platifrons. Classification (NCBI taxonomy): domain Eukaryota; kingdom Metazoa; phylum Mollusca; class Bivalvia; order Mytilida; family Modiolidae; genus Gigantidas; species Gigantidas platifrons. Next base: position 720,587 of record MJUT01006521.1, on the reverse strand, counting down.
AAAACAGCAATAAGATCGGACTGCATAAATTCCCATAGCGAAAAACCGAAAATTAACTAGGTACTTCTCTTGCTTAAAATACGCAACCAGTGGTGGCGTTTTTATTTCCAAATTCGCTATATCGTAGGAATCAGATAGAAGAAGACAAGTTTCAAATTATTATTCAGGCAAACAGTTGAGAAATCTCAATATCCTTTGATAGAAGTATGTCGTATGCCACATTTGGAACAGGAAATATTAACCCTTACGAAGCACTTTGGTGCATCACCTGTTGTAAGTGGTGTGCGTGTTTCTCAATCTTTAGACTGTTTTGTAATGTTTTGTTGATCATTTTGTGTACCTTTGTCCTTTCCCTTTGGCCACTGTATTATCTGTCCTTCATTATGGCTTCTGATTTGCCCTTTGTTGTCTTCAAACTTTTCTTAAGTACTAGTCATCATTGTATTCGTACTTCAAAGTCAATTCCTTGTTCAAAAAGTGCTGCTAATAGGAATCAGCCTGGACTTAGCATATTATCTTGACATGTAGACCCTCGTGAGTGTGATAGACTGACCTTACTATTTGAAATAGGACAACGACAATAGAAACAGTCGATTCACCACCTCTATTGCAAAACCACAACTGTGCATTCGTGTCGGTTTCAAGACCTTATTGTAAAAAGTACCTGTTGGTATGCGTTACATCTTTAGCCAGCAACCCTCCTATGTATTTCAACTAACCGAGAAATCGAACTGTAGTTATAAAATATAATAATATATTGATATTTTAACTTACTTTTTTGGATACGACCGCTTGCACAACAGTCAAAAAAATGTTCTTTAACTGTAAAACAAAGAAGACAGTTGACAGTTATAGAAAGATCTGGTGAACGACTTTCATTAGAAGAATAACATATAAGAAAATAAGTATATTATCCACTATGCCCCCCCCCCCCAATGTTCCAATTCATCCAAGTCACGTTCACACAAACACTTGTATGAAAACAAACAGTAATGTTTGCGAACAGCAAACTTATTGGAACCGATTCCATTTATTCGTCATAAACAAACATTATTTTGTTGTAAGATTCTTATCCTTACGTTTTGTTGGTTGTATGATAAATGGATCTCGACTGTTTTTTATTCAAAATTATGGTTAAAAATTATATAATGAAACGGAAGTAAATGTTCACACTATCAGAAATACTTTTGTGATATGTATTAATATAATCCATGTTAATTTACTGACTTTCTAATTGCTTTAAAGATAAAATAATTTTTAATCACTCAAAACAGCAACAACGGCCACAGAAAGAAGGACGATCAGAAAATAATACTTACTGAACTGACAAAATGTCAAAAAACAATTCCCAGCTGTAAAAATAATAATAACTTTTAGCAACAATTATTGAACAATATATTTCATAATATGATATTCGTTTCTTATTTCATCAGATCATAGAAATGTGGACTGAAAGACTTGCAACACGTACATTTAACCTACTTCAAAATAAATCAAATAAAATCAAGACAAAACCATTAAAATGCTAGCTATTTGATTGACAATACATGTGCTCAGTAAAGTGGACTAATGTTTCAATACAGGATCGGTATTCCAATGGGTCCTATTTGAGCTCCACAACTCGGTAATTTATATTTACACGCTAATGAGACAGAAATTTCTTTATGGGCTCCTCAAGAATATATCTAGAAAATTAGACGAAACTTTTAATCCCAGCTTCCGCTCTATCGATGATGTTCTGTCCATTCTGTGAGGATCTACATCTCATCTATCCACAAATTAGCTTAAAGTATACTACTGACATTTCAAAGTATGCTTCTTATCTTGACATTCACCTTGGAATCGACACATGAAGGAACATTAAAAACAAATATCTACGACTAATGTGATGACCTTTTCAATAGTCAACTTCCCATTTATCATTATCAATATTACAGCACCATCAATGTATGTAGATCCCCCTTAGTTTACTATATGCATATTGTGTACCAATACATCTGTTTGTCGCATATTCCATATATGTAGACCTATCGGATAGTTGACTTAAAGCAGAAAACGAAATACTTACATGTTTTCCCAGTAGAACGAATATAGATACATAATGCAACCATAACAATGATATCAGCAATAAACAAACATCCAGTTAGAATACCAATAGCTGTGCTAACTATTAATACAAAAAAAAGATATATTTTACTCATACCACAAGTGAACGAAAACATATTCAACAATATTCTCAATTAATGTGGTCATTTCTTGTCTGTATCTGTTATTTTGATGTTGAATCGAACATATGGATGACATTGCTAAATTACTTTATCCGCATTTTATAATCTTTCTGATACAAAAATATAATATGTTTATCTGTTAGACATCAAGTCAGTGTCGCGCATTAATTGCGCGAACGTCATATGGAAATGAAGAACAGCAATATAATCATTGCTTCATAATGTTGACTTTTGACATGATATTACGATGACGTTTCTGTCATGTCCACTTACATACATATGGTTTATAAATATATTATCAATCGAAAGCAAACATGCATTGATTGCAATATAATAAAATAAAAATACAAACCTTCTCCGGTTGGTGTATTGGTGCCCCTTGAACCTACAAAAGAACGTAAATATGTTAGATGTTATTAATAAAGCTACATCCATATCGTCTTATTTTATATTATCAATGTATTTTATAGACAATATAAGTACATTTTCTGCAAATATAAAATTCAATTGTACCAATTTTAGAAACAGAGTTAGAGAGAAAATCGTTCCTCTGCCGAGCCTTTCATTCCTGTTTTGAGATGAGTGTAAGTAAAAAAAATCGTATTTATATCCATGTACGTCATGTATGCAAAAATGTCCAATTACACACAAGAAGATAAAACATTGGGCATTGTTGTTGAATTTCCGAATCGAGTGTCTACAGTGCGGTCAATACTCGACCAGTTTGTCTTGCTCTTCGACCTACACATGACTCAGATTATGTATGCGTCTAGTATACATATATGGTAAACCTTTTACCTGCTCTCTCATATAGACATTTAACGTACTGATTGCAGTATTAAAGCAACTCGGCGAGCACGCCGAAATGTACCATAAAGCCGTCCAACCCAAAATCCCCAGGGAGCAAGAAAACAAAAAAAGCACATTCAACAGAATAGCCAAATTTGGAAAAGGTAACCTATGCACGAGGAAAAACTTAGTTATAATTATTATCATGATTACATTATTTAGGAATTAATTCGAAATATTAATAATGAAATATATCTAATAAACCAAGTTAGTGTCAAAACACTAACTACTGGGCGGATGATACACCTCGGGACTAATAATAATGAAGTAGCGGTATCGACCCATTGATAGTAATAAAGCGCATGTATTCAATATTGGGACGTTGTACTATTGTAAATCTATGGTAATAGAATAGCTTAACCTCATATATACTATTCAGGTACACCAGACAATAGACACAAGATGTCTACACTACACACAGTTGTTAATTATACAGTCAAACCTTTCATAAAGGACACCTCTATATAGCAAATCACTATAACGGACATTCTCATTGTTTCCATTAATGAATAGTGCATATAATTTTAACCTTTATAGAAAGTGGAAACAGCTCATAAATGCCAGATTTTCATGTTCCATGGAGACGTCTTTATAAAAAGATTTGACTGTAATTTTGTATTTCCATGTTGTATTGTAATAATCCACTGTATTGCTAATATGCCACTTAAAACTGATTGACCTATGCTACTTGAATATATAACTATTACATATTTAACTGAATTGATAAATGGAAAGAATCAAAAGTCGTTTTCTCGTCGATTATCAGCAAAAGTCCCCCTGACTCATCACAGACGTTACATGAGATATTTATCCACAATGCAATACCATTTCTAAATAGCGCTGTGAGAAAACTGAATGTTCACAACCAAAGGCAAACACTGTGTCTATATTATTTGTATCCGATTTCCATGAGAGTAGGATACAGTTAGCTAAACACTTTTATATTGCATTATTAATATTGAACATGAATTTGCTATCTTGTAATTTCACAACAAAACAAGAGCAATGCTTAAAATATATTGTATTCAAGAATAAACCAACTGATAGAGCAATTGCTGTTTGACAGCTATATCATGGAAAGTGATGATGAAGATGATGACTTTGTATTAAACCAACATTCTGATCTGGTATTCATAGTACTAGTCCGTAGATACAAGTAGACCCGTCTCCCCAAATGAACACACATTCCTAATTCCGAGAGAAAAACTCTACTCATAATCATCCCATTCTTATAACAGAAACTGTGTCATTCGATACTATATTACACCACTAAGTCTGATATGAAATTATATAGTATTGTTGTGTTACAAAACTGTGAAATCAAATATATCTACAAACGCTAACACATATTTGATGTCTAAGAAGAGTTTGAAGATACCAAAGGGGTAATCAGAATCCGTAAATCGAAGAACAGATAACACAATGGCTAAAACAAAAAGGACAAACAACGATCTACAAAACAAACACATAAATCTAAAGATCGAGGAACAGGAACCCCACTAAAAACCGGGCGTGAACTCATGTGCTCCGGGAGGGTAAGCAGTTCCTGCTCCACTAGTGGTACCCGTTGTGTCAATCTAGTTACAAACCCGGTGATAAGTCATGAATGAGGACAATATGACACAGATATTCCATAACGGTCAACCAAGTCATGGTGATGACTTCAACTTAACCAAGCGGAACCCTTGATTCAGTAGCTTCATTGTTTGTTACAAGGAAACACTTCGACAATTGAAGCCATTTTTAGAGATATTGGGGGAATATACTACATGTTGTTTCTAGAATTTATTTGAGTTAATACAGAAAAGAATCTAAAAATAGTTTTCTTCATGAATAACAATAAAAAAAACATAAAATGAAGAATGTAATTCAGCTTAATAAACCATGGACTATTTTTTAGGTTTTACTATTACGAAATATGTGATATAAGCGTAAGATGTATTGAGTATAATATGTTGGAAATGAGTAGCAATAGTAAGTGAATGAGTGACCTAGCTTATATCTTCAGCTACCCCTTCTCTCACTCCCAGTTTTATTTGTGGGGAAGTCGTATTGTCGTTATAAGACGTAGATATCAAATTTACGACGAGTTTCTTGAATAACCTTCATCAGGTACGCTCAAATACTAAAGATTAAAAAGCCAAATAACAAAAAAAGTCTTGATTTGTCAGACATTGTAATATCTATTTCGTATCGGTTCGTTATTACTATTTTTACAATGTTCATTTATTCTAATGCGTATATATATATACAAAGGGCAGTTAGCATAACTATATTTCCAATTGACTATTTATGTTGTGTGATGTTCATTGCGATTTCCGCTTGAATCAATTCCGTGCTATCCATCCTATTTACGACTGGCGTAATCAATATAGCAGAACACAATTACACTTTTACAGAGCACCTGGTATTCGACGTAATATTTCGTGTTGCTTAAGCTTTTGTTATTTGTCGGTAGTCCCTATCTTTGTACCGTTCTTGTTTCTTTTGTTCCTGGATTGTATTTATATTTGAATATCACAGCGGATATAGGAACTACTAATATAATAAAAATATCAAAATAAGGTCGCTATTCTTTCTCTGTGAGAAAATGAATCTGAAAATCGCATGCATTGTTTGTACATATTTGATTTATGAATATACATTATTGATCAACAGACACTGAATATAAAAGCACTGCCCATATTACAAGTTATATGTATATAAATTTATTTTGTCAACATTTTTACCAATAAAAAAAAACAAAAACAAACAAAAATAAAAACAAATACCACACTGTCGGAAACAATTCCAAAATCAAATATCAAAATCGTAGAAAGAGGCAAAATCGATACCACTAACACACAAATTTAATAACAATGCTAATTGTTTGCGCTACTCCGACATTGTTGTATTTTTGTATCATTTTATCAAAACAATTATTCGAACAATGCATGTTTAAATTAGTAAAAATGTGAAACAATCATGTACCTTTAATACATATATGATCCATTCGTTTGGAACAACCAATTCGACCGGTTTGAACGTTCACGAACCATTTCCATTCGTTTCGACTAAACCAGTTTTCCGGTCGTAAACAGAGTGAACCGCAGTCCAACTTCGGTTTATACGGTTACTTACCAAATTCAAAATGGCGGAGATGAGCAAGGCGTAATTTCGCGATGTGCAAAATGCCATATCGAAGACAACAACATTAATAAACTTAACAACGAGATAAACTCAACATATGCTGATACCTTGGAAACTATTGTGAACAGAATCAATATTAAATATGTACAAGTTAAATTAAATTGCTAACGGTTATATTTTTGAGAATGTAAAAGCAGACAAAAGATAAAATATTAAGTAAAATAGTGGGAATAAAAGAAAGAACAAAAAGGGATTTAGGAAAATGTTCGTTTACTCTCTTAAAAGGGCAATACGTTTAACATAATGATGATTCTTTTGTATTAGACTAAGTCACTCATACAAAATTATGTTAATGAATTACATATTATAACCTCCATAAAATCTTGACATATGTTGCTGGGATAGACAAAACAAAAATCGAACAAATTCAGTTTGCCTCTTTCTCAATATATCTATTGCATTTTTAGAACGATTCCGATAGTGCGGGATTTTTTGTTTTTAATTTTAGTATGGTATATTCGGAAGAATTCCAGTTTTCTTGATATTCTTACAATTTACAGTATAAACACACCTTCCCACAAACTCCAATATATATATATATATCTATGTGGTAATAGCTTATGTTCGGTTATAGACACACACATACAGACTCGGCATGTATCACAAGCATGTCGTCATCAGCTTATACACATGTTAGAAATAATAATATTGATATCAGATACATTTTGTATAGTGTATTGCTTCTTAACAAAGACATTCACAAACAGTCTGTCACAAGCCATGATCTGAATTTCAAATGTCATATGTCGAGATTTTTTTTTTGTGGTATACGATATTGGTGACATTGTTGACCACAATTATTGAATCTTTCTTTTCATAAAATATCGATGACATCACTTAACATAATATCCCAGTCAAATACCAGTGTGTACATTTTACCCTACAGACATCTTTATAGGCTCAACAAGTAAGTAATTACAACTACACATGAACACATAATACAATAGGACTATACAAGATGACCTCTTTCAAAGCAAAACCCAAGACCTACATATCTATAGAATATGTTTTTATAAAGTCATGAAAATTGATATAAATAGAGAGTAATAGTTAGATATATGAGATTCTTAATAAAATACCACCAACATACAAAAAAGAAAATATTTAATGCAAAATATTTAAGTCAGTACAACAACCGTTTCATATATTTGCTTTTCTTGCTCCCAAAGGCTTTTAGATTATTTGGCTTCCAAATTGGGCGGCTTTGAGAGTACCTGATGAAGGCTATTCTAAAATTGAATGAATTTGAATTTTTGGTGCTTAACGCCACTTTCAGTAATATTTCAGCAATATCATGGCGACCAGTTTTAGTGGTGGAGGAAGCCGGAGAGAACCACCGACCCTGGGCAAGCAACTGGTAAATTTTATCACTTGCGGCTGCGAGTCGAGTGCACCCTTNTTTGTAATTTACAAAGCTGGGCGCAAACCCACGCCGTATTGGTGATAGGCTTGTATGAGCTGTTAGATCCAACGATCTAAAATCGATATCTACAATTTTATTAATTGAGTTCAGAAGACATATTTTAATATTTTCCTACTAAACCTGTGTACTCTTTTTTTATTCTTTTGTTTGTTACAAAATCCCTACTTAAACCATTACATAAAGTAAAGTAACATGAGTCGTGCATGACATAAAGAAAAAAAACACAAGTGTCTAACAATTTAAGCATTCATATTACAGTACATTGTTAGAGTATTAGATAATACAATAAAGTAATATGTTTATATTGATTTTAGATACATAATGCATATTGCATTTGTCAATAAAGATATGTACAAGCAGACCATTGATGATGTTATTTAACGTATTATTTCCATCATTTCTCGATCAATAAACGTTGGGTGTACATTTCATCCCAAACCCTCCTTTCTGAAATTCCCAATGTAAGCCATTAGAATTATTTCATCCGTGAATACGAAATGCAATTATGATATGTACAAAGACCCTTCTTTAAAACATACTAAAAGTAATAATATCCATAGTAAAATATAAATATATAAAACTGTTAAAAAGTGTGTAAAGAGAGTATGTGTTGTACATGTATGTCACTAAAACAATTGAGATTCGTAAAATATTAACATAATACAGAATAAGTTAGTGACTCCTTCAAATAGAAAAAGGGAATACATATTTCATATTCGGTTTAAAATGTTTTCTGTGCATTTATATTGTGTGTATCAGATTCTTGTCTTCAATGCATTAACACAATAGGTGCTGATATGGAGGGCAATATCAGGATAGACAGACTGCCCTTGGCTCATGGCACAGCTCGGGCAATATCATTTTCAATTGTCCGTGCTACGACCCTTTGGCAGTCTGTATACCTTGATATTGCCCTTCATATCAGCAACTATTATATACGTATTACATGGTGTTATTTCGATTTTAGTTCTTTTGTTTATCTCAAATAACAGTTTTTGGCAATAAATATTGCATGGAAATATTAGAACGATACAAGCTTCGATAATGGTATTCATTTTCATGTAAACACAATGGAATCAGAATGTAAGTGTTTTTATCATGTCAATTCATTAAATCATATCAAGCATAGTTAAATGAGTATTGACTGAAATGAATCGTGTCTTCAAACCACAATGGAAAGTTCAACAAACACACGTCTAACCATTCATACTTTCATACTATTGTACATAAATGTAAAATAGAGAGTTAATGTCATATGGTGTTTTAACTTAGCTGCCTATAATAAGTGTAAAAAGTATTGTATATATATTGTCGCCATCATATAACCCGGTCTCATATATTTGGCAGAAACCATAGGTTATTCCCGATAAAAAAAATGCCAACAAATAATGAGACAATTGTAATATCTTCAGTAATCCACGAACACTAGTATTATTAGTATCATCGTATATTGTTTTCAGCAACAACTATTAAACTATTTCTTATAAATCCATATATGAGTAAAATTAATACAGACTAAGCTGAAATCTAAGAGCATCCGTGAAAAGAAAACGTCATTCCCATGAATACATTTAGATATTCTATGCATTTTAATTTTAGTTTCCTAAAAGTCATTATTTTAAAGAAAAAAATCTCAATTATGACAAGATAATGTTTCTCATCAGCACAGCTGTTTGTCCTTAGATATTATTCCAATTATTTTCATTATGAATGTGGTGATCATATGAATATGACAAGTTGTATCTGGAGGTTAATCGAAGAGGTATATTGCTGTACTGATATACGGGTCCTGAATCACTTTCATTATGCATGTAGTTGTTTGGACTAAGCGAACTTATATTGTCTGGTTTGTCTCTATGTAATTCATTTGATTTATGTCGCTGTTGTCCTGGTAACTTGTTCAACCAATACAGGACCGTTAAACTACCAAATACAAAGATAATAAATCCTGCAACTGATGCAGAAATAATAATAAAGTTTTCGGAAAATGCGCTTTGAATCGGTGTTGTCACTTGTTCATTGTTTCCGTTTGGTGTTGTAAGATATGTGTCTATACTAGAGGAGACACTCTGAAGGTATTGAACGCTACTTGATGTCAAGTCAGACGATGATGGATCCAATATTTATTGAGGTCAAACGGTAGACTGTGAAAACACAGATAACTGAAGAACAAAACTTGGCGATAAAGAGGTGATTGATGACATATTAGATTTCAATGTCATAAATTCTGTTATATTCATAGTTGTCTGAGAACCCGTTATTGACAAGTTACTTGGAGTCAACGGAGAGGTGTCAGTGGAAGGTGATACAACCATTACCGTAGATGGTATATATGTATTAACCGATGTGAGATTTATAGCATAGTCTGATTCAGAGGACATTCCAGGTATATCGGTGCTTAAATAAAACAATGCGGAACTCGACATATAAGAATTTGTATCTAAATGTATATCATTCGTTTCAATAGAGGTCATGACAGGGACAGTTGTTGATTGAAAAGTACGGGAAAGTTCCAGGGTAAAATCAAATGATGTTGATAAAATGTCAGCAGTTGTTGTTACAAATGACACATAAGTTGTATCACTAACTGTTACTACAGTTTCAATGCTTATTATATCAGTTGAAGCTCTCGATTCCTTAGCAATATTCAATGATGGCATAGAAGTACCAGTGTCGGCTGATATAAAACTAGATTGCAACACTGGTGTTTCTACATCCGTAGCAGGCAATAGATCACTTGTATAAAACAATGGGGTTGTTACAGTATAGTTAAGAGATATAAACGGTATTGCTGTTCGTAGCGTCATATTCACTTGTTAAAATGCCATCTGTTGTCGATACGCCTGCAAATGACTCAATAGTTGTACTACTAACGATCATGACAGTTTTATTGTTCATGAAATCGGTTGGAACGCACGAATTATCAGCAAACGACGATGCTGCCACAGAAGTGACAAAGTCGGATGATATAGTACCAAATGGCATTTGAGCTGTTTCTACTTTCATAGCAGACAGTTTATCAGTAGTATAAAACAATGGGGTTGTTACAATAGAGCTATGAATGATCAGACTATCGATATACGCGGTATTGCCTGTTGCACTGTTAAATACATTTGTTAAAATGCCAGTTGTTGTTGATGCACCTTCAGTTGACGCTGCGGTTGTATCACCAACTGTATCGACAGTATTATTGTTCATTAAGTCCATTGAAACGCTCGAATTCTTAGCAAGCAACGACGCTTGCATAGAAGTGACAGAGTCGGATGATATAATATCAGAATGCAGTAGAGATGTTTCTACTTCCGTATCAGACAATTTATCAGTTGTATAAAACAATGGAGTTGATACGATAGAGCTATGAGTTATCAGACTATTGATGGAACCAATATTGCTTGTTGCACTATCAAATGCAGTTGTTAAAATGCCAGTTGTTGTCGATGCATCTTTCGATGATGCTGCATTTGTATCATTAACTGTCATGGCAGTACTATTGCTTATTAAGTCCAATGAAACGCTCGAATTCGCAGTAAGCAACGACGCTTGCATAGAAGTGTCTAAGTCGGATGATATAAAACTAGATTGTGGCACATGCGTTTCCACTCCAGTCGTAGACAAGCTATGAATTGTATAAAACTCGGTGTTTATTACAACAGAACTATCATAATTCACAGTATTAACATACTCTGTGAGTGTTCTGGTAGCTTTGTATGTTGTTAACGAAACATCACTTGTTATCACTAACAGTCTAGATAGTTGAAACTGGAGACGGTCTAGAAACTGATGTTGTCGGATCTAAAAGACAAAAATCATCATGTTAAGAAACAAGCTCCATATAATTGATTGATATTGCATTAAGGGTTAAGTTTAAGGTTTAAAGCAACCAGTGTAAGTAGCATTTTTGTAAGATAATTACAAGCTCCATCATCCAAAGGCTCTTGTGTTCTGAAATGTGGACCCCCAACTAATGACATATGGTGTCACTGCACATGTATTATTGTGCAGTACATATGCTAAATACATTAAACACACATTGTATTGACATAGTATGAAATCGGTCTAGATAAATTAAAAGTGAATAATCAATTAACTGGTGCTTGTTCTTTAATTGTGATGATTATTATCTAACAACAAAGGTTGAACACAGCACTACAGCTGTTTACCATCTCATTCCTGTAGTGAACAAACTACCTGTATAATCATTGATGTCATTTTTTGTTATCCCGGTTTAAAGATTCAAAAAGCAACCAACAACACAGTATGCAAAATATGAAGTCAGTGTGTCCTTTGACCTAAAAGCTGAAAGTATCAAGCTTCTGATTTCGTTCGTTTACTAATAAGCAAAACTAAGTAACAAAGTACCATACTATTGTAATAAAACTACTCATACAAGTTATAAACTCATCACTCTTCCGATTAATTTCGTTTTTATTCTGCTATTTCTGAGCAAAATTTGAGACATTGACAGAGGTTAATGAGGGGGTGTGAGGACCCATGGCTCTGTTTAAAAGATTGGGCTAAAATATGAGTGAGTGACTGATTGTTGATCAACGCCAAATAAGCAGTTGTTCAGTTATATAAAGGCGAGAAAATGTTACATTGGATGAACTGGTGATGATGTCAGCTTTGTGCTAGACCAACATGCTAAGTTAGATATTCATAGTACTAGAACACTGAAACAACAGCATTAAAATATGCGGTATCCTGAACCATCGTATAATCGGAACGGAATAGCATCCGGACTATGCTAAATTGATATACGTTTCGATTAATTCCTTTGTTATAGTGACATTGTAAAACATTTGAATTGCTTGAGAAGTTCTAAGATCTTTATGTGGGAACGATAACTCTGGGTAATAGATTGGTAATACTGCACTGTATTATAATCTGCATGAATATGTTCATGGTCTCAGATTCAACTAAATATCACCTGGTCGACAGAGTATCTATTTAGGAGCACTAATGATTCATATCATAACGCTATCAAATGCAGTTCAAGAGGAATACAGAGTTTAGATGGAATAATACGAATTGCCAAAGAAAAAGCTACAACGAACAACAGTGTGATCGTCACACCTCTCGCATTAAATATGTAGAATGACAGATAAGTATTACCATGAGTTCAATATATATTGACATAAACCAACACACAGCATAGTACGACACATATCTACGTCAAATATATAACACTTTTGACAATAGCAACTTTATGTAAAATGATTCCCTATTAATTAACAACATTCTACTGAAATATTCTTGAAAGTGACATTAAAGACTGTAAACCAGAAAATGAGAGAATTATAAACATATTGCATCCAAAATAGAAAGTAATCATATATTGGCACTGATTATATCTTCTTTAATTTGACATACCACAACAACTTTATAATACAACATGTAACATTACATATTGTGCTTAGAAGTGATGGGGTTTTGATTGATGTAATAGTTTGATATAACGTGCTATGGATTGACTCAGTGGTAATGCTACCTGTAATAATATAGGACGTAATATAACATGGTGAATCACTACATACATCCACTAACTTGTTATCAGTTAGGACATAATTTATCTGTATAATGTTCATTTGTTTATTGTATTTGAGAACAGCTGTTGATTCATATCTACTATCTGCTTTTATACATGATATTTAATCTTCAACTAACGTGGGTCTTAAGAACTGAGGTCATATCGAAGTTGGATAATCATCAATGAATGCAATCAGATATTTTTCGTTGTTTTTTTTTATTTTTGTTTTATAAAATTTGTCAGTGACTTACAATAGGTAAGTCGTTTTCATTGGACATCGCATGGTCTCCTTCATTATTATACAGTAAACATAGAATTGAATATTCTGGATAATCCAATGCATGGCCGCTTTAATAAAATAAAATAAGCTATTGCCTGGGCATTAAGCTTAATGCCTAAATTGTGTTAGACAATCCTAGGATTTAAGCTTAATGCCTGAAATATATGTCCAGGCATTAGGCTTAATGCCTAAAATATAAAAAACATAGATACAACACATTTATTAATATTATAAGTCAGTAAAACATTGACAATTTTATATTAAAACGAGATATTTAAAATGTCAAATACCTGAAATAAAAATCATTTCTAAAACTACATCATTCACTTAAAATGCTAAATAGAATGAAATATTAAAAAGTAAAGTTTTATGAAAATATTTAAAGTCATATATTAAAAATAATTTTGTTATCACATGATCCAGAGCTATGACACCGACTATTACATAGTACTCCATTTTTCTTACACTTGCATCTGTTACTTGAGCATTTGGATTTACATAAACATTTAAAAAATCCCTGACCACACGATAAGGACTGCTGAGATGAAGCTTCGCGAACACTGACAGATGTTTCACAGTTAAGTTCATCTTGTAAAATCAAATCCTGCTTGCAGATACTCATATCATTAGCTCCAAACATGCCGTTAAGTCGTCCATATCGCGTACCAATAACTGCATTTTCTTTGTCGTTCACCTGAAAAACAAATAGGGAAACTCGTATTAAAAGAATAGAAATTATAAAGAGTCCAAATTACTTTTCTTTTTGAGGTTTGTTAGTAATCTTATTATTGTAGTATTTTGGCTTAGGCCAAACAAAATATTGTGTGTTATTCTTGTCCCCGAGCTAAGAAAATAGGGAAGGTAGATATTTGCATTATTTTTTGCCATAAAGTGTTTTACTGATTTCTGCACTGTGTTGTGTTGTCGGGGCAATTCCAAACTCAATGCATGTTATGGGTTTCCTTTGTGTTGAAGACCTTGAGATGACCTCTGGATGACGCATTTGGTGTCGTTCTTAGGAGAAGGGATTTTGTTTCTCTGACATTATCAACATCTCTTCTTTTTAAACAAGCATAGCGATTTAGTGAAGTAATTCAGTTTTAAGCTGTTGTCTCATCAACAAATACACATTTTATCCTATTGCCGTTTTGAGCTATTGTTTTTAAATGAATAAAAACTTTTTAAAACTTAATAAAAGAATACGGTAACGATCATAAACAATGGTTAAATGAAATACCTCAATAATTCTTCCTAGTAAATTTCTACTATCGCCCTTCTCTCGATCAAACGTAGGTATTGGAACTGCAACTGTTTGGCCGATTGCTGGTGTCCCTAGTTCATTTTTACTACTAGCTACCATTGTGTTTGCGTGTTTTAGTTGACTGTCCATGGCCCCTGAACGATGACGAATGCTGTTGGAATCAACCTTGCAATTCGGACATAACAACCCCTCTTCACACGAAGTTCCACATAAAACATGGATGTATTTGTCACATTTGATACAAGTGTGAGCTGCTGAGGTTTCCATGTCACAAACATATCACTTCAAGATACCCTGAAATAAAAAAAAATCTTTTATACGAAGACTACGCTCATGATTTTTAACTGCAAAGGTTTGCCAACTAATGGTATGGCAATGTTATTAAATGTGTATTTAACTATATACATGTATGTTATTTTCTTTCATGAACAGCTCCAGGTGGTATAAGTTTCACGAAAATCTTTCATATGATTATATTTTATATGGTGTGCACTAACTTACGGGACACGAACGGACAGACCTAGACAGTGAAATAAACATGAAATTTAATCAGTTAAACAATATTGATTGATTAGACCACACCAACTCATTGAATTGAGACTTGAGACGCGTTTTCATTAAACTATTAAAGTTAAAAGAAATACATGTATTTTTAAAAGCAAAATTCTGAAGAATATGATGAAAATTGGTGTGGCCTTTTGCATAAAAGGTTTCATTAAATCAATAGCTGCATACCTTAGGCATCTCAATAGTGACTGAAGTACTGGGATCTGCAGAAGGTTCTGTACTGGAGTAGACCATTTCCTGAACATCAGCTGTAGTTTCTGAATTAGTTTCAGTGACAGGCTGGGTATGTATGGAGTCATTTTGAAGCTTAAGTAAGTCTTCCTCTTTTTCTAGGGTGGCTAAGATTTCTTTCGGAATGTTTGTCTCCGAGGTTAAACCTACAGTTGCGCATTTCCCAAAGATAGCTTCGTAAGGTGATCGTCCAATTCCTTTGTTGAGAGCAGAATTTTTTTGCAACTGGACAAATTTTATCCCAATTGACCACTTTTTTTATTCATTGTCTCTCATCCATGCAGTAAGCATGTCATGAATGTCGCCGTTTGATCTCTCAACACTCCCCTGAGACTGGGGGTGTCTGGGCTTCCCGTGAACAATTACTAACTCTGGCCACATATGTTGTAACTCGGAGATTACCAAAGCTGTAAATTCACGACCATTATCGCTTTGCAATATATGAGGTGCACCGAAAAGTGTAAAAAACTCTATCAAATTGAAAGCAACTTCTGAGGCATGCTTCGAAGTAAGTGCACGAATGTTACAAAATTGTGTAAGGTGATCCTGGTAAGCCATTAACAATTTGTAGTTGCCATCAGAGTTTGACTGGAAATCCATTAAGTCAACCTGTCCCCTACTCTTGAATTATTTTGATAAGATAGGTGTAACGACCACACCTTTACCTATGTGGGTTTTTTTTCATATTACAATTTTCACACAGCGATGTGAAAAGTTCAATGATTTCTCTTGAAATGTTTGCATAGACGTTGTTAATATGTTTAATCATTCTGTCTCTACCACCATGACCGGTCTCATTATGAGCTTTCTCTAAAATTCATTATAATTCCTCCATATACACATAAATTTTGAAATTTGCCTCATCAGTCTCTTTGACTTTGGTAATTAGCCTTTCATAGCCTCCGATAATAAAAATGTCTTACCTTTTCAAATTGTAATAATTTGTAGTTGATTTCTTTTCTGATGACTCCAATAATTTGATCTTACCCAAAAGTTCATTGTACTGCTCTCTAGGGTATATATTCCTGGTTTTCTTCGATTCAAACTTATTTCGTAAAGCCACAAGAAATTTTTGCTCAGAAGAAGACATCTTGTCACATGTGTTATTTAACTACTTATAATACAGATCAAGAAATGAAAAGGTCTGGGGGCATAGAGCATTTAAAGCCATGTTAAACAAAGACATTTAACTTATCCAATAAAATAATTTGAACAAGCATGTGAGCAAAATTCAAATCTAGATGTGTCCAGTTGAAACCAGCCAAGCCACTGAAGTGTGAATTTTATTTTGGGAAAATATCTTGAAATTATTCTATAATAAAATAATTCTGTCATCAACTTTTTTTTTCATTTTTAGGAAAAACAATACATTTTTAGACAATATCTAATTTCATTCAATTTATAAGACAGATTGGTATACAGAATAATTTGAAAAATTGAGCATGCATTTGTCAGAATTCATAAAACTGAATTTCCCCTATTGCCTAAAATTGAGTTCGGCAATAGGGGAAAAATTCATCAATTCATTTCAGGAAATAAGCTTAATGCCTGACATTTTAGGCATTAAGTCTAATGCCTAGGCATTAGCTAATTGCCTAGGATTTAAGCTTAATGGCTGATTTCACTTATTGCCGCTAACATATATATATGTCATCTCACTATATTTTGAACTGCCATTAGTTTTCTCCGGGGTTGTTTCATCTGTGCTTGGTGATGTAGTTGTTGGTGGACCTGAATTGAAAGTAATAATTTCTATGTTTAATATGACATCATCTATATAAGGACCATTTTAAAATAGCCTGGCCGAAAATATTAAACATTGTTGTAATTATGGAATGTCCAAAATGAACACAATAGGAATAATTGTTCTTTCAAACGTGAATTACCATCTTTTCTAACGCTAACCTTCCATGGTTGCTCATAATTAAATACACAAGATTTTACAGTCTTAATAAAAAAAGAAGAAAATTTACCATATTGTCGATAAAAATCATTACTGACCCAGACTGACGAATGATCAAGACTGCATCACATCAGTAGAATATTTATTACACCATGATAATACAATAATGTACATTATTTAAACTTTAAATTGTTCAAAGTTTTACATTCACACTAAATGTAAATATCATTTTCACTCCTAAAGTATGCATATATCTGTTTAAATGGTAATCTTCCACGAAATATAAAACAATCATTTAAGACAGGTTTAATGATTTTTATTTATTGGTTAGACGATAGTAACCTTTATGATTGTAAATACCTACATATCAACAGATATTAAATTCAATTGACGAATAACATATGTAATGATAATTTCCCGATTGCTTTTCTCCACGCGCTATTCCCCATGCCAATCCACAAATCACATCACAAACGCAAAAACTCATCATACCAATTCTCAGTTTACCATAATATAATACATGACCATTGGTCAATGCTGGACGTTTCTAGGGCTATAGCATACGATCGACAGAGCTTACAATATGAAAACAATATATGAGCATTTATTTTGTCTAACTGCCATGCTTTACTAAACCTCATTGTTTTGAGGTTCCAAATATATAAGAATAACTGATATACGACAACATGTTGGACGTACAATTTAATGATAGATAACAAGCAGCATCAGACGTAACTTAAATCACGATTAATGATACGGCTTGTTATATAACTGCTTTGATCTTGATGATAATCAAACATATGGTCAACATGTACAAACTAACTACCACAGAAAAGCTAGTGTAAGTGACTGTCAATTCTATCACAGAATTGTTTAGTGATAAAATCCAGCCTGTAGATGAAGTGATGCGGTCAATTTCTTTACATGAGAATAAAATACCGACCGTCACATATAATGGAGATAGGGGGATGGTGCTTAACGCCACTTTCAACAATATTTCAGTTATATCGTGGTGGTCAGTTTCCTTAATGGAGGGTACCGGAGGACACGGAGAGAACCACCAACTTGTTGCAAGTCACTGACGAGCATTATCACATAATGTTGTATCGAGTACACCTCACCACGAGCGAGATTCGAACTCTCGACGTTAGTGATGATAGGCACTGATTTCACAGGTAGTTGTAAATCCAAATGCCATACGATCACGTCCACGACGGCCCCTATACATATAATGGGCGAGAAGTGTAATTGTAAAGAAGTTATCATATGCATAATACTAACTCTACAATAGAGTGTCCATTGACTTAACCATCATTCAAATTATAGGTCGAATAATTATTTTGTGGAATTTGTATTACATAAGAAATAAGCAGGAAGAGATGAATCTGTTAAGCCAACTAAAAAGTTTGATGATACAAAAGGGTTCAACAGATGCCATAAATCGAACTCATGTCAATATCTTTCTGAACTTCATATTCATTGATACCATGTTTGATTATTTATAAGTAACTAATTCTTTCGGTGAGACTGATTTTCATTATTTGCACACATCTTGTCCAGAATAGTTTTATTTTGTAATCTGGTTGTTATCCATATATATTTGTATTACCATTAACTATTTCATGAGGTAGTATAACATTCAATGCATTTCCGACTGCTTACAGCAAATAAATAAAATATGTTTATTACTGCGGATTTTGTATCATTGTTGATTAAACTGCGCATATAGGGAACTAAATTGGGTATCGGATACCATTATTGGTTAGTGAAAACTAAGACATCTTCATGGCTACGATTGTATGATATTTGGATCTACCTATGCAATCTGTATATATACCGTTAAATAGTTTATACGAATTCAAAACCACGTTGATATGCATTTGGTGTAATTTTATTTGATAATAAAAGTTTGAAGATACCAAACGGGTGTCCTCCACAAATAAAATGATCGCCTTTGAAAGCGGTTTTAAATATCCATAACCTATTGCACATAGAGGACGACACGAGAGTTTATTTATCAATTAATTACCCTTTTGATAAATATCCAAATTAAAGCTAATATTTAAGCAAATTGAATTGGTAGCATATGCACTAAGAATACTGTAAAACACTAAAGAGTGAGATTATCTCCAATAAGCAGATGATTGGTTTTATTCTATCTATTATCAGAGGCGTGTTAGAATAAAAATGATGAAGTCATTTTTATAATGTTTCTTTTTAAGGTTCACGTTAAGGAAAATTTTGAAGATACCAAAGGGATAATAAGAAGCCATGAATCGAAGAAGGACGAACAACACTATTTCCAAAAGAAAAATGACAAAAATCCACCAAATAACCAGGAATCACAACAGACGTTAAATGATTACAATATAATATTATTGAATAAATTTGATTAAATAGATTTTGTGGAATTGAGTTGGCAGGGTAATAAAATCAGTTAAATAATCTTTCAAACCTCATTCTGGGGATGTAGAATGGATTAAAGAAAATCAATTTCTTAAATATAATGTTTTTTGACATGTGGGAGACAGTTTGGGTTTTAGATTGTGCATAAAGCACAAACATCAGAAAAGATCGAGAAATGCCTCAATCCAGATTACTCTACTCAGAAGATATTTAAGTATAAAGAATTCATTCGGAATATCCGGAAGAGCTATATATATATATATATAACACAAGTCTTGACGTGCAGCCAATTACAGAAAAGGTGGATGCGCACGTTCCATGCCTGTAATCAGATAGTGCATGCAAATTAGGATTAAAATATTGAGAACAAAAAATTGCTCCTCCTAAAATATGGCAACAACTAAAAACTCTCGAGTATCATTCCAAGCAAACACAATGTTAATGTTCTGCTACATGGTGATGGTCAAAATAGTGATAATTTAAATGACACTACAAATGTTTGCCATCTATATTGTACAACCATACTAGCGTCAATATTCCAATTGTTTAACAAGATCATTATTAATACATATTCGTCTTATTTGCACAAAATAATTTTGCTAAAACAAATTAACACAATGAACACAATATCAAATATATAGGGACTAAATGGATCACATCCATAACTGAGCTAGAAATGTGCTAAAACAACTATCACTAAAATGTATCTATGGGAAGCATACTTTATGTATCATCTCGTAATAATAGTAATTACTTGTTAATGAAAATAAATTCCTATTTTGAAAATAAAGTAATTTCACATTCCCACTCATGTCAATTCATGTTTTAATACCCACTTTAAAGACCAAAATGGAAATAAATTAAATGCCTTTCATGCGTTATCATTGAAGTAATGTTTCAATTGAGAAACGAGTTAACTCGGATAATTTTAAAGTTATACATTTCGTTAATTCATATGCTGTTAATCAGTTGTGTACCAGTATATAGTTGATTTTTTGAAAATTAATATAATCTAATTAATGAATTGGAACTAGTGATTATATTTAACGCATTGAATTCAACATAGCGACAGTATTCTCTGTATATCTACAACATAATTAATTTATATACTTACTGAAAATAAAGTAGGTATCAAAATACTGAATACTCTGAAGTGCTGTTACTTCACCCGAGTAATGAACTTCTACACCAATCCTATAACTTCTATCTAAATCCTTAACAGAACTGGTTGAATATGTCTGTGTGTATGCATAAAATCCAGGATAGGACTTACAAAGAGAACTATTTTTTTCAGCAGTGTTTGCAACATCTAGGGGATTCTTCTGTGATGAATTATCCTGAAATATTCAGAAAATCAAAACATGATGAAACATATTTTTATACACAATACAGTAAGCTTTTGACATAATTTTATTGTTCTTGCACCTTTCCAAATACCAACTATGTAAAAGCGCAAATTCCATAAATGGCTTCATTAGTAGCACCTGGAAAAAGAAGCAACAAGGATCCCATTTAAAAAGAGTGTAAACCCAGGTGATCGCAAGCAGAAACACTTCTTATTTCGTATAAGGTACCCGTGTAACCCGTGTAACCGCCGTGTCAAGTTCGGTAAAAGTCTTTTCGGTGATAGAGGGAACAAAACATCCATTGCCAATTGAGAAATGCATATTTCATACCGGTCAAACTGTTCGTGATGACGACCATATATTTTTTTGTAGCGATAACTTCAATCCAAGAGTAACGTAGCCTAGTTTGATTAGTTTTTGCGTCAGCACAATCCCTTGCATAACGCATGAATTGCGAAATGTAAACTGCTGGAATATTGCTTGATATTGATAAATAGGAAGCTGACTATTGGTAGTCATGTTTGTCGTAGCTTGGCTTTAAATGTTCCTGAGCTGTCGATTTCAAAAATGTAGGATCAAGGTAAGAAGTACACTTTTGAGTGTAATTGTATGCTTTAATTGAAGATCATTTGGATATATAAGAAGCAGACAATGGAGAATTGTTCAGTACAACAGCACCTATATAGCGAAGTTGAGATTGAAGGTCTGGGCTAACTTTCTATCTTTATTCTTGAGAAGCCGCTTAAGTGTGCATAAACAAACCAACTAGTAGTGGAGTACAACAAGTACCCAATGGAATGCCGATCGGAATGGAAACATGTTGTTAATATAATATGACATTTGAATGATCTCCCGTCGTGTATTTATTAATAAATATGACTGTACCAACAACAAGCTATTCGTTCTTCTGTACTATATCACGAATAGCTATATTCTGTAAATTATGATCAACATAATTGCTATGGATGTGTAATACATTTCCTGTATTATTTGTTCATGGATAATATGTTTTTATATTTGTTGACAAAGATAATGATAGTATTACCTCATCAGTGAAAATAAATAAGCTAAAACAAAAAATAGAAAAATTGTTAAGTTTTAAATGTTTGACTTTGCGTTTTATTGGATAATTAGAGACAAATCATCCCTGGATGTTCTAAATGTTTCTATATACCTAATTAAAGGTCAGCAATTTATATGGGATTTATAAAACAACCGGAATTAATAGCATTATACTTGGATACATTTACTTCAGTAAAGTCACGTGACTTAAATAATGCATTCATTGAGATATTAAGACGTATTTAGATGACCATAAAGTTTCCACCTTAGCAGAAGCCAGTACGCACTGTGACCGACGACAATACGCTGATGCACGATGCTTAAAAAAAAGAAAAAAAAAGTGCTGGAAGTGTCCCAAATTTGAATTCCTGTGTTCAGAATAGGTCCCCGTCTAATAACCATTTTCATAAACAAAACGAGGTTCTTTGGGGGAAAATGTTAACGATCCTCGCGATATAAATAAAGGGGAATTATCTAAATCAATACCTTCCAAAATATCCACCATGTAAAAGCGCAAATATCTCAAATAGCTTCATTCGTAACATCTAAAACATTACATGTGTGATCCATTTAGTAGATAAATATTTAGTTTATAGAGTTGTAGGAGTCGACCTTATGATTTTTTGTTGGTATTTTAATGTTTAGAATAAAACAGCACTGACTATATTAAGAGCTTGTCTATCAGAAAACAATGCCAAATTTAAAAACTTGTTGAGAAGTCAGGTTCGAAAATCAGTCTTTTATCATTATGTATCATGAAGGGTAGCATGTAGTAACTCCATAAATACCATCAAAGTGCAAATGGGTCGTTCTATTTTTAGAACAAATTCAACAAGAGTAAGCATATTCAAGTGTAAAATTGCACTCTTTGAATACCACCGTATTGTTGATTGAAGAGACAAATAATGTAGTTTCTATGTTTTAGTGGAAACTGCAACTTCCTAACAAACTTTTGAAGTGAATTTTATCATTAGAGCATACAAATGCAAGTTGTCATAAGGAGAGGTAAAAAGGGAATGAATTATTAAGGTATTCCAAAAATTTATAACTTGTAAGGTAACGCCTAAATTTGTGTGTTTGTTATTTTTATAATGGACAGGGATACAATATTCAGTATGCGGAAGGTTTTCCTTTGCAAATGAGTATTATAGTACTTTTTGAACAAATTAAAAGCGGTGATTTTAGAGACAAAAATGGGAAAATTTCTGACTGATAGTAAGATTTTTTTCTGAAAATAATCCACCAATATTGATTGAAACTCGCAAATTTATATTGATTCAATTATATAACAAGATTGCAACACGTAGCCATGTGTCCCCCCCCCCGCAATAGAAAGAGGTGTAATGTGAGTGTAATGTTATCCATGTGATATATTTATAAAATTAAGAAAGCATCCGAGATGCAACAGCCGAGTTGCAAGTCAAAATCTTCGGGCATTTAATTTGTCTATTCACCCTGATCATAAATATATATGGCGTAGGGGTGGGGATCTCAACCATTAAGAAGCTCACTTTAGGTACGGGTGGGGTATGACCCCCCAGGGCCTGAGCTATAAGGTATTTAATTTGTCTAGTCACCCTGATCATAAATATATATGGTCTAGGGGTGGGGATCTCAACCATTAAAAAGTTCACTTCAGGTAGGGGATGGGGTATGACCCATGGGGCCTTAGCTAAAAGGCATTTAATTTGCCTAGTCACCCTGATCATAAATATATATGGCTTAGGGGTGGGGATCTCAACCATTAAAAAGTTCACTTCAGGTAGGGGGTGGGGTATGACCCCTGAGGGCCTGAGATATAAGGCATTTAATTTGCCTAGTCACCCTGATCATAAATATATATGGTTTAGGGGTGGGGATCTTAACCATTAAAACGTTTACTTCCGGTAGGGGGTGGGGTATGACCCCTGGGGCCTTAGCTATAAGGCATTTGATTTGCCTAGTCACCCTGATCATAAATATACATGGTTTAGGGTGGGGATTTCGGTCACATTTTTTTTATACAGATTCCCCAGAGGGGTGGGGCTGAGCTGGGGGAGCGGGAATGTTGCATCCTCAACTTCACATTGGCATCTCCACCCATACCAAATATTAAGTTCATATCTTTTGTAGTTTCAGAGAAATGTGTAATTCTCAAAATATGTACTTTTTCTAAAAAAAAACATGATTTTACAAGAATCTTTTTTCGAATTTTGCTCAGTTTCGAACTTAATCTAGAGATTCTTAATATAATGTCTGTGTGTAAGTTTGAAATCAATTGGTCAAGAAATACAAATCTGAGAGAACTTACAATATATCCGTACGGACGGACGGACGCACGGCATTTCTATATCCCCCACTCCGCTTGGGAGGCGGGGGACAAAACTACTTGATACATAATATCTGTGTTGTAGCTGATACAAATCTAATAAAAAGTGGGATAAATATTCCTATAATCACTGTAATATTCTTTACATTATGCAACACACATACTTTTGTCTCTAATTTGGTAAACTGTACTTACACTGTACACTTTTTGCCTTAATTAACAAATGATTGCATAACAATAATTCATTAAAATACTCTTAATGGCGCCCCATCTGTTACTTAGCTTCCTCCCCTGAAATACTCAATATTAACATTGGATATGCTTACTTGAATGAAAGACGGCAAATATGCTCCATGATCCTGTCATTCCTGATAACCAAGGTTGGCATAAATGTGCTTTTTAATATAAAGCAGAGCGTCCCCATCACAACATTATGCTTCTACTACCATGTGTGTATCAGTTGTGCAATGTAACAAGCCACCCCAAAGACATTTATGGCCTAGGTAGTGCCCAACTTGTGTCGATGGGTGTGGTATTGTCCTCCACATAATGTCTTATCCTATATAGAAGTGGAATATTTGCAATAAACACTTCCATTATACATTTTCAAACATGTCCAAGACACAGAGATGAATTGGGAAGCTATAGGAGTCAATTGCAAAAACATTACGTTTTCCTCTCAAATTAAGCAACATTACAAAAAAACATTTTTTATAGCTCATGTTGCAGCTATTATTCAAAAGCAAGGCAAAGCATTGTATCTATATATTTAGTGTAAGAAGATTGCATAACAACCACAATAAAAAAATTGAGTGCTTCCAAAATTATATAGACCTCAGAACATGACCTATTTTTGCAATATCGACAATGTGAAAATATGACAGTTACAAAAAAAAAATGTATCTGTCATCGGATGATACATAAAGAGGTCCGTATAAATATTGAGGATATAAAGTTCCTTATACATATATTTAATTACCACTAAGGTTTAAATAAGTATGTTGTGTTATAAGTAATAACATATGTTTCAAAACTGACCTTTTTGGCTATTGTCTTGTCATATTAATGGGGAAATTGTAGAAATATAGGTGACGCTTCTTCCTATGGTAATGATTTTCAAAAATATGAAAAAGTAAATGTATTTGCAAATGTTGTGTGATGGTTAACCTACCAAAACATTTTGAAAAGAATTGGCCAACATTGCTTCCGGACTTTTTTGCATGGTTTTCTCGTAGACAAGCTCTTAAATTTTAAATCTTAAGCTCTTAAATAATCTGATACATCAATAATGGTATATGTAATGTTTATCAGCATCAAAATATTTAAAATTCAATGAATCTTAATGGAAATAACCAAACAACAAGAACCGCTGATATCACGTTTTGTCTACGGTGTTCTATACAGTACAACCCTTGTTACCAAGTAATGCAGCTAATGCATCTAAACGTAGTATTTTTGTATGAGAGAGATAATTCTTAGAAACCATCAACTTATAGATTACACATGACATGTCATTTAATATGTAGCTTAAAATAAATGTTAAAGAAATTAAAGGGGCCTTTAATAATGAACATTCAAGAAAACAGGCAACATTGGGTAATAGACACAGAACGAAAACAAAAACGAAGCAAAAGCAAAAACACACACAACCAATAGGATGAGCAACACGTGCCCCACTTAAAAAGTATGAACATATGGGCAAAGAGCAAGTAGTTCTTGTTTCTTACAAGACACATGTCGTGTTACCCATATTCAAGTTCGGTTAAAGTCTTTGATAGAGGAAAGAAAATATATTGGTAAAAAGAAAAAGATACATTGTCATATGCGAACTGAATATTTCGTAGCGGTCACGGAGTTCTTGATGACGACCGTATACTTTGTGTAGCATTGACCTCAACCCAAGAGTAACGTAGCCTAGGGTCAATTTAATGTCGGCAGCTGCGCTATGTCCAGAAAATCACTGTATTAGAAACAAGCCCTAGAAAGACGTACTAGTTGCGAAATGTAAACTCAAACGCTGATGATGCTGAAATATTGCTACTGATACAGGGTAGCTGACTATTGGAAAAAGTAAAGTCATTACGTTTGTCGTAGCTTTGCTTTAAATTTTGTTGTGGTGCCGGTTTCAAGATAAGGTCAAGGTAAGAACCAGGCTCAATCTGGCGACCAATTTCTAGCGACCAATAAGACGATATGTCTAAAAACCAAAAACATTAATAAGGGTCAAATGTACTTTTAAAGATATCTAGCGACCAATAAGAAATATATTAATATAAATGTATATTCAACACAATGAATCGACATCTGGGCATACAGGACATATTTCTAGAGCCCCCACGCAAACAATACAAAGTTAGCATTTGATACCCGACTGTGGAACTGATGTGCAGAACCCCACACAGGCACTCATGAGAGTGAAAGATCCGGGCGATACATTTCACGTTTTAAAAAGATTTCTTTTCTTTACTGGACTAAATAACGAAGACATAAATATTTTTCGAATGGCGAGTTTACAAAAACACTTTAAAGGGGACTTTGCGGTAGTGCCTACCGCCAAAATGTGTGGGGGGAGCTTATCAGCAAAAATCCACGTTGATATGAACAGCATAATTATGAAACGTTATGTGACATGACCAACGTGACCAAGTTCATATACCTCAGAAATTTAAGTGATTTTTGTAGGTTTTAGACTGATGAAGAATATTATTTTAATAAGACTAAAAGTTTCGAAGGGTGGAACACCAGTGACCATGCCTGTGAAATCTTTTGCACCAAAAGTAACTATGAAACTGTGTATCATTGATTTTTCCTCCTCGAGATGACAGTGGCCAAAATTATGAAGAAACTTAATGCTTGCTCCGCCCACAGCTATTTATACCCACGCTCCCGGTTTAAATAAACACAGATTAAAAATAATTTCATGTAAACCGGTAAATAATTTGGACAGGGTTTTGTCAAACAGTATGAAGTCCCAAGATTCCGGTTCACATGAAGACATCTCATCAATCTAAAAATAGTAATTACAGAACATTAGAAAAATATAACAGTATGTTTAATGAAAAAAATAAACAAAGCCTAAATCCCGCATGTGCGTGTCACATTTATTTAATAAATAATATTTTTCTACATTTATTCATTTTTAAATTGTGTATTTTAAATTTATAAAGGTGTCTAATCACCAATTTAATTCACCAATCAGAGCTTAGAACATATACAAAGTAGTCCTTTTTAGAGAAAAAAGTTCCTTTCGCTTTGTTGTATTTTGAAAAAAAAAAATGGAAAAGTATAAACAATGGTAATTACAGGTAAATATGTTAGGATTTTGTTTAGTTACATTTAGTTTTATTGGAATCCTTTATTGAGGTCTTGATAAATAACCCATTAATATGGAAATTTCGGAAATGACGTTGAGCTATTTGTAGACTAGGGAATATCCCAGAGAACGGCATTTCACTGCATATCAAAGTTGAAATTTGACACCCTGCTGTGGGCTTGAGGTGCAGAAACCCTCCCAGGCACTTAAGTCGGTTAAAGTCCTTGGCAATACCTTTGAATTAAATCCCAAGAGGGCAAAAACTTTGCCATCCTTCATATATATTTCATTGGAAATTTATAGAGACACCCCTTCCACAAAAAACATTCAATATCAAAGTTGATATTTGGCACCCTGATGTGGGCTTGGGATGCAGAAACCCACCCAGACACTTAAGTCATTGAAAGTCCCGGGCAATACCTTTGATTTAAATCCCAAGTGGGCAAGAACTTTGCCGTCCTTCATATATATTTTATTGGAAATTTATAGAGACACTCCTTCCACAAAAAAACATTAAAATATCAAAGTTGATATTTGACACCCTGCTGTGGGCTTGAGGTGCAGAAACCCACCCAGGAACTTAAGTCAGTTGAAGGCTCAGGCAATACCTTTGACTTAAACCCCAAGTGGGCAAGAACTTTGCCGTCCTTTATATATTTTTTTGGAAATTTTTAGAGACCCCCCTTCCACAAAAATATTCAAATATCAAAATTGATATTTGACACCCTGCTGTGGGATTGAGATGAAGAAACCCACCCAGGCACTTAAGTAAGTTAAAGGCACAGGCAATATCTTTGACTCAAACCCCAAATGGGCAAGAATTTTGCCGTCCTTCATATATTTTTATTGGAAATTTATAGAGACCCCACTTCCACATATAAAATTAAAATATCAAAGTTGCTATTTGACACCCTGTTGTGGTCTTTAGGTGCAGAAACCCATGCAGGCACTTAAGTCAAGTAAAGGCCCGGGTAATACTTTTGATTTAAACCCCAAGTGGGCAAGAACTTTGCCGTTCTTCATATACCTTTATTGGAAATTTATAGACCCCCTTCCACAAATAAAATTAAAATATCAAAGTTGATATTTGACACCTTGCTGTGGGCTTGATGTGCAGAAACCCACTCAGACACTTAAGTCAGTTAAAGGCCCGGGCAATACCATTGATTTAAAAGCCGTGTGGGCAAGAACTTTGCCGTCCTTGATATAATTTCATTGGAAATTTATAGAAACCCCCCTCTTCCACAAAAAACATTCAAATATCCAAGTTGATATTTGACACCCTGCTGTGGGCTTGATGTGCAGAAACCCACCCAGACATCTATGTCAGTTAAATGCACAGGCAATACCTTTGACATAAACCCCAAGTGGGGAAGAACTTTGCCGTCCTTCATATAGTTTATTGGAAATTTATAAAGACTCCCCTTCTACAAACAAATTTAAAATATTGGGGTTAATATTTGACACCCTGCTGTGGGCTTGAGGTGCAGAAACCCTCCCAGGCACTTAAGTCAGTTAAAGGGCCGGGCAAGACCTTTGATTTAAACCCCATGTGGGCAAGAACTTTGCCGTTCTTCATATATTTTTATTGCAAATTTATAGAGACCCCCACTTCCACAAAAAAAACCATTCAAATATCAAAGTTGATATTTGACACCCTGCTGTGGGCTTGAGGTGAAGAAACCCATCCAGACACTTAAACCAGTTAAAGGCCAGAGTAATACCATTGATTTAAACTCCAAATGGGAAAGAACTTTGCCTTCCTTGATATATTTTTATTGGAAATTTATAGAGACCCTCCTTTCCACAAAAAAACATTCAAATATCAAAGTTGATATTTGACACCCTGCTGTGGGCTTGATGTGCAGAAACCCACCCAGACACCTACCGTAAGTCAGTTAAATGCGCAGGCAATACCTTTGACTTAAACCCCAAGTGGGGAAAAACTTTGCCGTCCTTCATATATTTTATTGGAAATTTATAAAGACTCCCCTTATACAAACAAATTTAAAATATTGAGGTTAATATTTGACACCCTGCTGTGGGCTTGAGGTGCAGAAACCCTCCCAGGCACCTAAGTCAGTTAAAGGGCCGGGCAAGACGTTTGATTTAAACCCCAAGTGAGCAAGAACTTTGCCGTTCTTCATATATTTTTATTGCAAATTTATAGTGACCCCCACTTCCACAAAAAAAACATTCAAATATCAAAGTTGATATTTGACACCCTGCTGTGGGCTTGAGGTGAAGAAACCCACCCAGACACTTAAACCAGTTAAAGGCCTGAGTAATAGCATTGATTTAAACCCCAAATGGGAAAGAACTTTGCCTTCCTTGATATATTTTTATTGGAAATTTATAGAGACCCTCCTTTCCACAAAAAAAACATTCAAATATCAAAGTTGATATTTGACACCTTGCTGTGGGATTGAGGTGCAAAAACCCACCCAGGCACTTAAGTCAGTTAAAGGCCCGTGCAATACCATTGACTTAAACCCCAAGTGGGGAAGAACGTTGCCGTCCTTCATATATTTTATTGGAAATTTATAAAGATCCCCCTTCTACAAACAAATTTAAAATATCAAAGTTAATATTTGACACTCTGCTGTGGGCTTGAGGTGCAGAAACCCATGCAGGCCATTAAGTCAGTTAGAGGACCAGTAAATACCTTTGATGTAAAGCCCAAGTGCGCAAGAACTTTGCAGTTCTTCATATATTTTTATTGGAAATTTATAGAGACCCCCACTCCACAAATAAAATTAAAATATCAAAGTTGATATTTGACACCCTGCTGTGGGCTTTAGGTGCAGAAGCCCATGCAGGCACTTATGTCAAGTAAAGGTCTGGGTAATACTTTTGATATAAACCCCAAGTGGGCAAAAACTTTGCCCTTCTTCATATACCTTTATTGGAAATTTATAGACCCCCCTTCCACAAATAAAATTAAAATATCAAAGTTGATAGTTGACACCTTGCTGTGGGCTTGCAGAACCTGACCTACCAATTATTTGTATTCGAGTGACGAATACCTATGTCCATTGACTGTACACTTTAGCATGCCGCATTTTTTAATTTTCTCAATTTATTATCTATAAGCAATCAAATATCGTTTATTTTTCTATTATTTTTAACATCCTACATAATTATAATTATTAGGGCGAACGGACCAACTTTTAGGGCGAACGGATCCACCTTTAGGGCGAACGGACCCAGGGCGAACAGGTATCAGGGCAAACAGGTAATAGGGCGAACGGGAATTAGGGCGAACGGGAATTAGGGCGAACGGACCCGGATTCACCATCGACGATTCATTGAATTTCAAGATATACCAGAAACAGAGAATACCTTGGAACTAGATGGAGGAGAGGCAAAGTAATATGTGTATATTCAAAGCACAACAATGGAAAGACCAGATCTAGAAGGACCATGGAGGAAGTCCTTCCTTGTGCAAAGAGTATTACATGAAAACAGGACAAACTATTCAAGTTGGTTTTGGTAAGCTAAATACCTCAAGAGAAAAACATTTCTAAGTGGTTATTGCTAGAAGTCCATTCAGTGGACAAACTTGTTAGGAGACTAACTATTCAACTTGAGAAAAGAGGGCTATGTTTATTTTTACAAACACCTATTTTGGTGTAGGAGGTGAAGAAAAAAAAATATTCTGATTCATGCATTATAGTATATGAAATAATGATAAATTTAGAAAAAAAAATATTTTGTTGCAAAGCGTCAATCATTTTTAACTCCAGGGTAAAAAGTTTAAAACCATAGCCCCCCTTATGTTATACATGTATATAAGTTGAATACTTGGTCCCTTAGTTTGGTCTGTGAAATACAGGTTTACATTATTATTGTGCAACAATAAATTTCATCCCACTGTACAATATATCTGTTCAATAACTTCCAAACCTCAACTGCATCTTATTGATTTGAAATTTGATTATGTTGTAATCAACAATAAAGGACATGTCAAACTTGAATTTTGGGTTTTAAAGTTACAGGAGGCCGGGGCATTTGTATCACATTGACACATTTCTGTTACATTTTGTATTTTGGATAATGTTATTTCAGCCGTTCAATTATGCCTTTTCAAGCTTATAAAAAAATAAGGCCTACTGGCTATTTTGAGTGCAAATGTACATGTGGACTAGTGAAACTGAGACAGATGAAATATTTTGTTGTATAGAGCAAGGATAAAATTATTTATTTTCATAGAAATCTGGAGTAATATTTGATATATATCCATTTCCGAAAAATATAGAATGAATTAAAGCAAGCTTTAGAAACACGTAGTAACTACTTCCCTATATATTTTGGCTTGAGCATAGTGTATTTTAATCTCGTTGAGATTAGATTCCCAAAGAAATATTCCCTTCCAGAAGGCAGCCAATTAAAAAAGAAATGGGTTTATTTTTTCGTCAACAGATTTACTTGACAACAAAGACATAATTAAAGAAACTAGCAATTTATTAAGAAACCACTTAACATGAACTTCCAACACTGAAGAATAAGGTTGACAAATCCAAATTATGAAGTAAGTCATGTATACATGTACTGTATATATCGTATATCACTTTTATTTTCCAGAACTGAAGCATTCTTACAAGTAAAGAAATTGATGGAAAGAACAGGGAAAAGGCCAGATTATGTTGCACTTGCGAATGAAGTTCGAAAATCATGCGATGAATAGGGAGAACAAGTTTTCAAGAAGTTGGAGTGGTTGAATCCAAGTCAGATTAAAAGTTACATGGCATCTTCCCTAAGTAAGCCGAACACTAAATCAGAAACTTTTTCGAGTACTCTACAAGTTCAGCTTAAAGAAATTCCCAATGAAGATGTCGGTCAAGATGAAACTCTATCAGAGGTCATTACAGTGCTAGAAACTAATGATTATAATTCCAATATAGAAAATATTGTTGAAGAAGTGTACACTGCTGTGAACATGTAAATTAACAATGATATGCATGGATTCTGATTTATTTTCATTTTTTTCAAATTAAAGTTAACTTTGAACACTTCAAGCTTTGCATAGTGGTTAGAAACAATATTTTAAATGTTCACCTGTGAATAAACATGATATATGTTCAACCTCTTGTTTTTATTTCATTTCATATTGATGGGATATCCTTTTTCTGATAATTAGAATATCAACTTGTCAATTTCTTGGCCTATTTACCGAAATGCACAAATCTAACACATTTAAACTTGTAATCTGTGCTTATTTAAGAGTATAAGAGAAGGTTTTAGATACAGGGTTGACGGACACAATTCTCCAAGAGGACCATCTGAAGACAATTCCACCATAGTTTGGGACCAATTGGCCCAGCAGTTTCAGAGAAGATAATTTTTAAGTGATTGTTTGCCGAATCTTCTATTTTAAGTAATGGCAGCAATCTTGGTTGGTAGCCGGGGTCGTCGGACAGAATTCTGAAAGGGGAGCACCTAAAGACCATTCCACCATAGTTTGGGCTCAATTGGCCCAGCAGTTTCAGAGGAGATAATTTTTAAGTAATTTTTTGCTGAATTTTCTATTTTTAGTAACGGTGGCCATCTTGGTTGGCAGCCGGGGTTGTCGGACACAATTCTGAAACATGACCACCTAAAGACCATTTCACCATAGTTTGGGCCCAACTGGCCCAGCAGTTTCAGAGGAGATAATTTTTAAGTGATTTTTTGCAAAATTTTCTATTTTTAGCAACGGCGGCTATCTTGGTTGGCGGCCGGGGTCGTCGGACACAATTTTCAAAGAGGACCATCTGAAGACTATTCCACCATAGTTTGGGCCCAATTGGCCCAGCAGTTTCAGAGAAGATAATTTTTAAGTGATTTTTTGCCGAATTTTCTATTTTTAGTAATGGCAGCCATCTTGGTTGGCAGGGGGATTCTGAAAGGGGACCATGAAAGGACCATGCCACCAAAGTTTGGTTCAAATTGGCCCAGTGGTTTTAGAGGAGTTGATTAAAATGCAAAAAGCTAACGACAGACGGACGACGGACGCCCAGTGGTAGCAATAGCTCTAAAAATGTGTTTTTCCTCTACAAATTATCTCCCCTTATAAAATATGAAATTTCAATAAGTATGAAATACCTCATACAAACTAAGAATAGTTTACTTATTTTATCTAATTTATCACCAATAAATCTTATTAGATCATTTTGATAACAAAATTTTAAGACAAGGTAACACTTCGACTATTGAAGCTATATATTTATATAGCGGATGTGGTCGAGTGGTCTAGGGTGCTGCAGTGTATCAATGGTGTGAGTTCAAATCCCGTCGTGGGAAGAACAAAAACTTGGACAGCTCAAAGATCTAATTCTAGCACTGTTTGGCTTAATTTTCAGACGTATATTGTCATTCAACAAAGTGTTTAATTCTTTTGTGCTCTTGATGTTGTTTTACACAACCATTTTAGACGTTACTGTGATCCACCATGACATTTCCAGGCTCATGGAGGTGAAACGTCATAAAGAGAAAAACGTCACCAACGTGTCACGTTGCGAAACCGGGCACCTATCACACCGGTTAATTACATTTTCGACCGACGATGTCGATCAAATTTATTTTGGGAATATTGAAATCAATTTGTGAGATTACATTAATTATTCAGATTTAAATGACGAGGACGATGAAAACTGAATCTGATCTGGAAAATACTGACAGTAATACATCCAACATTGGTATGTAATGCAGTGAATTAGATCTTTGTGAATCTGAGAAACAACAAAAATTTCTGAATCAAACTTGCAACAGTGAAAAATTATATAACAAAGTTCAGGGGGGGGCACCCGGCGCGCACCCCACCCCCCTTAAAATTGAAAAGAATATTTTTTTTTGGCGTAAAATCGTGATTTTTCACACGAAATACCCCAAATATTTTCGCGACCTGCTTCGCTCTTCGCAATAATTTTAAGTGCGTCCCCATAACATCAAATCCTGGATCCGCCCCTGAAGTTCCATGCAGTAAAATAGTAGACAATGAAGTACTCATAGATTATAGGTTGAGTTGTCTCGAAATGGACAAAAGTGAACTTGATTTGTTAATCAAAATTCAATCATTTGCTCACAGAAACAATAGCACAGGTGTTGATGCAAAAACAAAAAACAAAAAACAAAAACACAAAGATAAACAAATAGAGAGAATAATGATACAATATTTTGTCAATGGTCACCAGATATGTAAAAACATATTTATATTTGCCCATTCCATTGGAAAATCCCATCTGGAATCCATATCTAAGTCATTAGAAAGAGAAGGATTAAAACCAAGGACTGATGGTAACACTTGTAATACCCCTAAAGATGCATTATCAGTGACTGATATTAAGATAGCACTATACAAAAATTGATATTTTTTCATCAAAATTTTGTTTAATCAATTTTTATTTTATTATAATATTCTTGGTACACAGGTGAAAATAATAATTAAGGTATGATGTACCATTAATGAGCATTACTTTTAATTAGTTTTATAAACAAACACATGTGCTTTAATCAGAGATGATAAAAACAAGTGGGCAGTCCTTAATTGTTTATCTATTGGATAATTTGATAGTTTTATGACCACTGGCCAGTAATACTTGAGATAAGAGGTGATTCCATTAAATGAAGGGGAAAGCGGCATGGATGTAGCTAACTTTTCATTAATACCAAAAGAAATAAATTAGTTATTTGCAATGGAATTTATTTGAAAATATCTAATGTATAATTTTAATTTAGTAAAATCCAACTAAAAGGGAAGAATACACATAATGAGCAAACTAAGGTTCCAGATGATTCCTGTTATAATTAATGGTTCCGTCTGGTCAGTGGAGGTGGAGTTTTGACTTTATCAGTAGGCAGTTAACCTCAAGCTAGGTCAGAGTGATGTAACTTCTCCCACCAATTTCATATGTTTACTGCACAGGGTGTGCATTTTTCAGCTATATTTAGAGTTTGTGTGAAGAAATTCTATCTTTCTGGTCAAATCATTGTTGATTTATGATTTAAGGTCAATCCTGAAGTTTTCCATTGGCATATTTGTGACTTTTATTCAAGAAAATAGGGGTACCAAGAGGAAAATTACAACTTTTGGGATTTTTCCACTACAAATTTTTACACAAAATGTCGACTTTAAATTAAATTAGCTCCTGGATTGGTACCCCTAGAGCCTTGGTTTTGGTATATGTTGCTCTTAGACCTATTATCTGCTAAACAATGTCTCATATTTCTGATAGAATTAATAGAACAAATTCTACACACAATTAAAGTTGGTGAAATCTTGTGAAGTCAGCCTTAAGAGAAATTGAAACATCACAGGAAAAATATGAGAGACGCTTTTAGAGGTCATGCTGTGTTGATTAAGAAATTGTAAAAAGTTTTACTATTTGAATAAACATGAAAAAAGCTAATTTTGGTCAAGTGCACACATCAAGATTTTGCAACTAATTCCATAATAATTAATTATGGAATTGCTGCATAATCATAATATTATAATCAGTGGAAAGATATATCTTTCCTCTTTCAAATGGTACCTCATTTGTTAATTTTGATACAATATTATATTAAGAAAGTTACAGCTGTTTTCAGATGGAAGATTGGAGGAAAGCAATCTTTGTATAGTGCTACCTTGAGAGAGTAAAACATTTTTTGAATGAGTATGCTGTACAATTTGGAGTTCCGTTACCTGGTCGTTTACCGAATCACAGAAATGTAAAGGTGACTTTACTTCCCTCAGATAAAACAAGATAGTGGCCAACTCACACGATTTTCGCGTGTAATACACGCTTTTTGCCTGTTTACACGCGCAGTTTACTTCACACGCCGGGTACACGCTTTCCAAGAATGTACACGCGATTGCACGCAATTTCGTAAAAACAGTTTCGGTTTTTAGCTGTTCCCCGATTCTCGTGATTTTTCCATCTCTCTATTTTTGTCGATCATCGTTAATGCCAAAGTCGCGATTCGCGAATGGTTTCTTTTGCACCTGTCAATTAAGTTTGTGAGTAGTTTTTACGATCCATGCAAATTCATGCAAATTTAATCAAAATCACCATTGTTATGAATATGTACCAAGTGCTGAGGTATTGCAATCAGTCAAAAAGGCAACTGTACAGTATGATAAAAGTTTACAGTAATAATGCGTTATATTTGAAAGACTTTAATTGGTGAAAAAACAAAGGATATGTGGGTAATGGCATAAAGACAATACAAAATCATCAAATTATATGATTACAGATAAAAAAAAAAGTTCGTCACGCGTTTTTACACGCTTTTTGGCATCTCATGTCATGTCATGACATGATTTCTCATTGCTGGAGGTTGGCAACTATGCTTGCCAAGGATTTACCGTTAGCTTGAGTAAAACTGGTTTGCAAGTGGAGGAAAGGCGCCCATGTAACAAAATTATGGAGATCATCTTGAAAAGACACAGAAGCAGAGAAATTAATCATTATTACAGGGATCAGTATCAAGAAAGCACAGAACATTTTACAAAGTCATCACAGAATCAAAGAATGAGAGGTAATTTTTTTTATTTGTTACAGGAAAATTTCATGTCAAAAACATGTACATGTTTGAGAGGATATGATGAAATTGAAATTTATATATTCAAATAAAATTTTACAATTATACATTATGTATATATAGCTTGACTATGTTAAACATATAGGATTAGTAAATGTATGACTAATGAGAGAATACTATATACATGATGTACAAGCAATGTACAAATGTACATGTAATTATGTATATAATATTCCTAAAAGACCAATGATTAATCTCACATTTTGGTTGGTAATTTCAAAATCGCAATTATAAATGCACGCAATAATTTGTGAATTTACAGTTGATAGTGTAGTTGTGCAGGTCTTTTTTTTTTATGTTGATCTAAATTATTTTTGTGGTTTCGAACTGTATCACATAAACTTGGTCATGTCCTCCAAATATCAAATTAATTGCGATGTATGATTAGTAAGGTGCTAAAATGATTTTAAACCTCAAAAACAAACAATTTTAATTGTGAAAATTCATCATAGCAATTTGAGTACGGAATGTTGAAAAATATTGGAGTTTTATGTTTTGCTTTTATTTACTGTATGTTATCATGGCAACCAAAATATAGTTTTTTCTATGCAGGGGGAATGTATATATATATGTTCCAGACCATACGCGTATTTGGACCGTACGCGTACGGTCCGGAACGTATGAGTATACTCGTACGGTACGACCATACGCGTATGGTCCGACCGTATGAGTATACTCATACAGTCTAGTACGAGCTGGACCATACGGGTATTTAGACCATATGGGCTTTTTACAATACAAACATTATATCATAAACTTTTATTGAGTTTTAGAAATTATATTCATCATAATTATTATTACTTTAAACAAAACACCATCACCTCATGAAAAGTAAAGGTTTATGAACTATAGTGCAATTTTAATTGTCTATCTTAATCACACTTTCGCATGCACGCCCAGAGAGACACTTGCTGCTACAAGGAACGCCGGATTTTCTACACTTACATGTTTTGTTCATGCACGTTCCCTTGCATTTATGTTTAAATTATGAGCTATTTATATTGCTGGAATCTAGCTAAATCAGTTTTTCCATTCATTAAAACATTAGTAATTCTCTCGGTCTTCTCACGAGTAAACAGTTGGTTTGATGGTTTTTGTATTAAAGTTCCTAAATATGCCTCAAATGTTTCTTCCCATATTCTGTTTACTGACGATTACTGTAATAACTTTATTCAATTTCAAACTATTGTGTTAACTGCGAGTGAGCGGAATTCACTTATTACGAACATGCTAAATTCAGGACATGTAAGTTTGTAATATATTAAATTATACTTGCTTCTAAATTGTACAATTGCGATGATTATTTTTTTTCTTAAATATATTTTAGATTCGAATAATGTTGATCTGTAAAATATATTTGAAGCCTCGATAATCTCTTCAAACAAGGCAGACCGTACGCGTACGGTCCGGCCGTATAGGTATTTTGAAAATATACGCATACGGTCCGGACCGTCCGCGTACGGTCCAAATACGCGTATGGTCTGGAACATATATATATATATATATAAGAATATTTAATCACTTTAGATAACAGTAAATTATTTTTATTTACTGTATGTTATCATGACAACCAAAAATAGTTTTTTTCTATGCAGGGGGAATGTATATATATATATTTTTTTTTTTACAAAAAACGGAAAGTAACAGCTAAAATGCTTAAAATTTGGAAACTTGTGTAAAATGCTTATACCACGTAATCAGTAAATCAAAGAATATTCAATCAATTTAGATAACAGTAAATTATTTTTTTAAATTTAGAAAATTACAAAAATGGCCATAATTCCCGTATTTGGCGGAATCAAGCAAAATAGCTTTGCAGGGTGCTTTGTATCAATATAACCTCTATGAAAATGCAAAAAAAAAAATCATTTTTCCCCAGGTACCTCAATAAGCCTGAAAATATCATGGCTGGTCACAAAACGTCTAAAATAGTTGTGTCAAATAAAAGAATTAAACAATATAAACATCTAAAATGGTTGTGTAAAAACATCGTCATCAAGATTCAAGATTCAAGATTTATTTGAAAACACTCAGACACATATACAAGTGTAACAAGAGGTATTTTTTTTAATAATATATACGTTCAATACATGACAGAATGAACATACGATGGAAAATAATAAATCTGACAGTAAATATAAATATAAAGTTACAACATAATACAGGCAGTTACATACAATCAGAGTAAGGCAGCAGCTTTTCTAATAAAAATTGATAATTGCTTATGAAGTTATGTATTGCAAATAGAAAGAAGACCTTCAAATTTGGCATGATTAGGGTAAGCTCGATAATAATTTGGTAAATACTTATTTCTAAGGGTGATAATGTTTTCATTTTTACAAACTAATAAAAAATGATATTCGTCTCCAATAGTTTCTCTGAATAAATGACAAATACGTTCTTCTCGGGGTATATTATACCAACGACCAGTTTCTATAGGTAAGTGCAGATTTGATGTTCTAAATTTAGTTATCCAAATTCTGGAGTGTTCCGACAGTCTAAGTAAATAGTTTTCAATACAACAATCCTTTTTTTCATCGGATAAGTCTCTAGGAGAGACGAAAATCTAATAGATATTTAAAAAGTCTCTCGATCAGACGAAATTATTGTCATTCAACAAGGAGTTTATTTCTCTATCACTTTGTTTTGTGTAATTGGTGTTGTTTTACAAACCATTTTAGACGTTTATAATTTACTTTACTTGTTATTATCGTTATACTGTAACGATACAACTGGTTAATAT
The DNA here is from genome assembly GCA_002080005.1 of Gigantidas platifrons. NCBI lineage: Eukaryota > Metazoa > Mollusca > Bivalvia > Mytilida > Modiolidae > Gigantidas > Gigantidas platifrons. The sequence goes on along the minus strand of MJUT01006521.1, from coordinate 680,390 downwards.
ATAAATATTTATTATATAGATAGGTGTGAATTATGGAGATTTATCCGTGAAATAAATTCCGATATTTCACATGTGAAATATCAGTTTTTTCCCGCCAGAACTACTTTTAGACAACTATAAGTGTAGTGGTTACGTCCCTTGTTGTGTTACGGTGAATACACACATGATTGTAAACTGAAACAATTAAACAAATTAAAATAAAGTTTTAGTACTTTTATAAATCATTTTAATTGAATCATTTTATTTATACATTAAAATCAAACACTTGCTTATTCTAAATCGAATCATTTCCCTAGCATAACACAACAGATTTAAATATAAAGAAACAACGGCAATGTTAAAAGTGCATTGTAGATTGTCAGTTTCCTAATTCCTTTCACCATCCCTTTTCAATGAAAAATCGTCTGCTTTGAACAATCTTAAAATAAAAAAAAAAACAACAACAAAAAAACAACAAAATGTCTGATCATTTTAACTCATATACAGCAAAGTTTTTCTTAGAAGAAAATGATTTTGACTTGGAAAATGTGGAAATGCCAGAATTTAATATTTTAGATGTCCAAACAAATGTTCCAAATTCCAATGGCAATACAAATGAAAATGTATATCAAACTAAAGCCCAGCCGGGTAGATTTTAGAACGTTCATTTGAGGACATTGATTCATTCCTTAGTTCGAATTCTGTTACACATGAAATACACATGACTCGGAAAATAATAACACATCGTGCCTGGTTCCTCAGATAAATCGGACTGACATGAGTCACAATTGCAATGAATTTGTCCACAACTTTACAAATCCACCCATATTCAAATAAAATTCAGAATCTCGTCCTTCATTTAAATTTCCAATTAATTTCATCGAAGCGACAACAATTGACTTGTTTGAATGTGCGGCCATATTAAAAATTCAAATACTATATTGCCATTATACAGTTACTGAATGTGACAAAAATAAACAGAATACAAACATGGTAATAAAGACAAAATAATGTTCAAATAAATATTTCAAGAGGAACCCGTCCTCAGTTCTAAGGACCGTTTTTAAAAGGAACCAAGCTTATTTACCTGAGTATGTGTTTTAGGATTGAGGATATAAGACACTTGATCTAAATCTGATATTGATTACACACTATCATTGCTCGTAGATTCATACCCGTGGAATGAAATATACAAATTAGATAAAACTAGAAAATTGAATGCACCCATCTCAACCTTATCCACCTCAACCCCCCC
>MJUT01006521.1:652908-663143 GCA_002080005.1 Gigantidas platifrons | reverse complement strand
TTGTCTATCAAAGTCATTAAAATTGTACTTGATTCTATGTTATATGAAACCCTGGAATGGCCCCAGATCTCACCATTTTGCATCTCGTCGAAAGTAATTATGGCGTGCACACTATTAAGCCTCAGCTACGTCCCTGTCCACTGAAAATAGTCTGCTTGAAAATGAAGAGCCAGTTAATAGAAAGGTACAATAAATGTATTTCCTAATGGAAGTAAGAGTGTTGAAGATGAAAAAAAAATGTTTTTTTTTTTAAACCATTTTGATTTATGAAAAAAAGAGTGGACATGACACTACTATTGAAACATTATATTTTCAAACAGTATTTGATATTTGCATAAGTGACACATTTTTAGACAAGGATCAGAGTTTTCAAGACACCTTGTGTCATAAACATTATAATATTATATTTAGTCATTCAGAAAAGAATTTTTTGATTGTGTAATTTGTAAAACTTCATCTGAAAGTCAAAAGGTTTATTTCAATTGAAAACCAGGACTTGTTCTTAAATATTTCAAGAATGAATAACATTTCTGTAAAGATTTTGGCCCAAAAGATAAATTATATTGTCCTACATATTGTTATAACAGTTGTAACACATTTTCCAGGTCAGAAAGTAGAGCTGAAACAAGATCTCAAACTTTTCAATTTCTTTTAGATATTTTGAACAAGAACCAAGTTGTTGAAAAAGTTTTGTGAATGTCCTGGTGAAAGAATTATTACAACTTAACTGCCTGTATACACTTCAACATGTTGTTGAATTTGTTATTCAGGCTTTTTTTTGGATGAAAAGATACTTCTGTTGCATGTTGTATATGAGAAATATAATTCTCTTTTATCTATGAATTATAATGCTGAATTTGATAAATCTTCTTTTATAGAGAAGAATTTTTATTTTTCTAACTTTGCCCCTTTATTAACTTTTATCCAGTCATTGGATCAAATAAAATAATTTGTTTTAAACTTCAATTTAAAACAATATTAACCAATACATGTACTTGATTATTTTGCCAACAGAAAACATATTCATTCTAGTCATTCTATTTACTTAGTGAAATTTGAAATTCTGGTTTGTCCCTTCATGTGTCTTTTATGTGAATGCTAATCATTTTGTGTGTGTCTTTTTATGTGATTGCTAGTCATTCTGTTTGTGAATGTTATAGGGGGAAAATTATTGCAACCCAAGTTGCAAACTAAGTACCCATATTTGTAAATGCTGGTAATTTTGTGAATGTCCTGGTGAAAGAATTATTACAACCTAATCGCCTGTATATGTTATAAAAGCTAGTTTGTAGTTGTGTCAAACACATGAATATTCCAAATACATTGTTATTTACATTGTGAGATAAACATGAAACTTGGTAGCTTTCATTCAGATAATAAAAGTTCCTAATTTCAAGAAAAATATTTGCTTACACTGATTTTTTTTTTAGTTTGCCTTGATGTAATAGGAAGGTATATGATATCTGAATACAATTTGTTATGCCCCTTTTTGTCTCAAGGTTTCATTTTTTTTTAGATTTTTAAAAATTCATTCATTTTTTTACATGTTTTTTTTTCTTAATATTTTCATATTTTTTCCTAATTTTTGTTTACATGCTAATTTCATATAATCTGGTACCTGTTGTATTGAAATTAAATTAAATTGAAATTAATAATTTTGTTGTACATCCCCTGTGCTTTCACCCAACAAATCTAGTATCATAGATGATTTTTTTTTAAATTTAAGTGATGATAAATAGTAATTCCCCAGTCTAAATTACAAAATGCACATTGTTTAAAACAATATTGGAATAAAAATGATTAAATTAAAGTGAAAAATACGGTATTAATACAAGAAAATGAAAAAAAGACATAAAAATATACCCCCCCCCTTTCCCAAATGATTTATCCTCTTTCGGATGTACGCTTGTGTGTCGTTTATTGTTGATGTTAAGAAACACCACCGATGTGTTCCGAAAGATATTGAATTTCGATGTTTGGCAAATGGTCGATCGATCAAGGTGGGTGTAGAACTAAGTGACACAATTGCATCCCACAAGACATTGGCACTAGTTGTCGGTATGACAATGATCCTAGATGATTTCCTCAGGCAATGGATGTTACAGAAAGCCATCATGTTGTTTTAATTAATTTTCTGACTTAAATAGAACCACCTCGACATTTGTTTTGCAAATGAGTCCACTTCAAGTAGCAAAATTCGATGTTTGTGCACTATATAAATAAAAACTGAAGTGATACAATAAATTTCTATTTATCCGTATATTTTAATTGATTTCAAGCCTACGTATTTATTGTAAACCGACGTATTTCAACCGAAGGGTTGAACGTAATTTTCCATCAAAAATGACGCGAAGTCACGTGACTTTGTTTTTAGATGGAACTCTCCTGCGTCACTGGCTTCCCGACTGAGAAAGAGATGAGAAAAAGGGGCAAACATCGTAAAAGGTGTAATATTTTGTTATTGTAGAATCTATTACAAGTTTGTTAACTTTATTATATTGAACCTCTTTAGTTTTATTTTATTACGTGGCATTTTGGTCCTGTGATACGGTTCGCAAATTAGTGCGCCAAAACTACACAAAAAGTAAACACACATTGACACGGTAGAAAGGGGTGAGAAAAAGAGTCAAACACCGTAAAAGGTGCAAGATAGTAAAATCTGTGACACCCTCGGGTAAGATTTAAATCGTATCAGACTCGAACAAGCCTCGTCCGATACGATTTAAATCTTACCCTCGGGTGTCACAGATATATAGAATCTATCACCGGCAAAAGTGCAAGACAGGGAAATCTTACCCGAGGGTGTCGGAGATTTCCCTGTCTTGCACTTTTTGCCGGTGTTTGATTTTATTTCTCTCACTTTTATCAGCTGTTACCTATGTGTTTTGTTTACATTACCGATCGAGCGTTTTCCCGCAAATTTTGTTTCCATTGCTGAAGTAAATATTCAATTTATTCATATGCATCCGTGTCTTGGCAGTATTTTAAATGTATTTCATAATAAAATATAATGTATTTAATAAATATATGATAAATGTAACTCAACACTACACCTGTGGCTGTGCAAAAATATTTGAATTTGATCAAAGGGAGGTACGTTAGTTACTAACAAGGGAGAGCACTCTATTATTTACTCAAAGTAAACAAACATTGACTTGAAAGTCATACACCGTGAAACATGAAAGGTGCACGATAGTTAAAGTATTAGCTAGCAGAATAGTATACATACATTAATTTAAAAATACTAATGTAATAGACTCGTGGTTTTATTGGTGAAGCATGGAGAACTGGGGGCAGTTGACATAAACTGTACAGCATGTATTTGCCGGTAAAACGCACGTGATTTTTTTGTCTTGCACTAGTGCAAGATAAGACAATCTCACATCGCTAAAAATAGGAACGGGTCTGTCTCAAAAGTGAGAATTTACTATCTTGCACCTCTCCCGGTGTTAGACCCAATATAGCAGACGACGCGATTTGTTTACATTTTTTAAGCGTTGCTAAGATGAGCATAGACCAATCAGCGACTGAGAACAAAGTGATTCACACGTTGATTATCCATTTTTTCTCACACGGGTTGAGCAGTGTGAAAATTGAACAAGAATTAGAGAAAGGTTTTTAATATATGGCAAAACGTTGACTCAACAAAATCGCTAAAGCTATAGCCCATAGGCATATTTTTTTATCTTCCTATATATCACCATATTGGGTCATAACGCAGATCCAATTTTAATACTTAGTGAATACATGTAGTTATTTAGCTGCAATAATGTAGCTCCTGTGACAAACTTGTGTCTCGGCGGAGCTACAAAGTGGTCTCATTCGTCACAATGGAGCAACAAAATATATTGCAGTTGAACATAAAAATTCTCTATTTACGCTCCAAACATTTCATTATAACTATTACTGATGATCCCAGTCCTTGTTAAATCGGTTTGGCTGAAAAATGTATGCTTTTCAAAAGTAACAATAACCTTGTTCAAATTTATCTATCGTTGCCATAACCGGAAACTACGGAAGGTGGAGCTTTTTCTAAATATGGTATTTCTACTACGATATTTAGTATATATTTTCTATGGCTGATGTAAACATTCACGCCTCAAATCGCCAAATATGGCATACAAAAAATACCAAAGTGGTTCTTTGACCGGAAAATGACCACAAATGACGAAATTCAAAATGTAGTTGGTGAACGAATTTTATTTTGTGAGAATTACATTCTAAAATACTAGTAGGTAATAAAAACTGTTTATAATAGTGGACAAAAGGAAAGGTTATGTCTTATTATTGATAAATGCAGGTGTCAGAAACACTTTAAGCAAGCGCAAAAAATCTCTGCGGCTGCTCCATTACGTGTAATGGCATCCCGTTAAAACCCTTGCGAGTAAGCGAGCATTTAGGGTTTTATTATTAGAACTAGTAGTTATTGGCTTTAAGTAACTTCTAGTTGAGACGAATACTTGACAGGTACTATTCTTATGCAGCAAGAACTGGGGGCCCCCAAACTTTTGAGATAACAAAAATACGTTGTTGTCCCCTATATTTGGAGGTAAAATATATGTTGTNTTTCTTACAAATTTTATATTTTTGGTCAAAATAAAATAATTGGTGAGCACTTGACTTTATGAAAGCTAAGCAAATACACCAGTTGGCATGAATTATAGTTATCTTGTTTATATTTATAGTATTATGCCCGGTCCTTATATCAAAGCATACTTCCTATTCCCATTACAGTAGATTGTTTTCTCGTGGACATTTATTTCACATCTCAGTATTTTCCATGAATATAACGTCTAAAAATGGTTCCATCTTAAACTAATGGAACACCCCGTTAAAATTTGATGGTATATCCACTTTCCGCTTTAAATTTGGAATTCTTGGACTTTTTGTAAATTTGATGTCAAATACTGTCAAGAAATTGAAAATTGAACATTGTAGCACGAATTCAGTGTGGTTTTTTTTCTTTGTCAGTCTACATGCATGTAGTTGCATGCGTGCCAAAAAGTATTATGTCACTGAGATTTTTCCTTGTATAATATTTCATAATTACGTTTTATAAAGTGCACATTTCCACTGTTTTTATGCTTGTTTGTTTGTTTAATGTTGTTTAAAACAATATTTCAGCTATATATCGTGGAAGTTCCGTTTTTTTAAATATCTGGATTGATTTCCTTTCAATAAAGAGAAAAGGAGGTAGATTTTTTAAGTAAAATTTTGTTGTTTATTTAGAAAGATTCTTATAACCAAAACAGTTTCTTTTTAACAACGATATAAAAGAAAATGGGTATGATATTTACAAGTTGTTAACCTGTAAGTGATGGAATAGCAGGATTCCTCATTGTAATGATGACATTCAACGTTTGTATTTAACGATTTACGATCTACGACTGCTCCGACCCAGTCGGTAATTTGCGACTAAAAAATGTTGTATATCGGAAGTCGGCAAGTTTTGTGAAATGGTCGTAAATCGTAAAGACAGTCGTACGACCAAGTTTACGATTTACGACCTTTTGTGAAACGAGGCCCTGGTCCAGTAGCCTGTTTTTTCAGACAAAGATGACGCTTCAAGAAATCAGAATAATACGATAGTTCGGAGTTAGTGGAAGAGCTATGTCCCGTGTTCCTAGAACTTTTATTCCGCAAGGTTTTCCGTGCCATGTCTCAATGATGTGCATTTAAAAATGTTTGATGCGCATTTAAATTTTTTTGTTTTCGCTTTGCTATACATATATTTCTTGCATGGCTTTGCTTATGTGCTTGCTTTAGTTTGTATTTTAGTCCCTACTTTTTTTAGTTTAGTGCTTGTTTTCGTAGTGCTTATAACTTAATTATCTGCTGCTGCATTTTAATTATGCTTGAATTTGTATATGTTTGTCAATGTATGTCCATGTATTTTTGTGTGTATATATATGTATGTGTAATTTGTATGTCGGTTTAAAAAGCTCTTTCGAGCTTATGTTTATTGTTATTGCATATACCGACTTTAAATACAATTTACTTGACTTGACTTTTACTTGTGTCTAGCTCTTTCCCGTTAAGAGTACATAATGTATACATCCGGGTCTCATTTATGGACACTCTTTTTAAATGGCTGCCGCCCTTTGTTACAAATAGCTGTCATTATCAGCAGAGAAAAAAACTTTCCCTTATATACCTTACTGGGTAGTGGTTGCGCGTTAATTTCATATTCTATGTTATCACTGATCATTGCCTGGCTAGGATAGGATTATTCATCAGAAGCTGAAAGTGAAACTTTGCTATATTGTGCAGTTTCGCCGCATCGGATGTAATGACAATGTTCAAATTTAGTTACCGTAGATGACACTGAACATTTCAGGTGTAAAAGTTCCTGCTTTATGAAAAAAATAATTGAGCAGACTATATTTAACGAAAATGATTGACATTTTATGATTTTAGTTGTCGCATTAAAAGAAACATACTTCTTTTTTTACGAAGGTATTTTCCCTGTATCAATGTTAGATTTACAGTAACATAATATACAGACAAACCAATTATTATTTGTCATATTAGAAAAAATACATAAATAGCTGTAGGTATTATTTTTTAAATATTTTCCTGCATCAGTGCATCGATTGACAGCTGAAATACTCAAATGCTGCGTCGTTGGCAACGCCCACGGCAGCAATATGAAAAAACGTCCAACGGCGGGAAATAAAATAGTCCCTTTTTACCTCCTTTACAAAAGACTTTTTAACCCCGAAGTCCCGTATTGCTACTGGCTCTTACATAACGAATCAATTGCGAGATGTAAACACCATATGCAGGAGAAGCTGGTATATTGCTGCACATATTAGGAAAATTTATGATTTTAAAATTGAAGTCGTCTCGTTTATCATAAAGAGGATAGGCCACTTTCCCTTATTTTGTTTCACTAGGAGGGCCAATTTCAAACATATTGACAACGTGCTATTAAATGATGAATTTAAGAAGTAAAAATACTGTTCGACATTTTTGTTTACAATTGTCAAATATTATGGTCATTAAAACGGAGAAAAACTACCATGAAAAACCAACAAAATCGTAATTTGTACATTTTCCAAGGATTTCAGGCACTTGGAACAGGGAATCCTCTACGAAGCACCTCCACAACCAACATGAAGTATTATTTTTTTTATAATCGTCTATATGTTTTTTAACCCTCCACAAAAATTGAGTTTGGTTGTCAAGGTCCTAGATATAGAACACTCAACTTTTTAGAAAAAAAACCGCACAGGGCACTTACCTATTATGTATATATAATTTTGCTACGTTCAGTATGAGTTTGGTAGCTCAATAGATATGATGGGTCGATGTCATGTAATTGCGAAGTGAAGTGTGATTTTTGTTATGGGTTCGAGTCTTGTCAACAGCTGTATTTTTTTTCTTACAAATTTTATATTTTTGGTCAAAATAAAATAATTGGTGAGCACTTGACTTTATGAAAGCTAAGCAAATACACCAGTTGGCATGAATTATAGTTATCTTGTTTATATTTATACTATTATGCCCGGTCCTTATATCAAAGCATACTTCATATTCCCATGAGTTTGTTTACAATTACATTCTGCAAAATTTGACAAACATAAACAGTAAGTTATTCCATAAAATGTCGGCCAAAACATAAATATGTCCGTGTGTAATTACTACAACAACAATGAAAATCAAGTGTTGTGTATGCCATAAACATAAAAAAAGGTCAAACCACGAAAATAATTGAGAAACAAATAGAATATTTTCAAAATCAAGGAAATTATGTTCTTGAAAGTGGAATTATTTGTAATCAATGTAGACAAGTTTTTTTTTATGGTAATGGAAAATTCAAAGAAAAGGCGAAAAATGATGAGCATAAATCACCACCATCAGGTGCAACTTCTACATGTATTACACTTCCAATCGTTACTGTTGGTAAAACTACGAGAATTTGTTCAGAACAACTGAAGGTCCGTTTGTAGCTATACCTGAAAAGGCCAGAATTTCTATATTTATTAAACAAGGTCAGCTTGTACCAGTATGTGTCCGGTGTTGTCCATACTAAGAATATATGACTTCAGTTGTCGGCCGGTGCATATATTGTATCGTGACCTGTGTCGGTCTAATATCTATAGCGTGTCGTGACGCTGTAAATTCCTTTTGGTTGCGGCTCCATAACAAAACTGATCCTAACAAATAATTCGTTTTGATTCAGGACAAATGACAGTGTACACACCGTTTGATCATCGGTAAAAAAAAACCACATGGACTTAAGCTTCGCTTCGTACGATTTTTTTGTTGATGAGCACAGTCTACAAATATTCACATGTCTCTCATTCAGAACCATGGGTTATTCGTTAGATATTGCCAAATGTTCACGAAATATATATATTTGGTAAGCACATGCATTTTGAATAATTTCAAACTTTCATATGAAGAATAAATATTGTTTTATGTCTGATCTTATTTGATATATTATATTTCCATGTGAGCCTTATGTTTCTCTTTTCTTAATGACGATAGCTACTAAGCATGCCAATCTTGTTCAGAAATAGCGTAAAAATTGCTGTCGTTAATAGACAATATATGAAAAATTATTTAACGAAGACAACAATAGTTGTGGCCTTACAGCTGGGGGAATACCTGCTCACAGGTAAAATTCATGACGTTTGTATCTCTTTAAATAGCGTCCGATGATTTAAAAATAACACAGGAAATCGATTTTGACAAGTGAAATGAAACAGCGGTAAAATGGCCCAGGCTCTTTTAGTACTGAGTTGACCACTGTCGTCAAATTTGAGGTATAAGTCCAAAAATGATGCTGACGAAGCTGTATCTGTAGTCTCTTTAATTTCCAGCTCTGGAATTAAAGGCTCTAACTTCATGAATCTTCTTATCTCTAACAAGTTTTTGTAGAAACTCCGACTCATACGAGTATAAAAATAAATCGGCTAGAAGAGGGGCACAATTCGTACCCATTGGTATGCCGACGACCTGCTGAAACAGTGTCCCTCCAAAGGAGACAAATACATGTATGTTATCGATGAGGAATTCCAGAATACTGATCACTTGTTCCTCGGAGTAGCATGTTTTACCTTTTTGAATTTTGTTAGAAAAATATGTGGAATTGTAACCTAACACAACAAATTTTGAGCCATCGTTTCTATGACAGAAAGCTTTGTGGATTGTTTCTTTTAAGCGGGTTTTTAATTTGTCATGTGGTAGGGTGGTATATAGAGTTGAAAAATCAAAAGTTTTGATGGAATATACTTGAGAGAAAGATCTAGATTTAAGGTTATCCAAAAGATCTTTCGAGTTTTTCAAAATCCACATGTGATTTATAGCCACTACGCGAGTAAATAGTTTCACAATATTTCTGTTGTCCCTCTTTTACTGCAGACAGAATCTTTGTTAGGTGAATAGACAATTCTTTCGTCGAACAAGTTGACGAACCCGCTATGTACCTTTCTTTTTATGGTGTCTTATGGAGTTTAGGTATCCAATACAAATAGGGTATGTCCTCAGACTCTTTACCAGAGGGAATGTTTAAAGAGGTCATGAAGGATCTGTGGTTAGCTAGGATTTCATCTTTGTCAAAAGAAGTTGGTTTGTATGTGGTATTACCAGAGGTGTTGTTATTTATGCCTAATTCCTTCATTAGGCATTCGTAGTAATATGATTTACATACAAACACGATGTTGTTGGAAGCCTTGTCCGCAGGAACGAGAACATATTTGTCATGAAGAGAGGAAAGACACTTAACAGCATCTTGGTCTTTAAATACAGACTTAGGTCGACTATTAACACAATTTTCGAGTTTGTGAATCCGACCTTGTACTAGAGACCTAATTGTTCTAACCCAGTCTGACAAGGACTCTAGCTCAGGATCTTGGTCTACGTTATCCACCCTCTTTCCCCCGGAAAAATGGCTATATAGCCATCTTTCCCCCCTTCCTTATCAGGGGGGAAAATGGCTATATACCGTAGCAGAATCCCCCCCTCCCGGAAAAATGGCTATATAGCCATTTTCACCCCTTTACAAGTAGGGGGAAAATGGTTATATAGTGGGTTTTTCCCCCTAAATGTTATTTCTAATTTATCATAAATAAGTTATGATTTATTTGCACTAAGCAAACATTTAAAAAAAAAAGTAAACGAAAAGCTATTATTCATTATCATCATTATTATTATTATTATTATTATTATTATTATTATCATTATTATTATTATTATTATTATTATTATCACTATTATTATTATTATTG
>MJUT01006521.1:633203-652187 GCA_002080005.1 Gigantidas platifrons | reverse complement strand
GAAATTTTGAAATTTTTGGAAAATTTTGAACTTTAAAGCAATTTTTTTTTTCAATATTAGAATTTTGAAAATCGGTAAACCTCGGCCGGTGTTAATTTTTCCGGATCGGCAAACTTCGGGCTCAGCGGGTGTTAACATCCGTTGATAATATTATCACATGTTGCTAGGAATGGGAGGGGCTTATGAAAGCTTAGTGAAAATTAACAAATGCCGCTTGTCTAAGGAAATGAATGAATAATATAAGAAATTTGCATAAAGTATAATAAAAGAGAATAATAATAATAATAATAATAATAACTAGATGACATGGAGATGGAAACTATNTCTAAGGACCCCACCGTTGCAAAATAAAGTCAATATCTAAAGAATCTGTTGGGGTACCAAAATTAGGAAGGTTGAGAAGTTTTTGTAATTGTTCAATGTGAAATAATACTACTGCAATAAGTCAAACATATTTGCACTTGTTCGTTTTTCGTATGCACTGTTATCTGCCATTTCCGTTGTTATAATTGTTTAATTCCTCTTGTATCATTTATGTGTCGGAGTGAATACAATAAACACTTTTTGAGTTTTGAGTTGAGAAAGCAGCATATTTAAGATGTTGCACTTTTGCTATTTAATTTGAGTAAAATAAAATTATAAAAGATATAATATCGCTCGCATCTACACATTTCTTAAAATTTCCGAAAAAAAAACCCAAGTCATTAATAGAGGATCTGCATCAGAACTTTGCCTGTTAAAGAATTGTTTGCTATTGTATGACATCAATTTAAATTCGCTTAGACCTAAGACGGAGTCTTTCAAATTATACGTAAAATGGTAGAGTTAAACCGTCCTCGGACTGATGTTTAAAAATCTCTATTTAAAATCGTCTTAAATAAGCCTCCTGGGGCCGTGTTCTCGAAAGTGTCTTAGGACTAAGACATGTCCTAAGACCATCTTAGGACATATCTTAGTCCTAAGTCGTGTTTTCGATCATGTCCTAACTTGGGACATGTCGCAAAATTTGTATTAACTTTAGGACATCTACGGAGGTGTTTTAAGATGGTCCTAGCCCCGAAATTATAATATAATTTGATATTTTGTACCAAAAACGAACTTTAGTTTGTAGATTATGATTGGTATGCACCTTTATGCTGTTTTTAAATCTAAATAAGTGAACTATCAATGATTATTCTATTATAATTTAAACGGCGCACGAGATATCTTTTGTTCATCTTAAATCAGTAATTCATTGAAAGTTTGAAATCAGCTCCCTCTAAAGTAATCACACAAAAATAACGGTAATGAATGTACTTCACTATAAAAGCGTGCTATACATTAGTTGTATATCGTATATGACCTTCAGAACTACGTATATATAGATAACTGCAAATTAAAGAAAACAAGAATCAGACTCATGGGATGCAGCGTAAAAAGTAGATGAAACTGAAAAAAAACACACTTTGAGTATTTTTATTAAGTGTTTGCTATATTTTAATATTGGAGATATTGTTGTACACAATATTTCTATTTTCCTAATCATTGCGTTGACACTTAGGACATAGTTAAGACATCCTAAGTTAGGATAGTCTAAGATAGCTTCGAGATCACTCTTAGGACATGTCATAAGACCATCCTAAAAATCGTCCTAAGACATATCTTAGGACAAATCTTAGGATACTTTCGAGAACACGGCCCCTGCTTAATATACCCCTTTAATCATAACTCCTATAAATAAGTTAGTAAGTCACTTAATATGTAAAAATGTTTACTATAATCTCAATACAAGAGGAAATAAAGATATGAATGAATGTACTACATTGTACTGACGAGGTTAATATTTTAAAAACTGCTGATGTTACCTAAAACAAATCGCATTTTTTCGAATTGCTATCATATCTAAAAAAAAAGTGTTTCAGTAATTTTGTGATTTAAACAATCCACCATTTCTTTATAAATGCCTGTACCAAGTCAGGGCCATTGCGGTTTCCCAGTTTCCCGGTTGTTGACTGATTTTGTCTGTTTATTGATTTATGAGTTTTGAATTTCCCTTTGGAAGATTGCTCGGTGTTCGGTAATTTTGTTGATATCTTACAGCTCCAAAATACAGCTTCTATTAATAATTCTTTTGTCTGTCCATTTATATGTTTTAATATTTTTCCATATTTTTTCAACTAATTTGGTTTTTGTTTCATGAGTAATAGAACATTTTAAATATAATTCAATCTGAACATGATCTGAGAGATAAGTAAAATCATTAGTCTTAAAACATGTAACTGAGGGCAGGAGACTCTCACTTAATACAGCATAATCAACAGAACTAAAACCATTATTTGACATGTAAGTAAAGTAACCCAGTGAATCTCCTAAAAATCGCCCATTTAATATGCATAAATCCAACAAATTTTTTCGATACAGATAGTACAAATACGATACTTATTGGCTGACTTTGATTCGGCCAATATTGATGCTTCGGATTCTCTCTAGATTTTACATACGCATCAACGATAAGATAGAGACGCTCTGTCAATGTCATCTGATGAGACAAAATGGTAAGGAAGCGGGAAAAAAAACAAATGAAATTGTTTAATTTAATGAGTAAATGTAATGAAACCAGAGAGTCATTGACAAATATTTGTTCAAGTTAAAAAATGCTAACCAGTTATTGTTGTGAATTTATTAAAACGTGATGATTTCCGTTTTGGCCTAGTTTACCCCTTGGGTAGCTGTATTGACATAAACAAATTCCATCAGGTCAGTGTGCTCAAGTGAGGGGAAATAAACAAATCAACGTTAGCTCTATAAATATCGTCGTAGACGTTAATTCAATGTCTGATAACTAATGATTACAGTCTAGCAGAAACAAGATTAAAACGATTTTTGAAATGCATGTCTAAATTCCAACTAATTAAACAATCACAGTAGAATTTTGTAATAATATGTATAATTTAACCACCCACACTGATCTGAAAATACGGAGGAAAATTACAGGAAATCTATACACGCTTCCTAGATATGAATAAAACGACAATGAGACAACAACCTGACAGCACTAACAATTGAATAAACGACATCTAGAGGTCAATAATGGACAAACGTTCACCCCATATAGAATGCTCTAAATCGTAGTTTCATTTTAACCGTCATTTTTCTAAACATGGTATGTTTTTGTGAGTTAAAAATGTAGCGAGTACGAAATATGAGGCGTGCAAATCATATACGTGTAATGTTATTATCGTCGTTCATGTATTATGTATGATAACAATGAGCGCCACAATTTTCTAGAATAACGAATTTTAGGCTATAGAAATCCACTACTTGTGAAATGGTAAGCTCGAAAAACCAATCCCTTTTGATAATAAACAGCTGCGCCAAGAGCGCATGATACGTCCGTCGTCAACATTCATACAATATTTGTAAAGACTTTCTTTCCCATAACTCTGGAATGAAAAATCGAAATCTCACCAAAAAGTATACAGATCGTACGACTATCAATTCCTAACACTGTGCGAAGTTTGAAGTGAATTGGCCAAGTGGTTCTCAATTTACAGTGCGACATACGAAAAATCGCCTACAATTTGATGAATAAAGTCCCATAACTCTGGAATGAAAATTGAAATTTCAACAAAAAGTATACAGACCATAAGACCATCAATTCCAATAACTATGCGAAGTTTGAAGTAAATTGGCCAAGGGGTTCTCAATTTACAGCGCGACATACGAAAAATCGCCTACAATTTGATGAATAAAGTCCCATAACTCTGAAATGAAAAATTGAAATTTCACCATAAAGTATACCATCAATTCCAATAACTCTTGAAATTTGAAGTGAATTGGCCAAACGGTTCTTAAGTTAGAGCGCGACATGTGAAATGGACGGACAGACGGACGGACAGTCGGACATTGGCATACTATAATACGTCCCGTCTTAAAGACGGGCGTATAAAAACTCTATAGTACGTAGAAAAGGGGAACGATTGTGTCCGTATTATCATTTTTAAGCGTAATTTTTTTAAAACATGGAATGGTTTTGTATTCAAAATGTAGCGACTACGAAATATGAGTAGTGAACAATATAGGATTAAACGCTTCTTTTCAGGAGTTCATGCATGTGTATACGGTGCCGATGCACTCACAAACTGAATAAACGTCCGAAGGAAAAAAACAGTTCTGGTACGTAAAAGTTCATCGAGTATTGAACAATTCAAAATCAAACAGGTGACTGCTCTTGTCCAATAAAAAAAAACAAAAAAACAAAACAAAACAAAAACAAACAAAAAACCACAGAAAACAATATACATTAATTGTATAAGAATTATTCCTATATGTGCAATTTTATTATCGTCTTCCATGCATGATAAAATGGAAAAACATTGAAAAGATCGAGTCTTTGTGTCGTAAGGGATAAAGCAAGTTTTTGTGAATATTGTGTAAATATTTTGTATCGCTCAATGCAATAAACGTGTATATAAACCATTATTTTGTTCCTTTGTGTGTAAGACTGCTTGGAGAAATATATCGGCTTGGGGGTCAATATGTCGCGGGCAAGAATAAGCGACAAACGCTGAATATACTATTCTACATTTTGATTGACATGGACAGTACATCGATGTTGAATTTACACACACAGAGTCAAATTGTACAGTTCACAGAAGTTAATAGTGGTCCCAGTTTCATTGGCGGTTTGGTTCCTCTCACTTTCTGTGGCCTATTCCGTCGAACTCTGGCATCTGTCGTCAGGAATTAGGATACTTTTGTTCATCGTTTGGAGGCGACGGTCAATAAATGGACGACGACAATGCACCTCGATGAAGTGCCCTCAGGCGTTCCCCTCTGGTAGACGATTTCCTTCTCAGCACGCTCAGAATATTTTTGTACCTATTCAGTTTGGTGGAAGTAGTATTATCAGCAGTAATATTGTGTCCGGTCATTGGTTTGATCGCTGGTCAGTCTATTAACGTTTTTGCTTCAACTATAATGAGATGTTTCTACCTTTGTGATGACGAGTAGATCCACATGTGCGAGTCCTCTCTTTCATGAGTTGAAATGGGGTATGCTATATGTGTCTCGTAACCGGAGATGCTAATGGAAATCCCATCCAACCTCAGTTTTTAATGAGATTCGTGTTCCTCAATCTATTGTTTTCCGTGTACTTATTTGTCAATGACTGTCTTTTTTCTTTTGCGAATTCTTCGATTTATGGCTTTGATTATCTCTTCGAAGCCGTAAATCGAAGAATTCCCAAAAGAAAAAAGACAGCCATCGACAAATAACTACACGGAAAACAAGAATTGAGTAACACGAACTCCACTACGGGGTAGTACTCATGAGCTCCAGAAGAAAAAACAGTTTCTGCTTCAGTAGTAGCACCCGTCGTAATACCGTTGTGGAAAATACGTTGATTAGTCATGGAAGAGGACACGAGGACGGGATTTTGACTAGAACGAATGGAACATATATACTCAATAACAAAAGAAACGCACCACTCATATTTTGGAAAATATTTTTATAATTTATTTAACAATGATATAATTAATAACATAAAAGTTAACAACAATAACCGTAGAAAAAATTCATGTCACATTGGGTACCACAATTTGAAATAATGACGTCACACAACAACTTCAACAAAGGTACTCTCAAATTGAAAAGTCAGTACCTGGTATGTCCACCTCTAGCATTGATGCATGCAGTGCAGCGACGACGCATTGACAATAAAATGTTTTGAATAACTGTTTGTGGCATGCTGTTCCATTCCTCAGTCAGTGCGCGACGTAAACCATCGACAGTTGTAGGTTTTTTCGGACGACTGTAAACACGCCTTCCTAACTCATCCCAAACATGTTCAATTGGTGCTAAGTCCGGAGATAAAGCGGGCCATGGCATTACACGAATGTTTGCATTGGTTAGAAAGTCCATGGATATTCTTGCCGTGTGTGGCCTTGCGTTATCTTGTTGGTACACTCGCAAATCTGGATGTGTTTGAAACATTGGTACTACAAGTGGAGTCAAAATACTATCTCTGTATCGTTGCGCATTCAAAGATCGGTCACAAAAAGGCAAGGCAGTCTTGTATCGGTATGAAACTCCTGCCCAGACCATAACACTATCTCCGCCCCAACGATTGACTTCCTGTATGCAGTAAGCAGCATATCGTTCACCAGTTCGCCTCCACACACGTATACGGCCATCAGCATGAGACAAGTTAAAGCGCGATTCGTCTGAAAACAGAACTTCCCGCCATCGCTGACGAGTCCAAGGCAAATGCCCCCTTGCCCATTCCAATCGTTGACGTCGATGACGCTGGATAAGCATTGGACCTTTGAATGGACGACGAGCTCGGAGACCGTGCTCCCTGAGACGACACCGAGCAGTCTGGGCTGCGATTCGTGACCTATAGCGTTCAACTGTGTCTCTGGCTGTGACAGTTGCAGGTCTGAATCGTTCACGAAAATGTTGAAGCCTTATCATCTGGTCCTGAGCATGTGTTGTTACCCTTGGTGCTCCAGGCCTAGTTCTATCGGCAACCGTATTCGTGGCCAGAAACCGTTGTCTGAGACGCACTATTCTGCTGTGGTTGCAGTTAAAGTTGTTGGCAACATTCCTCGTTGACATTCCGGCACGTAACATACCCAATGCCTGGTTACGTTCATCAGGTCTGAGACGAGCCATTGAAATTTACCTTTGAGAATTAACCAAACACAGAAGTTGAAGTTTCCTTCTATGCCTGGTGTCAATAGCTTGATAAAAGCAGTTAAAACATTTTGAAAAACTTATCACCATTGACTGCACGTGCAAAAAAAAAACAGTTTTTGAACCTGTTTGCCTAGCGCGTCGGTTGATTGTGCACCAGGTCAAAACTTACCTGTAATTGATTAGCTAGTCTATGGTTTATAAAAATATATTACTGACACAAAATGAATTCACATTATTATTTTTTAAAATGAAACATAAGAATGGTGCGTTTTCAAAGTTGTTTAGTATATATGCGGTCATCTGTAAGACATATACCCCGGTACTCCATCACGATTAACCAATTCACAATTCCCGATGAGGCCCGTAAAAGTGATGACTTTAACTTAGCAAAAAGTAATCCTTGATTCAGTAGCTTCCTCCTTAGTAGCAACCACCAATCAAGAACATTCTGGAAGGAACCATAAGCTGTGGAATATATCGTATCAAGAAATGTTTTGAATTTCAGACGTTTTCAAAATTTGAAAAGAAGAACGGGATTTCCAATAACATATTCGGTTACGAGACATATGTAACATACCGGTACCCCTCTTCATCTCGTGAAAGAAAGGACTCAGGCATGTACAAAACAAGAAGAGAGGCTAAATGGTACGTCTTTTAGGAATTGATGCATGGCCTAGTTTGAATAAAATAATGGAAATAAGGTGCATTTAATGTACCCGAAGCGAGAAGGTGTACGATTTTTAAAGTTTCAGAGTTCCTTGCCTTGTGGATAATTATAGTATATATAGGATCGAAACCGGTAAGTTGCTGTTAACATAATATTGTATGAATATGGACACGCACAAGTTAAAATAAGGAAAAAGAGATGAAATAATAAAGAAATGTAATAGAAAATAAGTATGCAAACAGAAAGTTAAAAAAGGGGGTGGTAATTCCGTGCCACGAGCGCCTGTGAGTACATCTTGTTGATATTATTACGAATTGAAGCTAAAACTTAAAGTAAAACGCATAAAAAATTCACACCATAAACTTGGCAATCGCATTGCAATATAAAGCGAGAAAGGGAGAAAAAATAAATACAGATTAATACATGGGCATTTCCATATTGGCCTGGTTATCATCCCTCGACCCATGATAACCAGGCCAATATGGAAATGCCCATGTATTAAACTATTTATTACATACTTCCGACATCTAGAAAAGAGACACCCATATTGGCCCGGGCAGATATGGAAATGATCTTGTAGTAATCCAATAACCGGTTATTTTCCCGGGGTGTGAAAATATAGACAATTTACTTCCGGTCATATTGGTCATACAAAAAATGTAATAAAGAGTTTTATTATATAGATATCGATGAAATACCGTGATTTCCGAGTTAAATAAAAACGATAATTTCACTAGTGAAATTACCATTTTTATTTTCACTCTCGCTATTTTTCCCTACATTTTTCGAGCCGGAACTATTTTTTTTTAGAATAGTATATGGAATGATGTCCCTTTGCTTCATTTTATTGACAGATTGTTAGTTTCATTTATGATAAAGGACAGATTTAAAAATTAAACAAAAGGATATCTTAATCTAGTATTTCATTGCGATACAATAAAAAGCAGAATTATGCTCTAAAAACGTGTGGTCTCGGTAGAAAGAATCTTTCCAACAGTAGGATAAAACTTTAACCACCCCCAAAAGATCGTCTGCTATAAATTAACTCCAAATAACAGTGTCGTTCTATTGCTTCTTGTGAAATGAATCCAAAATTTTCACAGCTTTCGTCAACCACAAGTACTAGTTCAATGATTTCTGACACTACGATGTCATCTCGTTTTTTTTTTATGGGAACACTTACATTTACGGAGGAACTTTTAATTTTAACAATCCTAAGTCTAGTCAGAAAAGACAAATTGATGATTCCGGACTACAAATAGCAAACACTAAATATAAAAGAATCCTACCTTTATCGTTTAGTGGTTCCGATTCTGAGTGAACTTTAGTCCAGTTTCCTTCCGTTATGATCCGTTTGAATTACACATTTAACGTTTGAACAATTTGGACCCACATTTAACGATTTACATTTCCTAGCTGTTATATTGTTAAATTACTAGTTTTCTAATTATATAATCCAACGAATTTGAAATAGTTTTGGTTTTGTTAACGGCCAAATATTGGTATGCATCCGACTTCTTTCACAAAACATATTCTTCCCACAAGAGTACAAATGAAATGTACATATAGTAAAAAATTAAACATACATCAAGTGTCAATAAATAAAATTGTGTCTTTCAAGGTCGAGTGCATACTATGGTCACAAAGTTTACAAGTAACCAACATGGAAATTATATTCCTAATCGAAATATGTGCACATGAATTTATTTATTGACAAAATTGAAAGCATTAGACAAACATTTCAGTCAACGAGTAGCCAAGGACACAGTTGTATATTAATGCGCAATAAAGAAATAAACACATGCAATGCAGATGAAAGAAAATTCCAAATTTATTGACTCAAAAAGTCTATATAATAAACAGTATAACTAACTTCGATGTCCGATTACCAAAAATATGTCACTCATGACCGCACAACACTGATAATTCACTCATGCGCTTCGCGCATTCGTGAATTATCAGTTGTGCGGTCATTCGGGACATATTTTTGGTAATCGAACATCACAGTTAGTTATACTATAATTATCACATATTTGTACGTTATCCGTACCGTTTTGCATGTGTGATAAACGAAGATGTTCCCCATCCATATCAGTGCCCGGGGCAAATAACCGGTTATTGTGCCCTGCGTCGATGACGTCATTGTGACAAGTAAGCAAACATCATGACGTTGCGCACAGTATTGGGACAACGTTTGTAACGTTAAAAACTATGCATCGCCAGAACGTCAAGTATACGATATTGCAAGTGTTAATATTTGCATATTTGTTTTCACTCTTAAATTTGTTTAACTCTCGTATTTTTTTTCTTGTCTTTTGTGCTTGCTTCTGTGAGTAAATTAATTTTGCAATCTAAATAATTGTTTTTATGTGTTGAGTTTCCTTAGTGTGCTAATTTAAAGCTTGAAGTTCAATATAAACGAACGGATATAAAAAAAAAAGAACATCGTCAACATTACATTTTAATCGTGAACTAATCTAAGCGCAGAATTCGACCATGCAATGACTCATTCAAATTGACCACTCCATTATCGTCAATATCGATCTCTGAACAAATGTATATAATTGAAAGTGCTGGTACAATTGCTGGAACTCGTTTAAGTAACTTTAGTTTTAAAGGGTTGTAATCTATAGTGTCAAGTAATAACCGTGTATAACCTTGGTACCCTGATTTGTCGGTAGCAGTTTTTCGTAGAACGGTGGGGTGTTTGCTTGCTCTCACTAGATAATACGGGTAATCATTGTCATCAGCTTTTACAGCTAGGATTGTACCACTGGAAACTTCTGATTTTAACGACAAAAAAAAACGTAACGTTGAAAATCACGGAAAAACGTTACAAGACTGCCGGGTAACAAAACAGATTAGACATTTCGATTTTCTTTTCATTTCTTTGTCTGTTATTATTTATTAAAAATTCTTTCTATTTGAGAAACTCTATCAAATGCACATTTCGAAAATAATATATCATTCAAAGAATAATATATATAATTTATTTACATTAACGTTCGAATTTGCGACATATTTTAGAAAACCTGTCATTTACGCGCATTTAGCACACGGTAACAAAACGGACTAGACAAGCAAAAGGTTAATATTCTCCATGAAAATTTCACTTTCAAACCATAAATTTTTTTATTTTTAAACGCTATTAAAAGCACATTTTGAATATATGATTTTTTTTTTTAATTGTATCTACATTATTTAAATTTTCTTACCAAAGAATTAATTGTGAATATATTTTTCCGTTTAATAATGTCTTGTTACAACATCTTTGGAACATTTCACTTCATCCGCTGGCTGCCATATTTGAAAAAACTGTCGAAAACGTAGTAAGACGTCATAGCGAATTGTGCGGAGATTTCGCATTGCAATTTCCGCAAATTGCGGAACAAAAATAAGATTTTCCGATTCAAATTACTAGATAGTCCTCGTTTTCCATGTTACAAGTTACACACAATTTTTTTGCCGGAGATTACTTTGTAAGGGTTTTGATTTAATTTAATCTAATTGTATTATTATTTAAAAAGGTATAATTATGTAACACTGTCCTATAAGATACAAAATGTCTTATCAGTATGCATTTATTTCAAAATTATAATACATTTTACGAGGAAAATTACGTACATTTCATAGAGTGCTCCAATACTGTGCGCAGCGTCCATACAAAAAACCTATACAATGGTGATGAAAAATGTCAATGCGAAACGTAAAACTGAGAGTAGCATAAGGATATTCTAGGATTGTCTATCAACAGTGGGAGAACATCGTAATCCCGAGTATATTGGAGTCGAGGAGATATACATGCACCTGGCAAGATTTTGTTTAGCGCTCACGAAATTAAAAGATGATTACAAACCCGATTCCTTGAAATGTATCCAAGCTTCCGTCAGCACTGAGCAGATATATCTTAGTAATAGCGAATGTTGATATTTACTCCATCGTATCTACTATTGAGAACTATGAAAATAGAACAGTTACTCCAATTTTCGTCAGTAATAACTCTGTCCAGTCAACGGTTACTAATAACAACTCTATTAAGCAAACGGTTATCGATTTGGCTCCCATTTTTCCCAACTCCAGAATAACACTATTCCCATACTCAAATATCTAGGGAAATGTGACAGTAATATTTAATGGCACAAATGATAAGAATTGGAACTCTGAATTATTGAAAAACTATGTTTAATACCTTTGAAAAATACGGTGAATTATTTTGTTGACTTTTACACGTTATTTATTTTGTTGTTATTTTGATGAATAAACATAAATTCATTTATTCATTTACAATTTATTTAGTTCAGCCATGGCTAAATATGTGATAAACAGATTATAACATAGCCGTTTCCATATAGGTCTTGGTATCATCCCTCGACCCATATCAGCCCTCGGCTGTCGCCTTGGGATGATATGGGAGTCTCGGAATGATACCAGGACCAATATGGTGATGGCCATGTTATAATCTATATTTATTTATTTTGTTATAATGCAATAACCACGCGATATATAATTCAATGTAGCTACTTATAAGACAATTCGACAGGACAGTTTCCAGGGCTTCCGTACTACTCGCTTCCTTACCTTCCGTATTTGACTGATCAATAACTCGTCATATCGAGAAAACAAAATGAATCATTAAATTATGTCATTAAAAAATGTTATTCTGAAAAAGCTATTATGAAACAGTGAAATAAAGTAATAGTACAATGTATGCAGAAGTAATTATATAACATGTACATTGCACTTACCTGTTATAGGAGCGGGTAGAGGCCATGTACCTGTTACAGAATTATGTGTACACGTCCATGTTCCATTAACATCTGATGTCAGATTGTTTATGTTCAATGTAACAGTCTGTGTCAATTCATTCAATGTGGCATCATAACCGACAGCATCAATACAACTAGCACGAATTATTGGTGGGAAAGCAGGATCACAGGATCCAACTACTGTGCCATCGGGAATTTTTATCGCAACTGTATTGCTAATAGTAACTTCCGTATTGCATACGATTTCAAAGGGATATCCTACTACTGGGTTTGATCCATTTGGTTCCAAAGTTATGCCATCTGCAATTAAGTTTTTTTATTATAAAAACAAGTGTTTTGTGATATACTATATTAAAAAACCATTGTTAATTTTCTTACACAATGTGAAGAAAATAATTTACTTTAAAGTAGAGGCTCCATCTTTATTGGGCCTGACTCGCTCACCTGAACAATCCTTAAAGGCACACACAGGCTGCCAGAATTGAATTTTTTGTTCATATCAAAAGTTGCCAATATTCGATGTTTTATACTAATAAAATGTTCTGAACAAAAAGCCAGATTTAAAAAATCAGTAATAATGTCGTAATAAGCGAAAAGAATTCGGATTGTTGGTGGCATCGCCATTAACACGACCTAATTATGAATCGGCTGCAGTTCCGAAGCTTGCCGAGCACCGTGTGATAACTGCTATTAATAACTGATGAAGTAAGAATGTTGCATGTAAATTCATTATAATTAATATAAGAAATATATCTATGAAATTGGATCCCGGGTTAATCAGTTAATATTATATATGGTATTTAGTAATGACACTTAAAATCGGAAATACGTGATGATATCAATAAAAACAAACCCAAACTGTGGAAAGGGGTCCGATAAAGGGAAAATTGTAAAAAAAATTGCATTGCATATTATTGACAACACTTGAGTTGTCTTGATTATATTTTTTTTTTTAAAAAAACAGACATGAAGTTCATTATTTTAGTCTCTAATTTAAGAGATATTACCTAGCATTTTCTCCTGAAAAAATATATAAAACTACGATGCAATTCTACTGTAAAAATGCCATTCGGCAGACAAAAGAGACTAAATTATGCGTACATGTTGAAAAATGCAGTAGATCGGTATAACTTTTTTTTATTATTTTAACATGAAACTTGCTGATTCCTCCTTTTTGTGTCATTTTCGTATACAATCCGTCAATGTTTTTGTTCTTCCACGATTCGATTTTTGCATATCAAACATTTTCTTCATCAACAAACAATTTCGCACATTAGCAAACGCTTTCCCCAAAGAGTTCACTGTTAGGTCGTATGAATAATATGGAGTAGGCATTTACTAGATGCGAGCACAGCATTTCTGTCAGTGTGTATTCTATATATCACAAAATATCAACTCCAGTTATTTAATTTCAATGAAATAACAAAGGCATGCCAATAACAAAAGAGCCTCAAATTAAATCGGATTTGTTTCCTCATTCATAGTTGGTTTCATACCTTTCCTTTGTCAAACTTTACCATGTTTACTATGAATAACATGACGGGTGTAGACATTGATTACAACCAATGAGGAGAGTTCGTCATGATTTGATTTGATTTTTGGTGTTTTAACGCCACTTTCAACAATATTTCAGCTATATCATGGCGACCAGTTTTTGTGGTGAATGAAGCCGGAGTACCCGGAGAGAACCACCGACCACTGACAAGCAACTGGTAAACTTTATTACATGCGGATACGAGTCGAGTGCACCCTTTTTGTAATTTACAAAGCCGGGCGCGAACCCACGCCGTATTGGTGATAGGCTTATATGAGTTGTTAGATCCAACGACCTAACTCATTGAGCCACCCGGGTCCCCGAGTTCGTCATGACCTCATGGGTCACTTTAATTTTTTGGCACTGGCACTCTGGCGGAAAATAGTGCAAATTGATATTAATTATGATTTTCAAAGTTTTTTCAATGAACATGAATATAAATATGCTGTGGATGTTATGAGGAATTCGATACATGTATGTTTTGAGGAATAATATAAGTGCCGGAATAACTTTGTTTTTGAAACTTGTTTTCCACTTTTCTATGATTCCCTTCTTGTTTCATAAAAAAAACATGTATTATTCACGAATTAAAGTTAGGGATTGCATCATTTCTGAAATATCCGGATGAAATATATGCCAAGGGGATGAATGATTGATAAAAAAACGAAGAAACCGTCAAAGAAAGTTTTTTTTTTTGCTCTCTACTCTAACATTCGACATCAATATTTACAATTATCAAATAAGGTTATATGCTTGTATATTGTGCAGATGGACTAAAGCATTTGAACACCAATATTGCATTTATATTGTGACATTTTGTCCACCTCTTGCTCTGCTATTTGAAACAAAATTTCTCGATATTAACTGATCCCGCCTACTTCGTTCCGCCATCTTGTCATTGTGGTATATCGAGACATTTGTTATGATAATGAGCTGGAAATGTATATTGATAGGTAAGTAAGTATAGAAGAATGTAGATAAATATCTAACAAAACGAAATATATATGTATGATCGTTCTCGCACCCGATTTAATGTAAACAAAATTGCAAAAAAGCGGCGCAAGATTTTCACTGCGCAGTTTCGAAAGTTTTTGATAGGGTGAAATCCGTAGCCCTATGGTCCGCAATTATCAGAAAACTGGCCAAGGACCATAGGGGCTACGGTTCCGCAGCTAACTCATAGGATGCCTAATGTTATAATGTAATGAACGAAGTATTTTTGACAGATTTTAGAGCATCAAGTGTTGTAATGACGTGCTGGTTCGTGAAACTCAATTGAAGAAAAAATACTTTCATATTTCTTTCTAATAATGCAGTTTTATGGCGTATGGGGGACTTTCGTTTCACTCATTACGTAACACGTTCGTGAAACTCATCGGTGTTCGCAAAATTTAACTTCCATTTTCATTTTTTATTTATTTATTTGTTTTGTAATTTAATACAGTTTGATGGGGAACATCGATATCGGAGGTCAACAAATGAGGAATGTTTTGCTTTGATGTGGTGATATTTTTTGCAATACAGAAGTCATTCCAGGAAAAAATGTTGTGTTATGCAATGCTTTGTTTGTTTTTTTTGTACTTCTGGTCAGTTTTCTTTCTTTTCATGTGTTGTTAAATGAAAAACACTCCATATATCCCCAAAACTTACAATTTTTGCAGTTTTTTTTGTGGTCATACAGTGATTTCAAATGGAAATGTCCGAATATTTTGCTTGAATTTAGCAGACGAATGTTTGTAGGTGTATGAGCCGTAGCTAGCAAAGATCGGCAACTATTAATTTTTCTTTAAAAAAGTGATATAATTTAAAAATATATGTTTTGACCCGTAAAAATAGATTTATTCATTGTTACAGATAAGATAAGATAGGATACTTTTATTTACCAATTATGGGCCCACGAGGGGCATGAATATTCACATATATAATTATTTAAAACATACTATATGTTTAACAAAGACAAAGATACATTCTAATATGACGTCCCGTATTCGGTATACAAATAAAGGCATATTTGAATACCAATCAAATATAGGCCACACATGCGGGCTTTGCTGAAAAAAGCACCTACATAAACACTATCGCTAGGGGTTAAGTATTCATGAATATAACGCCTACCCATATTTGAATAACAATAAAGTATGGCCGGCATGAATTATTTCTTAATTCTTGCATATCCCGAGGTAGAAAAATCACATAAATTAAAATTCCGCGAAATGTTGTTGACGACTTTGGCCTATGAATAACATGACTTCATGACTTTGATAGCGATATGTCATTCTGATTAATTTAACAATGTAAGCACCTTTTATTGTCTTTTGCTACTTAAATAAGATTTTTTAGAAGTTCATGATATCATTTTAGTTTTACAATTATTAATATTGGAGACTTTTTTTTATTTTTGGCATTCTCTCCGTGACACGCAAAATTTTATCAACTTCCGGACGAACGGATTTCAATCATTAGGCAGACCCAACTGTGTGTTACATGGCCATGTTGCTGTAGAGCTCTCTGTGCTCGTTAATATGGAGTAGGCATTGCCTAGATGCGAGCACAGCATTTCTGTCTGTATATGTTACAGTAAATTTGTAAAATTAGTTATTTTGTAAAATTACTGAAATTTTCAGTAATAATGTAAAATTACTGGCCGCTTTAGTAATTTTGTAAAATCACTAAAAATTTCAGGAATTTTACAAAATTACTGAAATTTTAATTAGGAATTTGACAAGTTTACTGAAATGTATTTACTTGCTTTAATAACAAGAATAAAGAATAATGTTAATATTAATTCGCTAATACTACAAGTGTATATGAAGCAATACAAGTCCAAATATAACGCAGACCGTTAGGGACCGACCATTTACCTTGAAAAGGGTGGGGGTGAGGATGGGGACTTGGTTTTTTGTTCGGAGTTAGAAATATTTTTTTTTACTTTTCTTACGCGACCCGACAGATAATTTTTTCTAAATGTAACATTTTATATTGTGAAAATACTGTCAGATTATTTTTTTCTGTACCCATCCCAGTCAAAGTATTTTTTTTTCTCAATATTCAGCATCAGATTATTTTTCTAGCAAAAAGCATGCCCCCCCCCCCCCCTTTCAGGTTAAATGGTCGGTCCATTAACTGTATCGGTTGTGCCTTTAATTTAAAGCTCAAATAGAGGAAGAGAAAAATAAAAAAAAACGGAAACGTGACCAGATCGTCCCATGACTGTTTTCGCAAGCCCTTCTCTTTTTTTCCCATATCACAGACACACACGCGCGCGCATACACTTTTCAGAATAACCATAGGATTTGTGTGTTAATTAAATCGAAGTCCTTTGTGAACTCTCTTTGTCGTAGTTATCGCTCTTTGACCCGATTTCCTAATCATATTTAGGTACGACGCCAATGCGTTTCCCCGAATGGGACCCATTTCCAACAACCAATGAGGAGAGTTCGTCATGATTTGATTTGATCTTTGGTGTTTTAACGCCACTTTCAACAATATTTCAGCTATATCATGGCTACCAGTTTTAGTGGTGGAGGAAGCCGGAATACCCGGACAGAACCACCAACCATGGGTAAGCAACTGGTATAAACTTTATCACATGCGGCAGCGAGTCAAGTGCACCCTTTTTTGTAATTTACAAAGCCGGGCGCGAACCCACGCCCTATTGGTGATAGGCTTGTATGAGTTGTTAGATCCAACGACCTAACTCATTGAGCCACCCAGGCCCCCGAGTTCGTCATGACCTCATGGGTCACTTTAGTTTTTTTGGCACTGGTACATTGGCAGACAATAGTGCAAATTGATATTTACTATGATTTTCAAAGTTTTTTCAATGAACATGAATAAAAATATGCTGTGGATGTTATGAGGAATTCGATACATGTATATTTTGAGGAATAATATAAGTGCCGGAATAACTTTGTTTTTGAAACTTGTTTCCCAGACTTTTCTATGATTCCGTTCTTGTTTCATAAAAAACATGTATTATTCACGAGTTTAGGGATTGCATTATTTCTGAAATAACCGTATGAAATATATGCCAAGGATGAATGATTGATAAAAAACGAAGAAGCCGTCAAGGTAAGTTTTTGTTTGTTTGCTCTCTACTCTAACAATCGACATCAATATTTAGAATTATCAAATAAGGTTGTATGTTTGTATATTGCGCAGGTTGACTATAAAGCATTTGAACATCAATATTACATTTATGTTGTGACATTTTGTCCACCTCTTGCTCTGCTATTTGAAACAAAATTTAGAAGTTCTTTTGGATGGAATGTTCCCTTAAACGTGTTAAATTAGTCTAGATTTTGCTTGTCATACTTATAGGATGCCTAACGTTATAATGTATCAAACTGTTTTGCTGAAGTATTTTTGACAGATTTTAGAGCATCAAGTGTTGTAGTGACATGCTGGGGAGATACATCTTCTGAGAAGTGAAATAGTCCCTCCGACACTCCCTTGGCAATCATTTGAAGACTTCCGTTTCACTCACTACGGTCGTGAAACTCAATTGAAGAAAAAAATACTTTCATATTTCTTTCTAATAATGCAGTTTTATGTCGTATGGGGGACTTTCGCTTCACTCACTACTTAACACGTTCGTGAAACTCATCGGTGTTCGCAAAATTTAACTTCCATTTTCATTTTTTATTTATTTAATTTCTTTTGTAATGTAATTCAGTTTTATGGGGAATATCGATATCGGAGGTCAACAAATGAGGAATGTTTTGCTTTGATCTGGTGATATTTTTGCAATACAGAAGTCATTCCAGGAAAAAATGTCGTGTTATGCACTGTTTTGTATGTCTTTTTTTTGGTAATTCTGGTCAGTTTTCCTTTTTTCATGTGTTGTTAAATGAAAAACACTCCATATATTCCCAAAACGTACCATTTTTGCAGTTTTTTTGTGGTCATACAATGATTTCAAATGGAAATGTCAGAATATTTTGCTTGAATTTAGCAGACAAATGTTTGTAGGCGCATGAGCCGTAGCTACCAAAGATCGGCAAATATTAATTTTTCTTTAAAAAAATCATATCATTTAAAAAATATATATTTTGACTTGTTTAAAATACAATACAATTATCCCCTTATAATGCAATACTGAACATAAAAATGTATTCTTGCATATCCCGAGGTAGAAAAATCACATAAATTAAAATTCCGCGAAATGTTGTTGTCGACTTTGGCCTATGAATAACATGACGTCATGACTTTAATAGCGAGATGTCATTCTGATTAATTTAACAATGTAAGCACCTTTTATTGTCTTTTGTTACTTAAATACGATTTTTAGAAGTTCATGATATCATTTTAGTTTTAAAATTATTTATTGGAGACTTTTT
>MJUT01006521.1:608345-632585 GCA_002080005.1 Gigantidas platifrons | reverse complement strand
TTTAAAATACAATACAATTATCCCCTTATAATGCAATACTGAACATAAAAATGTATTCTTGCATATCCCGAGGTAGAAAAATCACATAAATAAAAATTCCGCGAAATGTTGTTGTCGACTTTGGCCTATGAATAACATGACGTCATGACTTTGATAGCGAGATGTCATTCTGATTAATTTAACAATGTAAGCACCTTTTATTGTCTTTTGTTACTTAAATACGATATTTAGAAGTTCATGATATCATTTTAGCTTTAAAATTATTTATTGGAGACTTTTTTTTATTTTTGGCATTCTCTCCGTGACACACCAACTTTTATCAACTTCCGGAGGAAAGGATTTCAATATCATCATTAGGCAGCTGTGTGTTGCATGCACATACCCATGTTGCCGTAGAGCTCTCTGTGCTCGCTATTATTCTTACCACGGGTTTGGACTCAAAGCGTTTGAAGGACGTCATGAATTATTGTAAAAAATGGTAAAATATCGTTATAAATTGTCGATGACGTCATAAATTACAATGGGTGTAGGTATATATTCATTTTACCACGGGTTTGGACTCAAAGCGTTTGAAGGACGTCATATTAGAATTAACCGTAGACTGGTAACCATTCAAGGACTATTTCAGTCAAATTTGGTTCAAATTGACAGAGTGGTTTCAGAGAATAAGGTGTTTTAAATTGCATTATTTCCATAATCAGATTCTCATTTGAAATAAGGTATGCTTGATAATCTAATATTTGTATTAACGGCGGTCATCTTCGGTGGAATTCAATTCAATCTGACACAGCTTAGAATCGGGATCATCCACATCCAGTGAACGGAAACGTTCACCTTGATATTAGTCAGGTAAGCTAATAAGAGAAAATAAAAAGGGTAATAAATATGCATCTGATTCTTCATTGATAAACACAGGGATGGTATTCGGTTGATTACAAGTCATAGCTACATTAAAGAAAATGAGGCAAACACACCACAGTGAAAAGTCAATAACAAAAGAACTAAAGAACGTTCGGGCGCAGGTTCGGATTATGAATTACTTTACTTGATATTTACTTAAAGAGAAACACTGATATATGTGCTCAATCTTCAATAGATTGAAGCCGTTAATGACTTGGGGCTGTAATGTTCAAAGTCAGTCCCACATCAAAGGTCGCAAAAAATTTCCAAAAAATATGTTCCCAATGGGTTCTTTTCTGAAATAAATACAAGTTGTTAATATGTGCATTTATTTCCTCACAGTAGACCGACAAAGGTAATGCAAACCAATGAAATTCCATTTCCCCCGGAATCAAGTTACGATGTATCATTTGTATTCCAGTGCGTATCTGTCATGAAAAGACGTCAAGCCCAAATAAACAAAAGCATAAATTGACTAAATATGCAATATTGATTGATATAATGAATAGAACATGTTCTCAAGCTGTATTATGAAATAGTAAAGTGCACGAATAGTAGTATATAATGCACGCAATGAATATAGCATGGTAACACAGAGACTAGGATGTATTCTTGCTCAAGTTTTAGTTCAAGAAGGAACCAACCCATCAACAACCGCAGGAATCAGTTTGTATGACTGCTCGTCGATTTACCGGCGGCGCAAGAGGAGCCAGCATAAAATGAACCATTACTAACTTAGACTATACAACAAGATCCACCAGCGTCAGTCCAATACAGATTGAAATGCTCAAGCTGACAATAGATAGTGAGGAATTCATTATCAGTTAAGTTAATAATGGCCCTTTGTCCGTACAAAGTACATTATTTTAATAAGTACAAATTTTAAAGAAAAGCTTGGGGTTTACAATACGTTAATTTAGCTTTGTCGTTACTATAAATGTTCGACAACATTTTTGTAATTTCAAATATATAATACAGAAATTACAAAACATTTACATAACAACTACAAAGACAAAGACAATCATACACACAATATCAGTACATGTGCACATACTATGATATCGTAGGAATATGTATATACATGTACTCGTTGTTTCCCTTTTAAATCACACTCACTGAAGTGGACTCCATTTATATTCAATTTTTTGAGTTTTGTCTCGTAAAAAGGCATTAATTTTTTTCTATTTTTCCCCTGTATTTTAATTTTTGTTTGAAAACCTGTTGGGAAGGTCTATAGTCACACCATTTGCAACAACGTATAGAATTTGTGACCAAAGGAAAATGAAATGGGATCAAATAATTTATTTTATTTTTCTTCCGTATTAAACATTCCTACCAATACATTTTGTACATTGTGTTTATGGAAGTCATTGTGGAATGTATTTGATAACTAGTCTTTTAAAAAAAAAATTTATAACAAGTCCAAAGATTCCAAAAATAATTTGTGGACATTCCCATTTGTAATAAATAATAGAAACAGCTTCAATCAGAAATAAATGACAATCAATATTGACTCTTACTCCCATTAGTGCAGTGACAAAGTGAGAAAAGGTCGCATATTAACAGAGTTTAATTTCACTTCATACTATACGGCTGAAAATTGGCATATGAATAACTAAATGAATCTTCTTGCAATTTTGACTTGTCTTCAAAAATTCGTATGGCGCCAGTTTTAGGAATTCGACTTTTAGTTACGACATTTCATATAAAATAGAATAGAACATGCGCTAGATAAATTGATTCGCATTTTAATACTGGGTAGAAAATATATCTTATTTTATCGTATGCAAATTCTATAAACCCTATATTATTCCTAATGTATGAAAAATAAAATGTTTAATACTTTGCTAGAAAATTATATCTAAAGAAAACGTGAAATCTCGCTTTAATTTCTAGTTCGGCTAGGTTTCAATTCTATTTAATATAAAATTATCTATCAAATTGTTAAAAAATTGACATACTATATGCATTTGATATAATATCTCAATACTTATAAACATTACAATGTTATTACCGTCCTCAAAACTTCGTCCGGAATCTCATTACCGCCCCTAGGAGAAAGCTCCAATTATTCTATAATATCCAAAACGGTGCACACCCCCTTATTTACTCGATCTTATCTTCCTAACAATCGAAAGTATGACTATTTACCCCCTTCGAAATGGCAACGATATTATTGTTCTATTCTGTAGACTTTCTTTAACCAGATTCTTTTGTCCCAGCTACAGTAAGAAAATGGAATAGCCTCAATCTTTCAGTGCGTAGTCTTGACACATTATCTAAATTTAAAAAGGCAATCCGCAGTTCAATCTCAATGCCAATTCCAAGACACTATTCTTATGGTCCTAAAAAACTGAATATAATTTAACCCAGCTTCGCTGCTATGCATTTGTCTTGAATTACGATTTATGTAAAGTTAAAATGTTATCAAATGCTTCCTGTAACTGTGGCTCACCATGTGAAAACTCTCACCATTTCTTTTTTGATTGTGATAAATATACAGATAATAGGGAAATCTTATTTAATAGTCTTAATTGGCTTCCTTCTAAAATTAATATTAATGTAAATTTACTGACAAAAGGAAGCGATTTCCTAACATATCAAGAAAATACAACTAGTTTTAAACATGCTTTTAAATATATTAAAGACTCCAAAATATTTACAATTGTCTAAATGATCTAAAGAACCAACACAAATCTCCAAAAGTATTTATTATCGCTATTTTGTTTATTTTCCCTTTGATGTTTAAAACCGATATATTTCATATCACGTAAGCGCACGAGATGATTCCAATTATCGCTAATCGCTAAGTGTTGTCAAGGACGCACGTAGTAGTATCTTGTTTTCTAATATGACGTTATAATGACGTCACATTACCAAATTCTTGATAATTAAGTGATTAACGATATAAAATATTAATTGTGTTTTAAACAAATTTCAGTATCTCAACAAACATTATCTCATTATGAATACAAAATAGCGATCAAATAATTACAGATGTTTTTAAAACTCGAGAATGTTTCTCAATCATCTCTCATCTCAGGGCTTAGCCCTTCGATGAGAGATGACTGAGAAAAGTCCTCTCGTTTTAAAAAACATCGTTAATCACTTATTGTTATTCTTTTCTTTCGTATATCGAGAGGTTAATGCCAGAAGGTCGTAAGTGCACATTTTGTAGTTTTGAGAAAATCGAAGTTAAAGGTTTTGGTCAGTCAGAATTTTTTTGGTACAACATATTCAATTGAAATTTGACATGGGAAGACCTTGGTTGACTCTCTGTACTTTTAATTTGGAATAATGGTATTTCCATTTGTATTTTTTAAATAAATCATTAATTTGTCACTTACGACCTTTTAACAATTAAAAAATGATAAGTAAAAACAATGAAAGACATAGTAAGTGCACTTACGACTTTCAAACTTCCATTGCAATTGTGTATTCAGAATTCTTTTCAGTTGTAAGTATACATACGACAAATTAACTGTAGGCATCTTTGTAGTTAATAACAGATTAAAGTGTATGCAAGTACACTTACGACATTAAGTAATTGTGTGGAAGTGTTATTCTGTGCCAAGAACATTCACTTAAGGCTTTGTAAAGATGGTCAATATTAAGAACCGCCACAAATAAATGTCTTTATATATTCAATATTTGTTTATATTTAATAATGTTTTTTTTTGGATTTATGAATATTTTTGTAAACATTTTAACAAAGTCATAAGAATTAAAATAGCTATTCATTGACCTTAAGATTGACGGTTAGTCATTCAAAGATACGTTTACTTCCATGAAGCAACGAGAAATTATAGGATACTGGTATAGAGACTGTAATATATTGACTCGTACCAAGAAAAGGTTCCCACGTAGAATAGGTCATAATAAGTAAGCACAATTAAATCTGTAATTTCTTTCTGAACAAACATTGTTTTCTTGTAAATCAGCATGAAATAGCTGCGGTATTGCTTAACAATCATTTATACCATGCTTACATCATGATAAATCAGATATGAAACACGATACAGCTTATATATAATAACTTACTATTTGCTAATCACGAGTTAACTCTCAAACTATAAACAGATTACAGACGATGTAAGAAATACATTTTTAATACAATTCTACTTTTTTGTGAATAATACATGATAATAATTCACTTTTGATATATAGTTACTGAGCTAAAAATATTAATCCATCCAGTAAATGCTCAGATTTACTCATCATCCATTTCATTTTAAAGATCTGGCTCTGAAACCACATCTTCCACACTAGAATAGGAAGGTGTATTGTTATAATATGAGTGGTACTCTTCTGGGGTTGTTCCATCTTTACATAAGGCCAACATATCTTTTTTGTTCTTTGTATCAGATATAGGTGTTTTGTTTTCATAACAATATTTCAGATCTAATAAAACAATATGAAATTCTGGACTTTCTAATTCAGATAATTTTTTTCACTCCCCACATTTGCTTTGATTTTTATGTAGTGAAACTCCTCGTCAAATTCATGCTTTAAAATAAATACTGTCTGGATCATGTTTCCATTTGATTTCTAACAATTTCACCCTTTTACCACTGATTTTTCCATTAATGAAAGTGGAATTATTTGAGTCATCTTTGAAGTCTATAATGTCAGTATATTTTAGTGGTACCACTGTATATGGTTTTCCTTTTTCTCGCCATTCTGACAATAGTATTCCACTGACTTGGTACAAACGCTGAAATGCATTTTATAGCAGCCTCCACAGCATTTCGGTGTGTCCGGGTTCTAAATATTTTTGATCAATTGTTCTTATTTTGTTAATAGTTAAATCTCCATGTAAAAGGGTTGCAGTTGTTGTTGAAGGTAATCTGAGTTACAGCAAAAGACTTGAAGCGATTTTGTTTTACCCTCTATTACACTTTGTCTCATTCCACATTACACAGGTTGCCTTTGCATTACCTAAGGAGTATAGTCCAGTCCGATAACCGTTGTTACCTCCCTTGTCGAATTGGAGCTCTTTTGTGTTTTACGACTTCCGGTGAGTATGACTTTCCTCGGTTCAGTCGTTAATGTAAACAACCGATTGTATGGACGTGTCAATTGCCGATCTCGATCAGTTTAAAGTAAAACAATTGAAAGATTGTCTTCGCTCACGTGGAGAACTTGTTGCCGGTTCGAAAAGTGAACTTCTACAAAGAGCCAAAGGGGTTTTGTTATTGATGAAACAGCCACTTTCGGACATTAAACACCGTAATGAGAACTTGGACAACCAATCACAATGAAGGTTTTCTCCAACTATGATAAGTGGTTTCTGAATTGTCTCCAGTTGAAATAAAATACCCTTAGACTTTGTAGAAGTAACTTGACACTTGAACATATATATGTTAAAGACTAAAAATAATCACTAAGCAGTGAGGATTCCTTATAAATGTCTTTATGACAATTATTAAAGTTGGACAGAAGTCAGTTAATCATTGTTAATTGTTAACTAAAAATTATGATTGTTGCTTCTATTTTACATTTCTTTTAGCTTGACAATAAATATAAAAAAATGTTACTTCCAAAAATTGCTGAAAGAGATATTTGTGTCTTAGTCATATTAATTAAATAGGAAGAATTTGCATATTTAAAATACATATTGTGATATGACAAGTGAAGTAATCTTAATCGCAGTTATGGCATACCTATATGAAACTATATTTATAAATTATGGAAGCTAATCTGTGAGGAAATATTTGTCTGTTTTACTCATCTTACATATTTTATGTACTATTTGTAACAAGAAATGTCGAGCTTTACCGATATTGCAGGAAAATATAACTATTAGGGTAGAGTGATCGAAAGTCGGACTGGATCATAAGTCGGGCGATATTGTGAGGTATTTTTGATTATTTGCTCAAACTTAAAGTTATTTATCAACGATTGCACCGCAATCCCGGAGCTCCAATCTGCTGTTTCTTATCTCCCCTTATATGTCACGTTTTTCCGGTCTTTGACCACGCCTACTTGCAAAAAGTCATTCTCTATCCAGAGTTGTCGTTCCTGCTACGCTACACAACATCTCTGTCAACACTCATTACACAAGATTTTTGTAAAATTTAGAAACAGTAAAAATAATCTACTTAAAATTGTTTTAATTATTGTAAATATCAATAAAGATGAAAATAAATCACTCATTTCAAATCAATTCTCTCTTAAAAATGATTTTTGATCGTTTTTAACTTTTTAATGTTTACCTCCGCAAAATAGTTCTCCAAGAAATGGGGGGGGGTAAATCATTTTTAAGAGAGAGTTGATTTGAAATGAGTGATTTATTTTCGTCTTTATTGATATTTACAATAATTAAAACAATTTTAAGTACATTAATTTTACTGTTTCTAAGTTTTACAAGAATCTTGTAAAATGAGAGTTGACAGAGATGTTGTGTAGCGTAGCATGCACGACAACTCTGGATAGAGAATGGCAAAAAGTGAACAACAGCGGCAACTTTGAAACGTAAAAAGGTAAGATTTTTAGGAATTCATTCTTTTCACCTGTTCAGAAATAAGACTTACGTGTACAGCAAAATACTAAAACACAAATGTGTACAAAATTCGTAGTGTTACTATTAAGATATGGGGTAGTTTTATGTAGAAAAACGAATATTTTGTTGTGTAGAAGGACATTTTTAACGGGCCTTGTTTGATCGTAAGTCGGGCAACGAAATTACATTGATTTGATCATAAGTCGGACAGTGTCCGACTCTATATCAAGTATTTTTTTCATAAGTAAGTCATGCTAGTTCCTTCATAAAGTAAGTGTAGGGCCTATAGCTTAATCATGTATATGATATATTGATCTAGATGAGACGTTTTATTTCAAATTCGAAGTATCTTCCCTGAAATAATATGATTTGTTTTAAAATTTGTAGTTTAGTATTTTTTCTACGACAATTTCGCATCCTTCCCAGAAAGGATATGGAATATCAACGAGATGGGTTTAAATGTAGCGCACAAGCCTCGACAAGTGATAGCGAAAAAAGGAGCTAAATCTATCCTCGGAAAAACTTCTGGAGCTAGGGAAACTGTCACCGTGATAGCATGTGGTAATGCCGCAGGTAGCTATATTCCTCCCCACTTCATAATACCTGGGAAAAGTAAAAAGAAGCTACATCGTTATGATACGCAGTCAGCAGGAAAAGGCTCACCCATTGCTGGGGCAAATTTTTCTGTCTCCGAAAGTGGGTAGACCAAGGATGGCATTGGTAGGCTATGGTTTGTTGAAACATTTATCAAATCCATCGGGCCAGCAATGCCGCAGCTACTTATATTTGACGGTCATTCGTCCCACAACAACCTTGAATTCACTGAAACTGCAAGAAACGAAAACATAATTCTTCTTGAATTACCTAGTCACACGAGCCATTGGACACAACCTTTTGATAGGTATCTATTCAAATCGCTTAACAATCATTGGAACGCCGAATTGGATAATTTCATTCGCATGACCGGCATTGCAGTTGGCCACGCCCAATTCCTCAAAGTATTTTCACAGGCTTGGGAAAAAGCAATGACGCCAAATAACCTTAAGAGTGGATTCAGGGCAACCGGGATTACAACCCTGGTGCAATACCAGATGAGGCATAATCTCCAACTAACGTTCTCGAACCGGCATCCAATGTTCAAATGCAAAATGTCAGCGCCGAAGGTCTAGACAAGTCTGCACAAGATGATTCGAATGGGTATGACGATGCTAACAACACACTTACTACAGTTGCAGCAACGGACCAATCGCTAGCTGCAAATATTGTCTCATCCACACATGATACAACACTGGAATATAATGTTGTTTCCTCAATAACTTTGTCGATGCCAATAACTACGGATTGTTTGTGTAATCTGCCATTATCTTTAGACCCAAATGATTCCTTAATCTACAAATTAAACTATGCTGATGACACCTCTCTGAATGACCTTCCTGACGACGAACTCCTTGCTGACATGTTAATAATTTGTAACAGCGAAGAGGGGCAAAACGAAAAAACCACACAGTGTATAGAATGCACAGACGACATAGCGCTTGATGTTGTTGAGTCAACTCTGTCCACAGAAAAACTACTATCTATACTGCGGCTTTAGTTAGTAACATGGACATTGAAAATGGTTCTATATTCCAATCTTGGAAAAAGTTCAAAACTCGAGGAGCAATGAGCTGTGACGAAGGCAGTAAGAGCGTTGCCCAGTCTGTGACAGACGAATGCTTCCCTGTTCCATCATCTTCTTTAAAACGCAAACGACCAAATAAGGAGTCATATTTCGTGATCTCCGGAGATGAAGTGTATAGACAAAAAAGGAAAACTCAGGAAAGGAAAATGCGAAAGATTGAGGAAAGCAAAAACGTAAAATAGAAAAGGCTAAAAGACAATTACTAAAACAGGAAGAGAAGGAAAACAAACAGAAAAAACGGGAAGAAACCAAAAGAATGAAAGAAACAATCAGCAATAAATTAAATGAAAATAATGAAAATAAGAAAAGAGGACAAAAACAATTTTACAAACTCCTTAAGTTTACAAATGACACATTTTGATTGGACTAACATCATCAGTATTTGCAAAAATGAAGAATTAAGCTGAAAAATCTTAGTTTAGTATATGAATGATACAAAGCATATTGCAGAGGCGTAGCTGCATATACGTTGTCACGCCATGGCGTGCACATCGTCAGGTCATCAAAAAATTAGGATATTGAATTTATAATAATAATACTTTGTTGTATTCTTATTGAAATTCCTTCAGTGTTATATTTCACATACATGGTTTTTAATTACAACACTACTTCATTCAGGTATTCATTTGGTCCTGGTTGCGGTCCGTCTTCCGTAATTGAAATCGTCAAAAAAGTGAAATACAACCGAATGGATATCAAAATGTGACTTGTTTCAACCTTATTTATAATAAACATTGAAATTCTTTCAACTTCTAAATCACGTTCATGATCTTTAATTACAACACTATTTCATACAGGTGTTCATTTTTTCCTGTTCTAACTAAAGGTCTTTATCAAACAGCATCATGCGGTTTACATGTAATGCAGTTAGTACGTATTTAAATCCCATAAGGCTATTTCTATTTTTCATACGTTGGGGGGAGGGGTGGGATGATTTTTCAAGTACATCAATCTCTCCTGTTTTCATGTTGGGCGGAAGTCGCTATTGTACATTCGAAATATTAATTGCGAATTTATCAAGTATGATACACGTGTTACCTGTCTAGTATATTATGTTTTTTTTTCTCGATCGACAGTTCAGAGGAGATGTGGCTATATTTGTATTTCTTAAGACAATGGCAAGTTATAATCCAACTAGTTTTACCTCGTCACTTTTTACTGAAGTACCTGTACTTAGTCAGGAAAGGGAGCGGTCATATATATGTGTGTTAGGGATATCGAATTTGCCTATTTCTACGATTTTTCTATTGAATTTTTGGAACTTTTCCGACGATATGATACTTTTTTTTCATTTTATTATAGGTTGTGAAAAAGAATTATGACGATGTACCTGCAACAGGGCCTCCAAGAGAAATTTTGCAAGGCGGAACAATACTGCTTTGAGGTCTGAGAACAAACTGAAACCTCTCTCAAAACTGTGGATTTGAGTTGAAAATACCAAAAAATAATGAAAAAATTTAAATAAAACGTCAATGGCTAAGGCTGTGGGGCCCCTCAGAGATTCACGGGCCCTTTCGTGGATTTCCGGACCCCGTACCGATGTACCGGCCGAACCCTCCTCTCATATGCCCTGCTTTTTACCATCCTAGATTCTGTAAATCCAGTTCTCTATCCTTCTATGGATACAATGTTATGTGTTTTGTTAAGTATGCCAGTAGCAATTCGATAACCCTAACACACATATATATGACCGCTCACTTTCCTGACTTAGTACAGATACTTCAGTAAAAAGTGACGAGGTAAAACTAGTTGTATTATAACTTGCTATTGTCTTAAGAAATACCAATATAGCCACATCTCCTCTGAACTGTTGATCGAGAAAAAAAAACATAATATACTAGACAGGTAACACGTGCATCATACTTGATAAATTCGCAATTAATATTTCGAATGTACAATAGCGACTTCCGCCCAACATGAAAACAGGACAGATTGATGTACTTGAAAAATCATCCTCCCCCCCCAACGTATGAAAAATAGAAATAGCCTTATGTGATTTAAATAGGTACTAACAGCATTACATGTAAACCGCATGATGCTGTTTGATAAAGACCTTTAGTTAGAACAGGAAAAAATGAACACCTGCATGAAATAGTGTTGTAATTAAAGATCATGAACGTGATTTAGAAGTTGAAAGAATTTCAATGTTTATTATAAATAAGGTTGAAACAAGTCACATTTTGATATCAATTCGGTTGTATTTCACTTTTTTGACGATTTTAATTACGGAAGACGGACCGCAACCAGGACCAAATGAATACCTGAATGAATTAGTGTTGTAATTAAAAACCATGTACCGTGTTTTGATTTTTACAACAGGAATTCATTACTTTCCAGAGGCGTAGCTGCATATACGTTGTCACGCCATGGCGTGCACATCGTCAGGTTATAAAAAAAAATAGGATATAAAATTTATAATAATAATATTTTTCATTGTTGTACATCACGTACATGATTTTTAATTACAACACTATTTCATTCAGGTGTTAATTTTTTCCTGGTTTCGGTCCGTCTTCCGTAATTGAAATAGTCAAAGTGAAATACAACCGAATTGATATCAAAATGTGACTTGTTTCAACCTCATTTATAATAAACATTGAATTCTTTCAAACTTCTATATCACATACATGATCTTTAATTACAACACTATTTCATGCATGTGTTCATTTGTTCCTGTTCTAGTTAAAGGTCTTTATCAAACAGCATCATGCAGTTTACATGTAATGCAGTTAGCACGTATTTAAATCACATAAAGCTATTTCTATTTTTCATACGTTGGGGAGAGGGGTGGAATGATTTATCAAGTACATCAATCTGTCCTGTTTTCATGTTGGGCGGAAGTCGCTATTGTACATTCGAAATATTAATTGCGAATTTATGAAGTACGATGCACATGCTACCTGTCTAGTGTATTATGTTTTTTCTCTCGATCTACAGTTCAGAAGAGATGTGGCTATATTGGTACTTCTTAAGACAATGGCAAGTTATAATCCAACTAGTTTAACCCCGTAACTTTTTACTGAAGTCCCTGTACTAAGTCAGGAAAGTGAGCGGTCATGTAGATTGTGTGTTAGGGATATCGAATTTTTCTATTTGTACGATTTTTCTATTGAATTTTTGGAACTTTTCCGACGATGTGATACTTTTTTCTCATTTTATTATATGTTGTGAAAAAAGAATTATGATGATGTATCTGTAACAGGGCCTCCAGGAGAAATTTTGCAAGGCGTAACAATACTGCTTTGGGATCTGAGAACAGGCTGAAACTTCTCTCAAAACCGTGAATTTGAGTTGAATATATCAAAAATAATGAAAAAATCAAAATAAAACGTCAATGACTAAGGCTATGGGGCCCTTCAGAGATTCACGGGCCCTTTCGTGGCGTTCCGTGTCCCGTATCGATGTACCGGCTGAACCCTCCTCTCATATGGCCTGCTTTTTACCATTCTAGATTCTGTAAATCCAGTTCTCTATCCTTCTATGGATGCAATATTATGTGTTTTGCTTAGCATGCCAGTAGCAAGCGCTACTGCTAAGATGTCATTTAGTGTACTGAGACGTTTGAAAACTTGTGTTAGTTCGACTATGAAGAATGACAGGCTATCTACCCTGGGATTGATGCATATTCACCGAGATTTTGAAGTAGACTTGTACAAAGCAATGGAGGTGTTCGTATCTGCTAAGACACGAAGGGCAGATTTTTGACAATTTTAAGATATTCTTGTCTATCAAAGTCATTAAAATTGTGCTTGATTGAGGGGACTCTTGAAATGTTTATTTGAAAATTATTTTGTCTTTATTACCATGTATGTATTGTTTGTATTCTGTTATTTTTGTCACATGCAGTAACTGTATAATGGCAATAAAGTATTTGAAATTTGAAATTTGATATAGCTGAAAAATTGCCGTATGCAACACTTGCCCACTGACTCCCAACATGATGTTAAAAACATATTCTGTCTGAAACATAAATATCTACATTTATTAATCTACTATTTAAGTAGATTTATTTTAAGGGTGTTAATTTTGCGATTCTTAACAATAAACTTTTGTGAAAATTGAAAAATACAAAATTAAACATTTTACGATTTCAGCTTTCTCTTAAGTCATTCAAATAAAGGCATCAAATTTAACATTCTGAAGATATGGAAAAAAAATAAAACGTGAATACGTGGGTCGTATTATAGATAATGTTGATTTTTTTTTCATGAACGGTCATATTATGTGGATTTTATTTTTCATCA
Source organism: Gigantidas platifrons (assembly GCA_002080005.1). Lineage (NCBI taxonomy): Eukaryota > Metazoa > Mollusca > Bivalvia > Mytilida > Modiolidae > Gigantidas > Gigantidas platifrons. The sequence continues at coordinate 619,258 of MJUT01006521.1, read as the reverse complement.
ACAGTCACTTGATTATTATTAATTGGTAATAATACTAATGTGATTTCTTTTGTCAGTGATTTTCGGCAGGTCAGTGTTTTTTTCTTCAGGGAACTCCGTTTCCTCCAGCAAAAAAACTGACCGTCATGAAACAGGAATTGTACGGTTTCATTTCAACGGTAATACAAGCTATTTATCAACCTCTACACTAAATACAAGATATATTTGGACGGTGTTTATTAAATTACACGATAGCGCTACATACGGTGATAGAAAAAATCATATGAATGGTTAAAGCACCAGGCATTAAAATGCAACTTTATCTCTTTGAATGATTACTTCGTAAGGAAACAATCTTATCGGGAGAAATCCGCGGATCAGAAGCAATAATTAAACTGTTGAACTTTCTTTCATAAGGTTTTTTGAAAACCGGACACTTATTATATAATATGGGGCCCGGGTGGCTCAATGAGTTAGGTCGTTGGATCTAACAACTCATACAAGCCTATCACCAATACGGCGTGGGTTCGTGCCTGGCTTTGTAAATTACAAAAAAGGGTGCACTCGACTCACAGCCACAAGTGATAAAGTTTACCAGTTGCTTGCCCATGGTCGGTGGTTCTCTCTGGGTACTCCGGCTTCTTCCACCACTAAAATTGGTCGCCATGATATAGCTGAAATATTGCTGAAAGTGCATAAAACAAATCTTATTATATAATACGAAGTTGCATTGACGCAGCCTAGACACATATATATTCATGTCATTAAGAGGACGACCTTTTAACTTTTAGGTGGGTCTTTTTTCTGAAAAAAATATCTGGTGAAATTTTAAAGAAATTTAAAGATATCCGGCCCTGCAGTTCTCAAGGAGAAATTTATTATAAAAATTTGAAGACAAATTACTGATGCAAAAACCAGTATGCAATTGTACATGGTTAGACCATATACAGGGTGAAAAAAAAACCATGTGTATAATTTTCAACCCGGTTCAATTAAGTCTGAAAAACGCATGTGCAAATTTACATTGACATTGCCATTGGGTCCTATGATTGTTACCTATCACTGTGAAATAACCTAGAAAAAGGGTATAGGAGATACCATATTAAAATCTTTCATGATCACTTCCGTCCTTTCTATATGCCGAGCACACCGTCATATTACGTAATGTTTTCAGACCAAGGACATCATGTAGGTAATGCTATTGCCATTTGATTACATTGGTTACAAGCGTTTATCTGAAAACAAACGTTTTCGTAACCATCATTGGTACATTGACGCCATCTGATGGGAAAAGGGGTGAATGTTCTCCATTATTCAACATCACAGGAAACTTTGTTCAGCGTCTTCTTCATCAAAAATGGCGGCTGACAGCGTCCTAAGTTACAAACCTCGTTTTGCAAATTGAAGGCGGAATGATGGCTATTTTTATATTTCGTTACACATTTGAATGATGGGTAAACCTATTTTTGACAATAGTTTTTATTGACAACCAATGGGATGCGTTTGTGTCAGTTATTTTCAGCCTCGAAAATTTCCCGCCATATATTCTTAGCTACAACAACAAAAACAAATACCTCGGAAAATACCTTGTTGTATATATCGATATTATGTCTAATAAAAACTTTTTTGGTTTTTTCTGCAAATTATATATTTAACCATGATAATTCACGCTTTTTTGGAATGTATTTATTTATATTTATCTGTCATATAAGGTTTATTCCGTCATCGTCATGGTAAACAAACGTCGTTACGATATTACGATTACGGGCGACACCTGGTGGGTTATTATTATCTGCCCTTGCGTAAATGTTTTTAGCCTTATGGGAGGAGGTACCAAAGTTGACGTTGGCTTCCCGACTGCATATATTTTGTTAAATTAGTGAGAACAAGAATCAAGCAAATATTTTTAGTGGTTCATTAGAGAAACAATCTCTAACATTGTTTCCCGTTTATTACGATAATTTCTCAAAATCTCGATAGTTAATTTTTCACATTGTAACGTTCTCGGTAAACCTCGAACTTTAAAATGTGAAAATTTAACTATCTTGATTTGAGAATTTTGAAATTATCGTAATAAACGGGAAGCAATGTTAGAGACTATATTTCCAATACATGTATATATGATAATCCATATCACTGCCGAGACACTAATTATTGGCAGGACGATACACTAATTGTTTTCCAGCACATGGATCTACCATGTGATTGTAAGTAACAAGTCATTCAGCTTTCGTGCACTTGTTTTGTTCTCGTGCCTCAAAATTGTCCAATTAGAACACTTTCATACTTGATACAGTGTCCTGATTGGCTATTTTATTTTTCTTGAATGAGCATTTAACACGTATTCAAAAGTCTTATGATCTCAAGGTCAGATAATTCGAAAGAATAGCTTTTTTCTGTTCCCATCGTGATTCTAATATTAAACAGGGAGCATGTAACAGGTAAAAAAGATAAAATCAAGCGCTGCACAATAACATGGCATGCAACATGTACAATGAAATTTAAAAAGATAAATAAAATTGTGTCAATTTGCCCTTAAATTTACTATATCGACCTGTATTTTAATCTCTGACAATCAACCATTTATATAAGACAAATTTAACATGCTCGCGTTGCACTTAATTTTTTTCTTGTTTTGAAACCGTATTGCTTCATAGATTTCATTTATTGGACAATTTCATTTGTTATAAGGGCAATATAAAACGTGTTATCAACATCAAGAAAAGCAAATTGTAAATTACATTATAAATTCAAATTATTGAAATTTTAAACTTTTTTTTTCTCAAACTAGGTATTACCAAGAGGATCGCGTGTTCATTGGTTTGCCGTACTAAGTCTTATTTGTTGAGTCTGAATGATGAAGCATTATTTATGATCAATCTTATCAGTTTTTTTTATTATTATGTGTCTGATTTTCGTTTGTGCATACGTTCGTGCACGTCTTCTTTTTCCGTTAGTTTTTTGTACGTTTTATTCGTTATATCCTGTTTTCCCTTTCTGGTTGTTAATTTGGTACTCTCGTTAAACAAATATCTGGACTAGAGAATCAAACAAACGGATATGACGTGTACAATTTATGATGCATGTCACTTCCGTTATTCTCATATAATATATTTGGTCATCGTTCCCGATCAACGACATACATTTTCTTTATTTCCTATTATAGTGAAAAGTAGTATTAATAACCTCGTCTAATATATTTTCGTTCTCAAAAATACTAATGAAATGAAAGAAAAAGGACTTGATGACATATTATATGTTTCCCAGTCGGAGTACCTCGGTTGTATATGTAGAAAATCAGCGAACTTTGACGTTGTTCCTAATGTACTTTTATTGTAAATGAGCATTCTAAACTATTATTGGTTACGATGGTCACAACTGCATGTCAATGGTTACAATAAAATTTGTTATTGTGTGTAGAAACATATAATTTGGAATGATCAATGTCTAGAACAATTGAGTGGGATTGCTTAGTTAACTGAGTACAACCCATTCGGAAAGTCTTTAATGATAAATTACATTATTTACAAACTATAAATGTTAATAAATAAATATATCTAAGATACCATTTCAGTGCCAAAACACTGACTAGTGGACGGATGTTGCCGTCGGGGGCTAAAAGTGCAGCAACAGAGTGGTAATATGATTGATTGATTGATTGATTGATTGATTGATTGATTGATTGATTGATTGATTGATTGATTGATTGATTGATGTTTAACATCCAGCGAGCAATTTGTCAGCTATATTCAGGACGAGAACATTTAAAAATGTAAACGCCACGGGACTCGAAACAAGAAAAGGTGATGGGTAGTGACGGATAATTTAGCCAGTGCAACAGGTCTCCTATGGACCACTCATCATGAGCATAATGCTCATCATGAGCATTTACACTGGGTACTTTAACGTGCGAAGATGGTGGCAATCTTTCAACACAGGACCTCGGTTTTATTTACGTCTCATCCGAAGGACGGATTGGTTGTGAATTTATACATCCCGCACAACTGACGGACGCCCCTTCAATCCGAAGAAGCTCTCGGTCCCATTTCTATATCCCGGGGTTCCCGCGGGGTTGACCCCTTTTAGAGGACTAGTACATCTAGGACGGAGAAACCTGTTGCCTATTCTACCCCGGCTCACCCTTTGGGAGGGGGGTGAGGGAGAGAGATAATAATAAAAATGTAGATACACAATTTAGTGCACACGACCCGTTTCAGGAATACCCTTCATCGAGAGTACGCTCGTAATCAAAGTATTTGAAAGCCATATGATTTAAAAGTTTCAAAACGAGAAAAGTAAGCATGGACGACCAAACTTTGCTGCATTTCTCCCCAGAAAACTTGCTTTTAGCAAAAAAAAAGAAGAAAAAAAAAAAAATTCAACAGGAAAAGACAGTCATATTTATATACCCCCTTTCATTCATTTTTTATTCATCCATGCTTACGCTAAAATAAATCTATTTCACACAATATTTATCGTATTTTACGATACGAAATATTTTTATTTTTTCAGCAATAAAATTAACATTTAAAATATATCTGCTAGAAGTGAGGATATATGATATTATGAAACGCTCTTTCCAAATTCCACCGTTTTTTGTAGAGAATAGATTATTTATGCTCTGAAATAATAACCAAAAACGCTGACGTCCGCATATACTGAAGTGATAACACCAGATATATTACCTTCGCAGAATTATGGAATTCCAACATAGTCATATTAAGCCAAAATCAATCGAATATAATAAAAGATAAAGAAGAAACGAATCTGTTTCACAGCTGAATTCCGTTTCCACAGAGTCATACAATATTTATACACAATTTTTCAATATAATTCCATAATAACCACTCAACTGTGGATAGAGATTATGGTATCGTGGATGCCAATTTGAAATTGGTTTTTACCAGTTATAATATTCAATAGATAAAATATTGAAGTTCAATAACTAACAAACAAACAAACAAAACCAAAATTATGGCAACACAAATGTGTTGTTATTGTGCTATACACATGTATTTGCCTACTTCCTAAATATAAAAACGTTCGAGAATACCGAAAGAGAAATCATAAATGAACAATCCAGAGAAACTGGTAGATAGTGTACACAAGAAGACGAAAACAAAACAAAAACATACCACAATATGTGTTGAACACCACCACATTCAAACAAACACAAATAACGTAAATAAGACATGAGTCCTCCTACAAACAACTGGCGGCAAAGACGAACCGAACAACGTTTCTATGATGTGCTGGAAAACTCAAAGACTTTCATTGGACTATTGTGCTATTAACCTAATTATACATGACCTATATATTTTATTGATTCTATTTGAAGAATTTTCCAAATTACGTCATACATATTTATCCTAATACCAAAATAGACAAATGATACGCAATGAGCTTATTTGTTAATAACTCTTGATCTTAAAAGAAAACCTTTAGAACGTCTTTTATCTCCAACAAACAATTTTGTCGGTGATCTATAATAGTTCTTCTTTTATTGACAAAACTTGTTGTGAACTTTTGAAAATGGTATATTAAAATGGACAATAAAGTGTCGAATATACCCTTGTTGTGTAGAAGTCGTAGAATATTCAGTATTTTACTTTGAAGTAAACGAAAATTCGATTTATCCAGTATAAATAAAATTAAGAGTTAAAGGGAACGAAGTCTTTTTTTCTAAGGGAATGATTTACTCATTCTTAGGTTGCGGGATTATTAAACGTGGTTCAATAATACCAATTGATAAAACAAAACTGAACGAGAATCAGTAGTAAACACGATGTTATGTTGGTCTTTACATTCAGTTGTTTGTATGAGGGCTCATTGTCTTATTTCCGTTATTTGTGTTTGTATCCGTATAGTATTGTCCAACACATATTGCGTTGTGTTTTTTGGTTTTGTTTGTCTTCGTCTTTGGTACTCAAATATTGTCAGTTTCTCTGGATTGTCCCTTCGGTTTTCTCTAACGTTTATTAGAAAACCTGATGTTACACGTAAAGTAAATTGTCCTCTGGGCGGTCTATATTGTCGAGTGGTTAAACTCGAGCACGTCTGACAACAAATCCAACACCACTGACGGTCTTCCCCTCATTCATAACTTGACTGTTGACACTACACTATTAGAGCAGAAATTGCTTACCCTTCCGAAACACATGAATTCATTCCATGTTTTTAGTGGGGTTCGTGTTGCTTGTCCTTTTGTCCTTTTTGTCATGGCATTGTATTGTCTATTCTTCTTCGATTTACGGCTGTTTATTCCTTTCGCTTAACGCCACTTTCAGCAATATTTCTGCTATACCATGGCGACCAGTTTTAGAGGTGGAGGAAGCCGGAGTACCCGGAGAGAACCACCGACCCTGGGTAAGCAACTCGTAAATTTTATCACTTGCGGTTGCGAGTAGAGTTCACCCTTTTTTGTAATTTACAAAGCCGGGCGCGAACCCACGCCGTATTGGTGATAGGCTTGTATGAGTTGTTAGATCCAGCGACCTAACTCCTTGAGCCACCCGGGTCCCTACTTGTTACGTATGTGGGGGGAAATTACATGGATATATGGTAAATGTACTTGACAATATAACGTATGCAATACAGGAACAAAACAAGCAATGGAAGAATTCTTTTATTGTTCTGGTTCATCTTGGGTTCATTCACTTAGCTTTGTATTTTCCGACATTGGTTCATCAATTGGTCAATAATTAGTGACAAACATTTTTTTCCCTGGGAAAGATATGGATTACGTAACCCCGCCCTTTTCGGCGGAATTTATCTGACTATGATCTTTTACCTCTTCACTATATATATTTTTAGAATTCAGGTGTTTTCTAAATGTCACTATTGTGAACGGAACAAGAGACAACTTGAGTAAAACGAAAATTGGCTAACATTCAAATTACAGTTAAAAATTATGTTTTGGTAACAGCCTGAGTTCTGAAAATATAAATAGTAAAGATGAAAAAATATAGTCCTGAAAATCCCGACAGGTGACAAAGGGTACATGTTGCATTTAGTTTAATTGTAATTGGTTGGAAACAATCAACGAAAAAATTGTTTTTGGTTCAAATTCAACTTTATTGCCAGGCATATATACTAATTATTACATGTTAAACAATTAATTACACAAACCGTATGTTCAAAAAGTAGAGTTCTCTGTCATTATACCCCCTCCCCCCCCCGCAAAAATAGTTTGAAGGGGGTATATAGGAATCAGATTGTCTGTCTGTCCGTCCGTCTGTCTGTCCACACTAACCTTTTTATCGCTTCTCCTCCTTCATGGTTTGTAGGAACTCTTTCAAACTTGGTATACTATTAGATCATAATGAGTAGATGTGCATGTGGGTAGGGTGTGCCAGTTTATTGAGGAATAATTGTACAGTAGCATGTTGGACTTAACATTTTTATGCAATATCGCAACTCCTCATACATGGTTTTTCATCCCTTCTCCTACATGGTTTGACGGATCTCTACAGACTTGGTAGACTATTAAATCATAATGAGCATTGGCTAGACAAAGAGGGAGCGAAGGGTATTACTTTGTGGTCCATCAGGCCACAGTTCCATCAAGTTAGCATTATGTTTATCAAGACATCCGCAATTAAGGCATCTATGCAGAGTAAAATACGCTTTTCATCTCGCATTCGATGACAAATAACAGATATACATATTGCATTATAAGAACAGTAAAGAACTATTAAGCGCTACCAGTGGTATAATAATGTTTCTGGCAAGATACAAAAGCTACTACAAACATAGAGACAAATATAAATTATTGTCAATAGGCAACAGTAAGGAACTAAAACAGTAGTAATATGAACTCCAGCAAAAATGATAATGGTGTGAGTTTGCGTTTACACTCAATGCGCATGAAATAATTTTTCAGTGTGAGTCAGAAATTTTATTGGTCGTCCGACATAAAATCAACTGCTAAAAGACTGTCCGACTCAAGATCAAAAAGTGTCCGACTCACGATCAAATATAGACATCGGTAGTTTTCCTTAATTGCATTATCTGCAATAAAAAAAAAACACCGATAGGTTCAAAAAGATTTATTGCTAATCACTTCGTGCTCTTTCAGATGGTATCCATATTGCCAACATATATTGTTAAGGGAAGCAATCAGGGCCCTCGGAAAGCAGGAAGTGTCCGACTCACGATCAATTTACCCTATATACTTGTAAGATAAATGTATATACTTATTTTCTGCATTTGGGAATACCTTTAGCAAACTATATTTATAAACTGTAGAAGCTGTTATGAGAAAATCTTTGACTGTTTTACTATTCTTACATATTTTATATACTATTTATAAGAAGAGATGCCCATCATTTCTGATCTTTCCCAAAAGTTTAATATATACATGTTGTATTAATAATATTAGTGTACTCCTACTTCATTATTTTTATCTTGACTTCATTTGGAGCATACCTTTAGAAAAGCATATTTCAAAATTGTACAAGCTTCTATGACGAAAACCTTGACTGTTTTACTCATCTTATATATTTTATGTACTATTTGGAACAAAAAATGTCCAGCTTTACTGATATTTCAGGAAAATATAACTATTATATACTTGTAATACCTTTAGAAAACTATATTTCTAAACTGTAGAAGCTTTTATGAGAAAAAGTTTGACTAATTTACTCATCTTATATATTTTATGTACTATTTGGAACAAAAAATCCTCAGCTTTCCAGATATTTTCCAAACAATTGAGAAATATATACTTGTAAGATTCATATAATAATTCTATATATCTTAGTCACAGTTATGGCATACCAATATAAAACTATATTTACAAATTATGGAGGCTTCTATGAGGAAATATATATATGTTCTACTCATCTTACATATTTTATGTACTTTTTGTAACAAGAAATGTCCAGCTTTACTGATACTTCAGGAAAATATAACTATTAAAATATATAATACCAGTCGCATTTGGGTAATACCTTTAGAAAACAATATGTTTAAACTGTAGAAGCATTCCTAATATTTTCCACAAAAAATTAGTTTTAAAAAAATGTAAGAGTGGCACATTATTTTTTTATATTATACCAAATGCCACATCTGGGGGATACCTTTAAATTTCAAAATTCTAGAAGCTTCTATGAGGAAAACAGTTAAACTTTAACCATCAATTCTAATGCCCAGCATGCAGGTATACAAAATAAGGATGTCCTTTTGATTTATTTTTAAGGGGAGGGGTAACAACTTTTTTTCACATGAGGTAAGTGGGACGTAACCTTTTTTTTAGCTCACCTGGACAATGGGACGGGAACTGTATTTTAACCCCGAAAAGTATTTCCACCGGTCCCTAAAGACCAGGAAGGGACTAGGCAACATTTATTGCTGGGGTGAGGGGAGGGGTATTGACTGATATTTAATTGGCTATTTGACCTTTCTTATGCTTCATCAGCAGCCACCCACCCACCTTTTCTTTAAACAAAATTACACACAAAACTTACCTTATAACATGAGTTGTTAGATATAATGCACATTTTATAATTTTTGTTGTTTTTTGTTTTTTTTTTATCAATCCAGGATGTCATAGAATTCAAAAATTATAGTATGGTTTCTAAATATATTTTACTTTACTATTTTCCAAGTTGAATAATGAAAACATTGATGTTTTAATCATATAATTGATTCATCACGACATGTATTAATTTTATGTGAAAAGGACTTATTCAAACTTAAAAAAAAAAAAAAAATAGAGGGAAAAATAGATTTGAAACTTCTATCAGAACTGTGACTTTATTTGGTGTGACATTCAACTAGTATTTATTGCATTAAACATACCTTTTGTTTTAAATAAATTGGATACTTAATATCTCTGGCAAAGACAAAATAATTTGTTTAAATTACATGAACAAATAAAAGTTTTCCTTGATTTGTTTGTTTATCATTAATAAAGTGAAATTATTAGTCTTTAATTAAATGTTCAAAAGGAAATGAGTGATTGCAAAAACAACAAATTTGGACATTTTTGATCATGCTTACATCGTTTTGGAATTGGCTAATTAAGAAACACCTGGGAGGTGTGAAATGTTTATTACATAATTGGCATTAAACAATTCTTCCTGTATCTTGGACACCATGTAGTTTTCACACCTTTAAACAGGATGTTGATTGAGTCCAGATGTCCATGACAATAAACTTTATTTTGTTTTTTAGCTTGACAATAAATATAAAAAAATGTTACTGCCAAAAATTGCTGAAAGAGATATTTGTGTTTTTAGTCATATTAATTGAATAGGAACAAAAACACCACAATAATGTCTTATCTTGCGCACCATTGTGTGGGATTAAGTGAACGAATAACACAGAGAATGTATTTAATTGTCAAAAGTTCGTGACACCCTTCATACAAGCTGCAAGCGTTGATTTTTTCGTTAATTTTTTGCTCAGTTTGCTCAAAGTCGATAAGCACTCCGGAAGTTGATAAGGTATGGTTTCCCAGCGTCTGCGCATGTCTGTGAAAATTAATCAGGGACAGATAACAACGGTTATCGGACTGGGCTATACAGAGAGGTTAAAACAATTCAGTTTTCTTTTGTAGTAGATTTGGCTTACATTGGGGCATGGACAATGTAAAAAAGCTTGTAAATCAAATGTTACTGTGTGGTAGAACATATTTTTCTGTGCATAATCTTTATCAAATTGTTATTCTTCTCTAGCTTTCTAGCCTGCAATTTCCGTGACATGGGTTGTGTGAATAGCCTTTTAGAATCCTCTGTAAGGGATCCGGTTTCCTCTTGGTGTTGGTGCAAGTTACACACACGAGACCTGTCTTTCTTGGGTGTGTGCAATGAATAATTGCATTCTTCACAGAATATGTTTCTGTATTTTGCACCCCTTATTTTGTTTTGTGCAATTTTTCACACTCTAATTTATATAATCGATACATTTTTGTAACCCAGAGACTGTTTTTG
>MJUT01006521.1:572447-600555 GCA_002080005.1 Gigantidas platifrons | reverse complement strand
TGGTTGTTAATTTGGTACTCTCGTTAAACAAATATCTGGGCTAGAGAATCAAACAAACGGATATGACGTGTACAATTTATGATGCATGTCACTTCCGTTATTCCCATATAATATATTTGATCATCGTTCCCGATCAACGACATACGTTTTCTTTATTTCCTATTTTAGTGAAAAGTAGTATTTAATAACCTCGTCTAATATATTTTCGTTCTCAAAAATACTAATGTCATGAAAGAAAAAGGACTTGATGACATATTATATGTTTCCCAGTCGGAGTACCTCGGTTGTATATGTAGCAAATCAGCGAACTTTGACGTTGTTCCTAATGTACTTTTATTGGTTACGATGGTCACAACTGCATATCAATGGTTACAATAAAATTTGTTATTGTGTGTAGAAACATATAATTTGGAATTATCAATGTCTAGAACAATTGAGTGGGATTGCTTAGTTAACTGAGTACAACCCATTCGGAAAGTCTTTAATGATAAATTACATTATTTACAAACTATAAATGTTAATAAATAAATATATCTAAGATACCATTTCAGTGCCAAAACACTGACTAGTGGACGGATGTTGCCGTCGGGGGCTAAAAGTGCATCAACAGAGTGGTAATATGATTGATTGATTGATTGATTGATTGATTGATTGATTGATTGATTGATTGATTGATTGATTGATTGATTGATGTTTAACGTCCAGCGAGCAATTTTTCAGCTATATTCAGGACGAGAACATTTAAAAATGTAAACGCCACGGGACTCGAAACAAGGAAAGGTGATGGGTAGTGACGGATAATTTAGCCAGTGCAACAGGTCTTCTATGGACCACTCATCATGAGCATAATGCTCATCATGAGCATTTACACTGGGTACTTTAACGTGCGAAGATGATGGCAATATCTCAACACAGGACCTCGGTTTTATTTACGTCTCATCCGAAGGACGGATTGGTTGTGAATTTATACATCCCGCACAACTGACGGACGCCCCTTCAAACCGAAGAAGCTCTCGGTCCCATTTCTATATCCCGGGGTTCCCGCGGGGTTGACCCCTTTTAGAGGACTAGTGCCTCTAGGACGGAGAAACCTGTTGCCTATTCTACCCCGGCTCACCCTTTGGGAGGGGGGGGTGAGGGAGAGAGATAATAATAAAAATGTAGATACACAATTTAGTGCACACGACCCGTTTCAGGAATACCCTTCATCGAGTACGTTCGTAATCAAAGTATTTGAAAGCCATATGATTTAAACGTTTCAAAACGAGAAAAGTAAGCATGGACGACCAAACTTTGTTGCATTTCTCCCCAGAAAACTTGCTTTTAGCAAAAAAAAAAAAGAAAAAAAAAAAAACATTTTCAACAGGAAAAGACAGTCATATTTATATACCCCCTTTTATTCATTTTTTATTCATCCATGCTTAGGTTAAAAAAAATCTATTTCACACAATATTTATCGTATTTTACGATACGAAATTTTGATATTTTTACAGCAATAAAATTAACATTTAAAGTATATATGCTAGAAGTAAGGATACATGATATTATGAAACGCTCTTTCCAAATTCCACCATTTTTTGTAGAGAATAGATTATTTATGCTCTGAAATAATAACCAAAAACCGCTGACGTCCGCATATACTGAAGTGATAACACCAGATATATTACCTTCGCAGAAATATGGAATTCCAACATAGTCATATTAAGCCAAAATCAATCGAATATAATAAAAGATAAAGAAGAAACGAATCTGTTTCACAGCTGAATTCCGTTTCCACAGAGTCATACAATATTTATAAAAAAAAATTCAATATAATTCCATAATAACCACTCAACTGTGGATAGAGATTATGGTATCGTGGATGCCAATTTGAAATTGGTTTTTACCAGTTATAATATTCAATAGATAAAATATTGAAGTTCATTATCTAACAAACAAACCAACAAAACCAAAATTATTGCAACAAAATGTTTTGTTATTGTGCAATACACATGTATTTGCCTACTTCCTAAATATAAAAACGTTCGAGAATACCGAAAGAGAAATCATAAATGAACAATCCAGAGAAACTGGTAGATAGTGTACACCAGAAGACGAAAACAAAACAAAAACATACCACAATATGCGTTGAACACCACCACATTCAAACAATCACAAATAACGTAAATAAGACATGAGTCCTCCTACAAACAACTGGCGGTAAAGACGAACCGAACAACGTTTCTATGATGTGCTGGAAAACTCAAAGACTTTCATTGGACTATTGTACTATTAACCTAATTATACATGACCTATATATTTTATTGATTCTATTTGAAGAATTTTCCAAATTACGTCATAAATATTTATCCTAATACTGAAATAGACAAATGATACGCAATGAGCTTATTTGTTAATAACTCTTGATCTTAAAAGAAAACCTTTAGAACGTCTTTGATCTCCAACAAACAATTTTGTCGGTGATCTATAATAGTTCTTCTTTTATTGAAAAAAACTTGTTGTGAACTTTTGAAAATGGTATATTAAAATGGACAATAAAGTGTCGAATATACCCTTGTTGTGTAGAAGTCGTAGAATATTGAGTATTTTACTTTGAAGTAAACGAAAATTCGATTTATCCAGTATAAATAAAATTAAGAGTTAAAGGGAACGAAGACTTTTTTCTAAGGGAATGATTTATTCATTCTTAGGTTGCAGGATTATTAAACGTGGTTCAATAATACCAATTGATAAAACAAAACTGAACGAGAATCAGTAGCAAACACGATGTTCTGTTGGTCTTTACATTCAGTTGTTTGTATGAGGGCTCATTGTCTTATTTCCGTTATTTTTGTTTGTTTCCGTATAGTATTGTCCAACACATATTGCGTTGTGTTTTTTGTTTTTGTTTGTCTTCGTCTTTGGTACTCAAATGTTGTCAGTTTCTCTGGATTGTCCCTTCGGTTTTCTCTAACGTTTATTAGGCCATCAAAGAAAACCTCATGTTACACGTAAAGTAAATTGTCCTCTGGGCGGTCTATATTGTCGAGTGGTTAAACTCGAGCACGTCTGACAACAAATCTAACAACACTGACGGTCTTCCCCTCATTCATAACTTATCATCGTGTTTGTAACAAGAGCAACATGACTGTTGACACTACACTATTAGAGCAGAAACTGCTTACCCTTCCGAAACACATGAATTCATTCCATGTTTTTAGTGGGGTTCGTGTTGCTTGTCCTTTTTGTCATGGCATTGTATTGTCTATTCTTCTTCGATTTACGGCTGTTTATTCCTTTCGTTTAACGCCACTTTCAGCAATATTTCTGCTATGCCATGGCGACCAGTTTTAGTGGTGGAGGAAGCCGGAGTACCCGGAGAGAACCACCGACCCTGGGTAAGCAACTCGTAAATTTTATCACTTGCGGATGCGAGTCGAGTTCACCCTTTTTTGTAATTTACAAAGCCGGGCGCGAACCCACGCCGTATTGGTGATAGGCTTGTATGAGTTGTTAGATCCAGCGACCTAACTCCTTGAGCCACCCGGGTCCCTACTTGTTACGTATGTGGGGGAAATTATATGGATATATGGTAAATGTACTTGACAATATAACGTATGCAATACAGGAACAAAACAAGCAATGGAAGAATTCTTTTATTGTTCTGGTTCATCTTGGGTTCATTCACTTAACTTTGTATTTTCCGACATTGGTTCATCAATTGGTCAATAATTAGTCACAAACATATTTTTCCCTGGGAAAGATATGGATTACGTAACCCCGCCCTTTTCGGCGGAATTTATCTGACTATGATCTTTTACCTCTTCACTATATATATTTTTAGAATTCAGGTGTTTTCTAAATGTCACTATTGTGAACGGAACAAGAGACAACTTGAGTAAAACGAAAATTGGCTAACATTCAAATTACAGTTAAAAATTATGTTTTGGTAACAGCCTGAGTTCTGAAAATATAAATAGTAAAGATGAAAAAATATTGTCCTGAAAATCCCGACAGGTGACAAAGGGTACATGTTGCATTTAGTTTAATTGCAATTGGTTGGAAACAATCAACGAAATATTTTTTTGGTTCAAATTCAACTTTATTGCCAGGCATATATACTAATTATTACATGTTACAAACCATTAATTACACAAACCGTATGTTCAAAAAGTAGAGTTCTCTGTCATTATACCCCCCACAAACAAAGTATGGAGGGGGTATATAGGAATCAGCTTGTCTGTCTGTCCGTCTGTCTGTCTGTCCACACTAACCTTTTTATCGCTTCTCTTCCTTCATGGTTTGTAGGAACTCTTTCAAACTTGGTATACTATTAGATCATAATGAGTAGATGTGCATGTGGGTAGGTGTGCCAGTTTATTGAGGAATAATTGTACAGTAGCATGTTGGACTTAACATTTTTATGCAATATCGCAACTCCTCATACATGGTTTTTCATCCCTTCTCCTACATGGTTTGACGGATCTCTACAGACTTGGTAGACTATTAAATCATAATGAGCATTGGCTAGACAAAGAGGGAGCGAAGGGTATTACTTTGTGGTGCATCAGGCCACAGTTCCATCAAGTTAGCATTATGTTTATCAAGACACCCGCAATTAAGACATATATGCAGAGTAAAATACGCTTTTCATCTCGCATTCGATGACAAATAACGGATATACATATTGCATTATAAGAACAGTAAAGAACTATTAAGCGCTATCAGTGGTATAATAATGTTTCTGGCAAGATACAAAAGCTACTACAAACATAGAGACAAATATAAAATATTGTCAATAGGCAACAGTAAGGAACTAAAACAGTAGTAATATGAACTCCAGCAAAAATGATAATGGTGTGAGTTTGCGTTCACACTCAATGCGCATGAAAGAATTTTTCAGTGTGAGTCAAAATTTGTATTGGTCGTCCGACTTAAAATCAACTGCTAAAAGACTGTCCGACTCAAGATCAAAATGTGTCCGACTCACGATCAAATATAGACATCGGTAGTTTTCCTTAATTGCATTATCTGCAATAAAAAAAAACCGATAGGTTCAAAAAGATTTATTGCTAATCACTTCGTGCTCTTTCAGATGGTATCCATATTGCCAACATATAGTGTTAAGGGAAGCAATCAGGGCCCTCGGAAAGCAGGAAGTGTCCGACTCACGATCAATTTACCCTATATACTTGTAAGATAAATGTGTATACTTATTTGCTGCATTTGGATAATACCTTTAGAAAACTATATTTATAAACTGTAGAAGCTGTTATGAGAAAATCTTTGACTGTTTTACTCATCTTACATATTTTATATACAATTTATAAGAAGAGATGCCCATCATTTCTGATCTTTCCCAAAAGTTTAATATATACATGTTGTATTAATAACATTAGTGTACTCCTACTTCATTATTTTTATCTTGACTTCATTTGGAGCATACCTTTAGAAAAGCATATTTCAAAATTGTACAAGCTTCTATGACGAAAACCTTGACTGTTTTACTCATCTTATATATTTTATGTACTATTTGGAACAAAAAATGTCCAGCTTTACTGATATTTCAGGAAAATATAACTATTATATACTTGTAATACCTTTAGAAAACTATATTTCTAAACTGTAGAAGCTTTTATGAGAAAAAGTTTGACTAATTTACTCATCTTATATATTTTATGTACTATTTG
Organism: Gigantidas platifrons; assembly: GCA_002080005.1. Taxonomy (NCBI): domain Eukaryota; kingdom Metazoa; phylum Mollusca; class Bivalvia; order Mytilida; family Modiolidae; genus Gigantidas; species Gigantidas platifrons. Next base: position 594,886 of record MJUT01006521.1, on the reverse strand, counting down.
GAACAAAAAATCCTCAGCTTTCCAGATATTTTCCAAACAATTGAGTATTATATACTTGTAAGATTAATATAATCATTCTATATATCTTAGTCACAGCTATGACATACCAATATAAAACTTTATTTACAAATTATGGAGGCTTCTATGAGGAAATATATATCTGTTCTACTCATCTTACATATTTTATGTACTTTTTGTAACAAGAAATGTCCAGCTTTACTGATACTTTAGGAAAATATAACTATTAAAATATATAATACTTGTTGCATTTGGGTAATACCTTTAGAAAACAATATTTTTAAACTGTAGAAGCTTTTATGAGAAAAACTTTGATTATTTTACTAATCTTTCATATTTCATATACTATTTATAACAAGAGATGCCCATCATTCCTAATATTTTCCACAACAAATTAGTTTTGAGAAAATGTAAGAGTGGCACATTATTTTTTTATATTATACCAAATGCCACATCTTGGGGGATACCTTTAGATTTCAAAATTCTAGAAGCTTCTATGAGGAAAACAGTTAAACTTTAACCATCAATTCTAATGCCCAGCATGCAGGTATACAAAATAAGGATGTCCTTTTGATTTATTTTTAAGGAAAGGGGGAGGCGTAACAACTTTTTTTTTTCGCATGAGGTAAGTGGGACGTAATTTGTTTTAGCTCACCTGGACAATGGGACGGGAACTGTATTTTAACCCCAAAACGTATTTCCACCGGTCCCTAAAGACCAGGAAGGGACTAGGCAACATGTATTGCTGGGGGTGGGGGGAGGGGTATTGACTGATATTGAATTGGCTATTTGACCTTTCTTATGCTTCATCAGCAGCCACCCACCCACCTTTTCTTTAAACAAAATTACACACAAAACTTACCTTATAACATGAGTTGTTAGATATAATGCACATTTTATAGTTTTTGTTGTTTTTTGTTTTTTTTCATCAATCCAGGATGTCATAGAATTAAAAAATTATAGTATGGTTTCTAAATATATTTTACTTTACTATTTTCCAAGTTGAATAATAAAAACATTGATGTTTTAATCATATAATTGATTCATCACGACATGTATTAATTGTATGTGAAAAGGAATTATTCAAACTTAAAAAAAAAAACAAATAGAGGGAAAAATAGATTTGAAACTTCTATCAGAACTGTGACTTTATTTGGTGTGACATTCAACTAGTATTTATTGCATTAAACATACCTTTTGTTTTAAATAAATTGGATACTTAATACCTCTGGCAAAGACAAAATAATTAGTTTAAATTACAAGAACAAACAAAAGTTTTCCTTGATTTGTTTGTTAATCATTAATAAAGTGAAATTATTAGTCTTTAATTAAATGTTCAAAAGGAAATGAGTGATTGCAAAAACAACATATTTGGACATTTTTGATCATGCTTACATCGTTTTGGAATTGGCTAATTAAGAAACACCTGGGAGGTGTGAAATGTTTATTACATAATTGGCATTACACAATTCTTCCTGTATCTTGGACACCATATAGTTTTCACACCTTTAAACAGGATGTTGATTGAGTCCAGATGTCCATGACAATAAACTTTATTTTGTTTTTTAGCTTGACAATAAATATAAAAAAATGTTACTGCCAAAAATTGCTGAAAGAGATATTTGTGTTTTTAGTCATATTAATTGAATAGGAACAAAAACACCACAATAATGTCTTATCTTGCGCACCATTGTGTAGGATTAAGTGAACGAATAACACAGAGAATATATTTAATTGTCAAAAGTTCGTGACACCCTTCATACAAGCTGCAAGCGTTGATTTTTTCGTTAATTTTTTGCTCAGTTTGCTCAAAGTCGATAAGCAATCCGGAAGTTGATAAGGTATGGTTTCCCAGCGTCTGCGCATGTCTGTGAAAATTAATCAGGGACAGATAACAACGGTTATCGGACTGGGCTATACAGAGATATTAAAACAATTCAGTTTTCTTTTGTAGTAGACTTGGCTTAAATTGGAGCATGGACAATGTAAAACAGCTTGTAAATCAAATGTTACTGTGTGGTAGAACATATTTTTTTGTGCATAATCTTTATCAAATTGTTTTTCTTCTCTAGCTTTCTAGCTTGCAATTTCCGTGACATGGGCTGTGTGTATAGCCTTTTAGAATCCTCTGTAAGGGATCCGGTTTCCTCTTAGTGTTGGTGCAAGTTACACACACGAGACCTGTCTTTCTTGTGTGTGTGCAATGAATAATTGCATTCTTCACAGAATATGTTTCTGTATTTTGCACCCCTAATTGTTTTTTGTGCAATTTTTCACACTCTAATTTATATAATCGATACATTTTTGTAACCCAGAGACTGTTTTTGCGTATATTTCCGGGTATTATGTGGTAAGAAGGATCCATGAATGGGAAAGATTCAATATGATCTTTTGCATATTTTATGGAAGCTTCTGGTGTCTTATTCCTGAGTGTATGGCTTCCCTGCTTGTTTGACATGGACCTTTCTGGTTCTCTCTTTTTTTGTGTTAAACTCTGATTTTCAGCCTGCTTCTTTGATAATTTGTAATATTGTTCTGATTTAACTTCCTTTGCACAATCTTATAATTCGTGTTCCTGTCTGGAATTTCGAGGATCAGAATCTTTTGATGCTTTTTCATTTGTATGTTTCTTTTAACAAATTTGTTTCATCAGTTTCGATTGAAGAACGTTTTTGTTCATGTTCATGTTCTTTTGATAATCTATTTTCGGGTTCTCTGAATGATTTTGATGTTTCAGGTCGTAGTGTTATATTTTTCTCATCCGACTCTTTTGATGAAGAACTATTGTGCATAGGTGCCAGTTTAGAGTTTTGCAGTTCAAAATCTTTTGACACTTTTTCTTGTGTACATTCTTTTGTGGAATTACTTTCTATTGAAGATAGGTTGTGTTGACTCTTTAAGTCATTGAATTTGGAATCTCCATCCATCTCACCGTCAAATATTTTGCCCCTTGACCTCTACATTATCATCAATGTTATATTGTGTATTTTCTGAAACAGATAACAATATCAATAATCAATTAGATGAATCACTAATACAAAATTGCACAACATATTCCTTTTTTTTTCTCAATTTTGTTCATATTGTGAGACTTAACATTGATTTTTTGTGAGAGGAGGTTCTGTATTTATAAGTAAAACGAAATTATTTGAGGAGGGTGAATATCAGAACTGTGTTTTGTTCTCTGGTTACATTATAGAGAATAATTGTAGTAATGGTTATGAAAAATAAAATCCATTTCAAAGCATTAGCCTAATATTAAATTGAACTTACCAGAAATACTTTTCTTCTTTTGTCTGCAATCATCAACTGATTTTCTAGTAATTCATATAAAATATTGGCATCAACCTGTCTTTAATTTTATGCTTAGAATGTAACAATTGCATGATAAGATTAAATAGAAGTTCAGAGAAAAGAGTTCATTACACAAGGTTATTATCTAATAACATAAAATAGCATGTTACATTATTTGCAAAATGTCATGTCAAAAAGTCTTATGTGTTCTTAATATTTTTAAACTTGTCTATTTAGAATCTCTTTTCATCAACCATAAAATATTAAGTGCACTTATGATAAAAATACATACATTTTTATCCCAAACTTAAAATTACAGGAGGAAGTATGTGCACTTACGATTAATAAGAATTAGTAACTGCTTATATTATAATGAAAACCAAAAGTCTTAAGTGACTATATGACTTTATGGAATTGATTGAATGGTATTAGTGCACTTAAGATATGTAGTCTTTCATTCATAACTTTATTAATATTTAAAATAGATCTGAGATTTTTTGTCAGGACAAAGAATATAAGATTTTACACCAGATTTTGCAAGAAAGTCAAAAATGACGAAATTGTCACTTACGACCTTCTGGCATTAACCCCTCGATTATTGTCTCTACCTATGTTTTTTGTGTATAATCATTCTGTGTTTATTTATCTCTATGCATATTATGTACATAGTATATCATTTCATTGCGCATGCTACAACATATTGTAAGTAATTGTATTCGGGAGAAGACTTCATAAAATGGAAAAACTTGTGTCCGATCCCTATTTGTTATATTTAGCAAATAAAAATATGTTTAAGCTAAAACTCGATCCGTAATTTACGGTCACATTATTTAGCTTGATCAGTCGAGTGCACCAAATTGTCGAATTCACCCCATTTAATATCTCTCNCTAATCGCTAAGCGTTGTCAAGGACGCACGTAGTAGTATCTTGTTTTCTAATATGACGTTATAATGACGTCACATTACCAAATTCTTGATAATTAAGTGATTAACGATATAAAATATTAATTGTGTTTTAAACAAATGTCAGTATCTCAACAAACATTATTTCATTATGAATACAAAATAGTGATCAAATAATTAAAGATGTTTTTTAAAACTCGAGAACGTTTCTCAATCATCTCTCATCTCAGGGCTTAGCCCTTCGATGAGAGATGACTGAGAAAAGTCCTCTCGTTTTAAAAAACATCGTTAATCACTTATTGTTATTCTTTTCTTTCGTATAATATTATTGTCTCTACCTATGTTTTTGTGTATAATCATTCTGTGTTTATTTATCTCTATGCATATTATGTACATATTATATCATTTCATTGCGCATGCTACAACATATTGTAAGTAATTGTATTCGGGAGAAGACTTCATAAAATAGAAAAACTTGTGTCCGATCCCTATTTGTTATATTTAGCAAATAAAAAATATGTTTAAGCTAAAACTCGATCCGTAATTTACGGTCACATTATTTAGCTTGATCAGTCGAGTGCACGAAATTGTCGAATTCACCCCATTTAATATCTCTCTTTTTATTTTCATTCGTCTGTATTTCCGGTGTTAATGAGTTTTTGTGAGTTGTCCATGAAGTTGTGCAGAGGTTGAAAAATTTATAATCGTAAATAAACGAAAGATTAGATTAAAGATAATCATAACAGATAGTTATAACTATAGGTGTGTATAACTTTTGAAACACGATTAAATATCGGATTAGGTTCTGAAGAAAATTCGGAAAATGTCAAACTAGGAAGTCCATTAAAACTCGGTCCCAATTGTTCAAAGTAGCCTAAAGTACTATGGTTTAACTTCGAGAAATGTATAATTTGTCAGAGAAATTGTGATGATGAAGTTAATATATTCCCTCATAACAGCAAATTAAGCTTTCTGAGCTCAGATGAAATTTGCAATACATTTATGGATGAATATGGACCTTTGGATCAAATACAAGCTGGTGATATCTAAATGGTTTATCACAGAAGTTGCTATAAGTCGTACTCTAGCAAGCATAACATTGTCGTCTATGTCAGCAACAAAATGTGCTACATTGGCCTCCAATCAGAAAAGTACTGCCTCTATTATTCTAACCAGCACACAGTCTGGTCCCATTGAATAGAATGTTTGTATCCTTTGTAACAATAAAACGTACAAAAATGTTAAAACTCGTGAGAAAATAGAGTCCAATGAAAGAATTAGTCGTATTCTGGAAGCTTCAAATCATTACTCTGACTCGAACATGACTTCTAAGATCAACCAGGAACATTTTAAGAAACGGCGAAAACCAAAAAAACCAACTGATGCCCAGCTCCTTCACAGTATTGCCAAACTCATTCAGAATGATATTGTGAAAGTGGAATTTTCTACCGAACATGACCTAACACCAGCGGATGCCTCTCTCAACCATTCATTTATTCTATGTCCAATTCTTTAATAAAATTACTTAATTGGGTTACAAATGCCAAGGCTTTCAATGCTGATGACCATCCTCCTGAAAAGCAGACAGATGGCTTGGGAAAATGCTTGGAGCTAATTGGATGTATACTGGCCATCTGTCGTAATATGTTTACGCCTTTTCATCTTGGCATCGCCATACAAACATATCACGAGTTTGATTAAAAAAAAATCAGAAACTCCTGAATAGCAATGGGTTGTGTTCAAGTTTTTCAGAACCGCGTAGATTCCTAGCAAGTGTAGCGACCAATGAAATTGAACATATCAATGGTGATCGGTACATTCCTTCTGGGATTCGTCCCATAACTCAAGCAAGGTGGTCATCAGATTCAAGAGGAATCGGATAACATTGATATTAACCCTCTTGATGCCAGATTTAAATAGTATGACATTATAACGTCGACTTTGTATCATCTTATTTGGACGTCACCAGTGCCAGATACTTTTGACGCCTTATGAATTCGTCTGTTTTGTACAGTGACATTAGCGTGCTCTGTTAGACTCTTCTCCATCGGTTTTTAATGCTTAATTTTTATTTATTACATATACTTAGTTAAAATAAAGGCATTGTTGTATGACCAATATGACCGGAAGTAAACTGTCCATATTTTCACACCCCGGGAAAATAACCGGTTATTAGTTGCCCCTCGTGCGTTTCAGACAAAATAAACAACTTCCGGTGTTTACGTCTGCAGATGTCGGAAGTATATAATATGATAATAGGTGCTGCCCAACTTGGGACGAAGTCCAATATTTTTTTTAAACAATATATCGGGGACCAAACTCCGGACATTTTTCGTATCCGCTACCGAACATGGTTCATAACCGGAAATATTGTACAATAGCTTTAGTTTGCACATTTTGTTGTTCATGTGCGATGCTTTATTCACGAGAAAAGCGTCATTAGTTTTATACATCATAAAAATTTTAAACATTGTCGGTCATCTTTGTTTATGGTTGTGAAGGACTACTTCACGCTCTATCTCGCGATATTTTGAACAGGTTCCACTTCTCACGAGAGCTGCAACTTCATTTTTTTTCTACATCCTTGTACCCGTTCCTGATTTTATTTATACAATATGTCGTTTTTAGTACTTTGATACTCGTGCCCCTACAAGAGCAATTTTTTACTGCATCGAATTTTTTGCAGAAACCCACTGTAGCTGTACATGTATTGCTTCCGGTATGTCATTTCCGGTGCATGAAACTTTAGTCATTAGTATATAGAGAAAATTGCTCTTTCTAACATAGTTGGGACTTCGTCCCATAATAAATAGTTTAATATATGGGAATTTCCATATTGGCTTGGTTATCATCCCTCGACCCATATTGGCCCTCGACTTCGCCTCAGGCCAATATGGGTGTCTTGGGATGATAAACAGGCCAATATGGAAATGCCCATGTATTAATCTGTATATAAATGCAATAATAGATCTTTTTCGTTTTAAAAATAGTATCATGTCAAACAAAATGTAATGTATTTCAACGGGGAAATACATTTAATAATCAGATTTCCAAATAAAAAAAGAGCGACTCCCGAATTTGTGCGAAAGAAAGAAAGAGCAAAATTTCCGTGTCTTGAAATGGGTCCTACCATCCCTTATGAATATGCTGCGTTGTCATATTATTCTAATTCTAAGCAAAATAAAACTAAAACAATTTTCAGAAAGTGTCATTTCTTTTTATTATAATTGTATTCAGCTCAAATCTATTTTTGCTAACAAATGTATTAGATATTTCTTTTTCCATTTTATTTTCCTCCATGAAATAAACCTTATCTCGATATTTCAATCGTAGTTTTTAATATAAAAACTGTAGCTATTCCTAATACATCATCTTTGCCAGCCAAGGGTTACGATCCGAAGATCTTGAAGATGAGTAGAGCGGATCGTAACCCTTGGCTAGCGAAGATGCTCATACATAAGAGTGGTGTGATACTTTCTAAAGCATTGTCCTATACAATGTGTGGCGGATTCTAATGTGTCCTAGGGTCATAAAATTTACCGTATTTGTCATATTAGAAAAGAAATAATTCATGGCAGCCGTAGATTTGTACATTTAACCATGGGTTGGGCACTTATATTAGTATCGAATATAAATGCCCAACCCATGGTTAAATGAGCACAAATCTGCGGCTGCCATGAATTATTTCGTAAGCATTCACTGAAATGAAATTAATATGAAGTTACCAAAATTTCCTGTTACCGTACTTTACTTTATGGTAACATATGTATACGCTTCCGTTAACGCTATTGTAACTCTTTAAAACCATAAATATTACCCTGGAATTGTATTAAGATCTTTTTTCTATGTAATTTATCGTATCTAAGAAATATATTTTTGTGTACAAAATTTCAAACCCATGCGCGACGAGAATTTTTCATGGAATAAAATGTTTTCGTATTAACTCGGTTTTGAAGCATTCGAATGACGGTTTAGTTTCTAAAGAAAATAATAAGTAATGTAATTATTATCAAATATGAATTGAATATCTTTTTCGTAGGCCTTCAAAGTATGGGTTTGCAAAACAATTAACGTTTAGCACATCATAATAAAAGCAGATTTAAATTTTTGAACCGTTCTTTTGATAAATCGATCACCATTACCCAACCAACATGACCAAAAATTCAAGTTAACAATGTACATAATATCGATCGAGTTTCTTACACTCTGTCATGTCTGTAGTTAGTTATTCAATTAAGAAAACACTGCCCTAACCATTGCTGTACTTTGGTTTTCTATACTCCGAGAAATAACAATAAAGATATGTACGGGATTATTTTTCTTTTCGGTTTTACATTCTTTTTTTTCATTTTTACCTTTTTATTCATTACACACCATTTTACAGTCTCATATTTGACCAGGCTCAAGCTAGCGACCAATAAGGCGATATGTCTCAAAACCCCCAAAAAAATTATAATAAGAGTAAAATGAACTTTTAAAGATTTCTAGCCACCAATAAAAAATATATTACTGTAAATGCATATTCAACACTATGAATCGACATCGGGGAATACAGGAAATATTTCTATAGCCCCTCCCTCCCCTCCGCCAACACCATACAAAGATAACATTTGACACTCGGACCTGATGTGCAGAGTCCCACACAGGCACTCAGGTGAGTGAAAGACCCGGGAGATACATTTTACATTTTATTTCACATGTTCTCACGAACATAAAATATGTCTTTTCTTTACTGGACTAAATAACGAAGACATAATTATTTTTCAAATGGTGAGTTTACAAAAAAAAGTTTAAATAAACACAGATTAAAAAATAATTTACTTTCATGTAAACCGGTAAATAATTTGGACTGCGTTTTGTCAAACAATATCAAGTCATGAGATTCCGGTTGACATGAAGACATCTCATCAATCTAAAAATAGTGTAATTATAGAACATTAGAAAAATATAGTTTTATGAAAAATTCTAACATGACCTCCTTCTTTCGCTTTGTTAACAAACGAGCGAGTTATCCATTCGGTATAATCTCATTAGCACATGCGCCGGTGAATGTGACCGACTTTTCCATTGGCAGCATAAATTNTAACCCGAATAATGCTGATAGAGGGCGCAGTAGTATTCGACTTGCATAAATTTTGTGCGACATTTTTCACTAGCGTAAATATAAAGTACCGTCTTCCAATCAAAGTATACTACCGTATTTGTACTCTTAGACATATCAGAACCGAAATAAATCATGGAAGTCAGAATGTGTTTTGAGTTTTAACATGGACTGGCGGATATTAGTAAATTTTACCCCTCGCTTCTGGCTCGGAATAAAATACTAATATCCGCCAATCCATGTTAAAACTCCCAACACATTAAATTCTGACTTCCATGATTTTTTTCTTAAATAAACAAAAGCTAAATCCCGCATGTGCATGTCACATTTATTTAATAAATAATATTATTATGCTTTATCTACATGTATTTATTTTTAAATTGTATATTTAACCCTCTTAATGCCAAGGCGACTTATGTGTCGTCCGAGAGTAGAGTGCCAATACGACATATGTGTCGTTTGGGGGTAGAGTACCAAGGCGACATATATGTCGTTTAGATAATAGAATGATTATTATGGAAGATTGTTCGGAGTTCTGTAATTTTGTTATTACCCTTATTTACATATTTCCGAGCGCATTGGGGATCGTGTTCCTGTTGATCTTTTTAATATGGTTACATGGAGGATTGCAGCTTTCGCCGTTGTCGGTGAAGTACGGGCTTGTCAAAACTTTGAAATCGGTGGTCTGCCTTTTCATCTTAACCTGTCTTGTCCTGTTTTCGTAATTTCCAGCTATTATAGTTGTGTTTGTAATGCAAAATTGGTCTTTGGTTAATTTTAGGTTGACCTAGGTGCATCTTCTAAATAGGAAAATGACTAACTGTTGAATTACCAAACTGTCAAATATTATCAATCATTTACCATAAAAGTCCTTTCAAACATAATAATAAATCACAAAATCCTTAATTAAAATATGTATCATCTGTAAACTATATTGGTAACACAGTACAGTTGATTTTAAATGGGATATATACATTAACGACACCACATCACAAGAAAACAAAACACAAGGATTTTTTAAATATAAATAAAGAACCTAAAATGCCAAGCATACAAAGAGCTTGTCATGTTCAGTATAGGACTCTAATACTTCAGACTCGATATCAAAAATTGAGATTATCCAAACATAAAATGCTGTGTTTACCTGCAATATGTATAATCACACCAGTAGTATATTAAATGAAAACGAACAAGTACTAACTCTTTCAGACAATGATCATTCTTTGTCAGAAATACATGTAACAAGAAGCGGCGTAGAGAAATTACTCCAACATTTACTTTCATCTTAAGATACAGGGTCAGACAAAATCCTGGCAAGCATCTTAAAACAGCTTGCATCAGAGTTTGCACCACACATTATCATTATGTTAATACATCTATTAGGAAAGAGGAAGTACCATCAGACTGGTGGCATCCAAACGTAATCCCAATACTGTAAATTCGGAAATTATTGCGTTCATTTATATATCAGAGGCGAAACATATCTAGTCATCAATGTCAGTCCAGTCTCACGGAAAAGCTACGCAAACAAGTCTACGTTGCTTCGAGATTGAAGTCATCGCTACAAATACGAATTATCCATATCTCAAATGACAATGGATCTTTTACTTTTTACTTAGGTGTTTCTTTCCTCTATCACTTCCAAGACTTTTACCGGATTTGACTATACATTTTGTATATGAATAACAAGGTGGGTGTCTTATCAGAAGCAGGAACTGCTTATCCTTCGCGAACACCTGAGTTCACCCCGGTTTCTGGTTGGGTCCGTCTTGCTCATCTTTTTACTTGTTTGTGCTGTCCTATTATGTGTCTCTACGTTCTGAATTCGGTATTGTAATGTCCGTTACTAATTCCGCATGAAAACGATGTTCGGTTCATCTTTACCCCCCCCCACCCCCAATTGTTTGTAGGAGGGCTCATGTCTTGTTTACATTATTTGTGTTTGCTTGCGCATAGTGGTATCCAACACATATTGTGTTGTAATTTTGCTTTAGTGTTCTTCGTCTATGTTGCCAGTTTCTCTGGATTCTCCTATTTTGATTACCCCTTCGCTATTCTCTAAATTTATTCACATGTATATGCTATAAATTGCTAGAATGCATCGTAGTCCGCAATATTCTGAAACACTTAGATAAACACAACATACTAGTAGTCTGTCAGCATGGTTTTAGAGCTAAGCGTTGCTGCGAAAAAAAGTTATTAAGCAACACTGGTACACAAACATATCTTATCATAGTAGATTTTTCCAAAGCATAGGTCCCTCAAAAGAAATTATTAAGAAAGTTAGATAATTATGGAATAAGTGGAAATACATAGAAATGGATGTCAGCCTTCCCTAATAACAGAATGCAGCAAGTTGCTGTTGATGGGGGAGGTATTTGGTCAAATTACTGTGGTCATTGGTGTATCTCAAGGTTCTGTCATGTGACCTTTCTGTTTTGGTCTTCATAAACGATCTCCCCACAGCAGTAACATCCAATAAGATGCTTGCTCGAAGATGACTGCATCTTATATAGACCCATTCAAAGCCAACAAAATTACCTCAACCATCTAGCTAATTGGGAACAAACATAGGGTATGCAATAACACCAAAGCATGCAACTCTATCACTGGAAAATTATTTCAGGCACCACTCAGACATAGTTATAGACTTAAAGGGCACAATCTAGAGTCAGTTAACTCAGCTAAATATCTCGGTACAGAGAAGGGCTGCTCAGTATGGTACCAACAGATACCATAACACCAGCAGCGTCTCTCTATCCTATGATATACCATCTAATCTTAAAACCACTTGAAACTCGAAGACACATAAACCTAATAACAATGCTGTACAAAATAACACATAATCTTGTATCAATAGACCCTAACATTTACATTGTTCCACAATAAACTACTTATACTAGATACACAACAGTTTCAAACACTTAGCACCAGCACGGAATATTATAAATACAGTTTTTGCCCATAAACAGTTGTTTTGTGGAATTCACAAACTATTCTCACTGATCCAAAGCCAGTACATTTAGACCTTTAGATAAGTTTGTATATATATAAATGCATTATTTTCTGGACACCAATTTATATTTTGATGTTTGCAGTTTTTAAATTCTAATATTTTTTTATTTTAAGACTGTCTGTTTGCGATACAGCGAAATGTAGTCAACAGTGACTTGATGGATCGTTGTACGATGTAGATGAAGATAAAGAGGTAGAGGTAGATGTAAACTTAGAGCACACTGGATTAGTCATTACCGTTGAAACGTACACTGCACTCAGGAATTGCAATAATGAATAAGATCGTGCATCACCTAGTTGCATTACAATTTAATTCCTTATTACTTCATGTCAGATTTGTAAAGGTCAGACAGACTAAACACATTCATAAATCGTACAAAATCGTAATTTATTCTTACACCTGGGGTGATTTTGTTCGTCATTTGAAACTTACAAAACGTGCACAAACAACCACTACCCACGTTTTTGTTTGCCATATCTGTTTATTATTTGATAACATTAATAAATAATGTGTGATCTCGCATTGGTCTTGAACAGTTGATCCTTTCATTTTCATCGTTTAATTTCTACAATTCCTTTTCCCTGCACTGCATTTCACATGCAATTATCTTTCTAAAATGAGCAATATATAAAGTGCAACCGGTATTGTTTTTATAATTAAATTAAGTCCTTTTCATAAAAGTGGGTGTATGATAAGTCACCATATATTGCCTTTTCCATTACATTAGATTTGATCAATAAAGCTTACCTGAGTACATTGATGTATAAAGCAGAGTGAGAATTACAGCAGGCAATATTCCATACATGATTCTTGACATTCTTCTGAAGAATTAAAAAAAAATAAGGTAAATGTTAGCGTATACAGATAATTACGACATATGTCATCAAACACGATCTAATTAAGGTTGATTGTTAGACCTTTTTTCATTTTGTTTCATTTTTTTATTTGGTTATCCACATCCCAAATAAGGTCTTAGGTCTTCGAATTAAGTTAAGAAAAAGAGAAGAGATTTCTCAAAAGTTAGTGGATCTTATCTGGATGTGAATATATTGATATGATAATATATCAGCCAGTGAGTCAGATTATGAAGTATAGAAGTGTGTGAGTGTATCAGTTTTCTGGATCTTTGTAGGTTTTGCTTTTGTTTGTATTGTCGATGAAGAACCAATTATCAGAAGGGAAGGGAAACCCATTAACTAGCAAATTAGTTTATGATGTGTGTATTGAATATATCTATGTTTGTTTGTATTTATGTATGTATATTTGTTTGCTTATATTGAACTTGGTGCTTGAGTTGAATTAAAAAAACTTGTTTTAACCAGTTTAACCCCGTCAGATTTATGTGCGTGTTCCTAGCCAGGACCTGGATTTCGAACGGCATATGTTACCTGTAAAACGTAAACATTTGCCACTCTTTCAATATCTTTATTCTTGAAAAGTGAATAGGTTCTCATTAAAACTAGTTCTTTGGGTAAGCGATGTGTTTGTATTATGTTGTATTGAACACGTATTTTCAACTTACGTTAAATATATCTCGAAAAATAGTACCGGTGTCGTATAGTAAACCTTCCGCATAGCAAACCTTCCCCCGGAATGTTTACTACATAGTGAACATTCCCCCTCGGAATATTTGCTATTTAGTAAACCTTCCCCCGGATACTTTACTATATAGTAAATATTCTCCCGGGGGAAAATTTACTATATTGCAAACATTCCCCCATCCATAGCCGATCACCCCCCCCCTGGATATTTTGCAAAATAGTAAATGTTCCCCCTTAATCCGGATGATTACTATTGATTCGGAATTTAGCATCCTAGTCGTGCTAAGTTTAATTGTTATATACCATTAATTATATCCGGCTATGATTAAAAAGTAAAAAAAAACACATGCTTTGCATTAAAAAAATGTACGGAGCCATTTTGCAGTATTTGAAAAACTTAACAGTAGGTAGGAAGGTTTACTATGCGGAATAAATAATATATAGTAAACGTTCCCCCATGGGAGAAGGTTTACTATATAGTAAATCTTCCGGGAGGTTAATCTACTATGGGGGAAGGTTTACTGCATTACACCGGCAGCAGTTACAAAAAACGTTTCAAAACAGATTAAGATCGGCTGCAAGTTTTTATTATAAGCATATATATTTAAGATGAAACTGACTCTGCATAGCACATATATACAGATTAAATTATATACAATGTAAACAGCATGGTCGACAATCCCCACTGTTCGCGCATGGATTACTCTCCACTCATCACTCAGGCAGAGAATTCCTGGTAGTCATGCGATCGTATTTAAACACATTGATAAGTCCCCATGACAATAAAATTACAGCTTTTAAATGTATCTAAATTAAGAAATGAATTGCCTGCAAATTATGGAAGTCCCCATTTTTCAGTATAGCGCTTCCCGTCTACAATGTGATTCTATTGACAAAGTTGGTAATAGCGGTTTTCATTAGTGAGTGAGTGATTGTTGTTTAACGCCAATTCAACAATTTGTCAGCTATATCATGGCGAGAACAAACTAATTTTCAATGAAATAATGGGGAGGTCCGCTTTGCACTAGACCAACATGCTGAGTTGGATTTTTATAGTGCTAGCTCACTGAAACAACAGTCCGCGGGAAGACATATCGCTCCACTCGGACACATTATTCTGATACCAAGCCAATCAGTCTTTATGTTTTCTCCATAGTGATGCGTGCTTACCGGAGAAGCAACACATATCAATTTGTTAGTCTTTGGTTTGACCCGACCGGGGCTCGAACCCACGATCCACCGCACTCGAGGAGAGCACGTTAACCATTACGCCACCGAAGTGGTTCGGTTTTCATTAGGAATATTACTCCATCTTACATTTTCGAACGACAACTTATGGTTAGCAGTTCTCAATTTACATTCAAAATATCTAAATATTCTTCAAATATAAAATCAATTTTGAAAAATATGTAATGTAAACGCTTTGCGAATATTATGTAAAAAGTGGTCTAATAATCTTTTGTTTTATAGTTTGTTTTGGTCACTCTATGCTTTTGAATTTTTGCGCATGCTATGCATTGTAAATCAGTATCATTTACTATTTTTTTCTAAAAATTTTATCTATCTAACATTAAAATTTATTTGCCCATACAAATGGTGTGACAAACTATGGTAAACACTGCATGATATCTTGGATCGTTTTTTCACGAACAATTCTTGCCCAACAGCATAATTCGAAGTTTAAAGTCGATTTCGACCGGATATTTGCGTAATTCACTCTATATCATATAATTCGGAGTAGACGCCTTGATGTTCAAAATCAGTCTACAAAATTTCAAGTCAACTTTTTCTAACATGTCATTGTATTCAAATCCATATATTTAAGATAAATAAAGTAAAATTTGTTTAACCATTATATCAAAAAGACATCTATTTTATAGATGAAAGGTATGTTTTCTTGTATAGTTTCAGCGCTTCATACATAGAAACAACTGTTTATCCATTAAATGTTTTTTGTCAGACTGAAGTTGTCAGTTTGTTAAAAACAATAATATAAATGCATTTAGATAATTGTAGTTTTTGACTACTTTAATGTCAGAATTATTATACTTAAAACATAAATGTTGTGGCGTAACAACACTCCCAAATATGACCATTTCAGATTTGTCAAGATTAACTTTCAACTTCCAGGTTAAAATGTATTCACAAAAAGCATCCAGTTGTGCATGTAAATCACTCTCAGATTCAGATACAGATGGGTGCAGACTTACCCTTGCAACTAAGTTAACTTTAGCGGCTGAATGTATGTTAACTTTAGGCCAGGACGGACCTAGGAGGCGTAGTTGTCGTGATCGTATGGTAGTTGAATTTACAAATACCTGTGCAATCAGTGCCTATCACCACTAAAGTTGTGAAATCGAGAATCAAGCTCATGACGAGGTGAACTCGATACAACAGTATGTAATAAAGTTTGTCGGTGACTTGCAGCAGGTCGTTTGATTTCTCCGGTTACTTTGGTTTCTTCTACCAATAAAACTGACCGCCACGATATAGCTGAAATATTGTTGAAAACGGTGTTAAACACAATAACCCTTACCCTCAAATCAGACCTGGTTTTGTTTTGAAGTAAACTTTGAAACTGAATTTGAACCTAGGTAATGTTCGTTTGCAACAAACTGGACTTAATAAAAGGTTAATTTGCTAGATAGTTTGTCTTTGTCTTGACAGAATCCTCATCCACTCCAAATAAGAGATGCGCCCTCCTACAAACAACAGGGGGTAAAGACATCAGTTCTATGTGGAAATCGTAACGGACATCCCAACACGGAACTCGGAACACAAAACACATAATAGGACTACACAAATTATTTTTTTTTAAGAAGATTAGCAACACGGATCCCACCAAAAAACTTGGGGTGAACTCAGGTGCTTGGGAAAGGTAAGCAGTTCCTGCTTCTTATAAGACACCAGTTGTGTTATTCATATATACAATCAAGCCCGGTAAAAGTATTGGCAGTGATAGAGGAAAGAAAACATTTACGTGAAAAGTATAAGATCCATTGTCATTTGAGACATGGAGAATTCGTAACGGTCAACCAGATTGTGATGACGACTGTAGAATATTTGAGTAGGAGCGATGACTTCAGCCTATGAGCAGCATAGCCTTGTTTGTCTGGCTTTTGTGTCAGCAGTTGAGCTCTGTCCAGAAAATCGCTGTACTGGGCACAAGCTCTAGAATAATGTATGAGCTGTGAAATGTAATTTTTTTTATTAACTTTTAAAAGACACATTGTTTAGAAAACTCAAGGTCCAGTTATTAGCTTAGGTTGCTAATACAGGGTTTTCCTAAATTATATTCAACTTTAAGTTACACTTTATTTAGATACCTTAATGTCCACATTATTAGCTTAGGTTGCTAGTGCAGTACTTTACAATTCGCAAGTAACTAAAACAATCACAAGTCTGGATAACGCGACAAAACTATTATTAATAAAGTATTAGTAGACATGTTAATCTATTAATAATCTGCGCATGTGTGGAGAAATGTCGACTTTGTTTTTGCTCTCCTGAAACATATCAATATGTGATTTATTACACTTTATTTTGAACTTTGAGTTCTTTTCATAGTTCAAATGTGTAATATTTGCCATGACTCAAACAATGATTGGAAAAGGTGGAAAGAAAAGGAAGAAATAAAACGGACAAAATGATAGCTCAGAAAAACCAAGTAAGGTACAACAGAACACTACTCACAACGTTACAGTCACTATTAATAATAATGAAAAACCAAGGTACAACAGAACACTACTCACAACGTTACAGTCACTATTAATAATAATGAAAAACCAAGGTACAACAGAACACTACTCACAACGTTACAGTCGCTATTAATAATAATGAAAAACCAAGGTACAACAGAACACTACTCACAACGTTACACTCACTACTAATAATAATGAAAAACCAAGGTACAACAGAACACTACTCACAACGTTACAGTCACTATTAATAATAATGAAAAACCAAGGTACAACAGAACACTACTCACAACGTTGCACTCACTACTAATAATAATGAAAAACCAAGGTACAACAGAACACTACTCACAACGTTACACTCACTACTAATAATAATGACATAAATGTAAACAATGACCATACGAAAATAAACAGTTCAAAAAGTGAGTCAGTAAAACCCGGTACAATGAATTCCTTTATACCAAACAATGAATCACCAATACACCAAGACAAGGGAGACAATATTTTCTCCAATTTCCAATACAGCGAAACCCAAATCCAAATATTATACAATTATGGGCTTTTTACGAGGTCAATATGTTATATATGGACCTGTTAGGATTATTTTGACCGAAGACGAAGTCTGAGGTCAATATAATCCTAACAGGTCCATATATAACATATTGACAGAGATATGTAATGTATTACTCGTGTCACTGAAAATAAATATTAACATCAAATAGTTTTTCCACTGTGAAGAAACCAGACGTCTTGTTTCTATTTTTAAAAAAATATTGACGATATGTTTCTAGTTTCAGTAACATAGACTCAATATGCGTAGCAAATTTGAGGTATGTTTCTAAATTTAGAAATATGCCTGAAATATGATTCTGAGAAAGAAAAATATGCAATATATTCAGGGTACCACTGCACAGTCTCAGCCAATGAAAATAAAGGAAAATACAGACATATGTAATATTACACATTTATTGCATGCTGGTGAGGGAAATATGAAAATTTATTCACCCAAGAGTATCATATTCCCCGAGGGCATCGCCCGAGGAGAATATGATACTCGAAGGTGAATAAATTTTCATATTTCCTGTACCCGCAGGCTATAAATGTTTTATTATACCGAATGAAACCAAGAAAACACCTATGTGTAAAATACTGCTGGCAAGCATATTATAAGTCCATTGGAACGTTGTCTCAGATATTTAAAAACCACATAGTTGCCTGCAAATGATGCGTTCCGAGTGCCTCTGCCGTTTTCTTGTCAAAGAATGATAGGTCTGGCGGGAAAACCTGCGAGGCTTCCGAAGTGGTGGAATATGATATTTATTTCACGGAATATGATTTTTGTCCTGTGTGATCACGTGCTCTGATTTTTACCCATTGTCCAATCAAATTAATCTATTTACGGTAATTCATATATGAGGTATAATAATACATATTATTACCTAATGACTGTAAATATCCGTACTTTAGCTAAGTAAAATCTAGAAGTCCATAAATAATGTTAGTATACCTCATATATGAATTACCGTAAATAGATTAATTTCTACCTAACCGATTAGCAATAAGACACTATAGATTTGTGCTTTTCTACCTTTTAATCAAAACCGGATATAATTAATGGTATATAACAATTAAAATTAACACGATTAAGGTGCTAAATTCCGAATCAATAGTAATTATCCGGATTAAGGGGGAACATTTACTATATAGCAAAATATCCTGGGGGATGATCGGCTATGGATGGGGGAATGTTTGCTATATAGTAAATTTTCCCCCGGAGGAATATTAACTATATAGTAAAGTATCCGGGGGGAAGGTTTACTATATAGCAAATATTCCTAGGGGAATGTTTAACATTCCGGGTGAAGGTTTGCTATGCGGAAGGTTTACTATATGACACCGCATTAGATACGCTCGCGGGAAAACTTAATAAAGGAGCATGATAAGGGTCAATTTTGGCCCAATCTCAGAGACTGTTTATATAGATATAATATTAAACACAATCATTACAATGTAAGAAAACATTTTTTTTTATTTCACTTTGCCCTTTGTTGCTTAGCAACGTAAATGGAGGAGGGGTCAATTAATCATTGGAAATTCGAATATGGTTGTTTTTCTTTTCGGCAAAATGTTATATTCTGTGTATGTACACTCTACAAATGATATTCCAATGCTCTACAATAGCATATAGTATTTTTGTGTAGTTTTGTCACCCTAGCAGCTGTTTTGTAAACATTAAATTAGTCTATATTATTGCAATTAAAGGTTGAATTTTGACATCTACGATCTTTTGACTTGATATTTGACTAAGCGGTACATTTTTGTCAAGCTATACACACTACAAATGTCATTTCATATTTCAAAAATACATTTTTATATTTTGATATTTTTATTCATAGTCCTTAGCAACAGGTTTCCCTATGCATAGTATTTTCCTGTTGATCTCATTGATCTTTTATTTAATCAAGAAGAATTTTTTTACATCTTAGCAGAGACATCTTATCATTTACTAACCAGTATATATTATAAGAATTCTTGAAACCTTACAACGTCCCTAGTAATCAAATATTATCCCTAGCAACCGCAGAAGCTCGTCAATGCTGAGCTCTGTAAATTGCTTTTTTTTTATCTTTTTATAACCAAATGTTGATATTTTTATTTTTTAAATCATGAGAGGAAATTATTCTCAGTAATTAAAATGTCAAAGGAACCAAGTCAACTGCATAACATGGTAAAGCAGCGCTACAGCGGCAGGAAAGGATATCATCCATGTTGAAAAAAACAAAATTTAAAATGTGTCCATGAATACAGATGCCCTACTAACTGAAAAACCCTTCACCCAATTTACCCGAAAATCGAGTTGATCTGCCATTTGTTGTTATAAACAACATATCCATATATCAAATCAATTGGTTGAGGCTTCAAACGCTATGACACGGAAACATCGTTTGGACGGACGTACGTCGCATGCGCAAGTTCGTCCGAACGAGGTAACACTTAAACATCAAACCGAAAAAAAATGACAAATTAACGTAAGCCTTGAGATGTCAAATCTTCTTAATTTTATTTTACCTGCATACCTTAAACAACTAGAATACATTGTTATATACCATATACAGAAAATATTCCTGAACCCTGCTAATCTGGGTCACGGGTCACGTGTCACTGTGTAGTCTATTTTTATCTTGGACAATAGTTTATAAATATAGAATCTTGACAATGTAAAGGGAAGATGCTATGTTATATTTATTCATTTGTTTGATTCTGGAATATTGTTGATCATTGATTTAAACAAGAATGTAGTCTATTTTTATCTTGGACAATAGTTTATAAATATAGAATCTTGACAATGTAAAGGGAAGATGCTATGTTATATTTATTAATTTGTTTGATTCTGGAATATTGTTGATCATAGACCTATTTCACATTAACCTATTATTTGTTGTAAGCGGCCTTAGTCCAAAGTCCAATCGGAGTAAAATCCGGGCGGTAAGCGGCCTTTCTGCTTGGATTAAATCATGGCGATACGACTACCACTTTATTTTTAACCTTTTCGAAGTTATATTCACTTTATTTATTTGCAAAATTGTATTCTACATTTACACATTACACTGGTGATCAAATATACACAATTATTGATTAATTTAGTAGTTGGAAAGT
The DNA here is from genome assembly GCA_002080005.1 of Gigantidas platifrons. Taxonomy (NCBI): domain Eukaryota; kingdom Metazoa; phylum Mollusca; class Bivalvia; order Mytilida; family Modiolidae; genus Gigantidas; species Gigantidas platifrons. Next base: position 573,658 of record MJUT01006521.1, on the reverse strand, counting down.
CGAGAATCTGAGACAGTTCTGGACGATGAGAAGTCTGACGAAAACAGGAACGAAGGAGGAGCTAGCGCACTGTAGCGGTCGTATGTTTCGGCATGTAAGTTAACGTATTTCTTGTTAGCCCATGGTGATGTTGCATTGACATGCTGAAAGACTATAAGGTTGGCAAGGTCTATGAATATTTTTTATGTGGGTGGTTGCAGGAGGCATATTTCTTAAAGACAAAATCGAACAGGAACTTGTGTAATTTATCTTACAAAAAATGTAAGTGTTCACCATCATAGACTGAATGACGACCTCCACAATGTATGGATATGCACCAAAGAAGATAATGGTTTGACAGAAGGAGCTTATTGTTCATGCACTGCAGGGTAAGAAATTTATGCACGTTATTTTTATTCTCTATCGCGTCTATGCAGTGCCAAGTCAGGACCATTAGATAACAACTGAAGGGATTGCAACCAATCTTGGTTGAAATGTTCATAACAAAGTCAGGACCAAATGTTGGTATTGTGGTGCTAATTGATGATCAAACCTGGCTACAAGGGGCCATTAACGCTTCTGTTTAGGTAGTCCGAGATTCCTCTGCCGTTCGACGACCATTTAGAACTTGCTGTTGTCGTTGAACGTCAGAGCGCTTGCCATACGCAAAACAGCGGATTTTTTTCCGCATCTCTTTTGTAGCACATTTCCACGTTTTGTGGCTATCAGATTTGATTTTCTATCCAAAACCCTAATATATATCGCTTCACCAATCATTTTTCTATTCATTCATAACCATCTTACCCTCAGAGAGTGGTGTTACACTCGATTACAGCACGTTTTTTCTTTACACCCGATGATTTGGTCATTTCACTGCCATTTTTTAACGTGATCTCGCGATACTAACTGAAAGATGACAGCAATGCATTGCATGATGGGAGATACTATATACAGTGCGCCAAATTTGCATACGTAAACAAACATACAAGACGATATAAAGCGTATTCTGCAGGACAAACAGTTCCATCTACAGCTCAAATCAGAGCAGAAGGAAATAATACAAAATATGTTGGATAGAAAAGATTCATTTGGCAGTGTTATCCGCGGGCTTCGGAAAGAGCATGTCTTACGTTTCCCCCTATTTTTGACAAGGTCAGATCATATATGCAAATCATCTCCCATGATACATTGCGGTAATAGTAGTTCTCTCGAAGTCACGTGACAAATATTTC
>MJUT01006521.1:455896-555656 GCA_002080005.1 Gigantidas platifrons | reverse complement strand
ACAATGTCGTTCCTAGTTCACAGAGAGTGTAATAATTTTCAATTATGAAAGAATATTCTCCATTACTGTGAACTGCTATATTGACGAAATTGTCATTTTCATTGATTGTTTTATTTACTCGTGTAGTAATTTGTTAAAGGGCATTTAATTTCCCAGTAAGAACATCAGTTTGTTATCTTTACACCCATTGGTTAATCAGGATATTGAATTTCGAATTTCGAATTTCAGATATTGAATCTCGAATTTCGAATCTCGAATTTCGAATGATCCTTCTGGGCTTTCGTACTTAACTGAACTGATAGTCAAAAGTTAATACCATCTTGTTCGTTTTGTATTGTTAACATACATACAGTTATGTGCCATATATCTGTTCCCACTCAAATAATTTACTATATATTTCATATAAAACCACATTTTAAAAAATCAATATCCTGAAGTCATTTCCGGTCAGATTTTGATGAAATTTACACCAATAATCTCAGAATTGGTTGCTACTTTTTCTGATAATTTTGAAATAATTTTATGATTAATACTTTTGGAGAGATCATGATTTAAACACAAATATTAATTTTTAACGTCATTATTCCCTATATACCTATGTTATTTTTGAACACAAAAACTTAAATGTGTGTTTAAATGATGATTTAACACGTCACGTTTACTTTCCATTTCGAGGTATAAATGAAAAATCTTTTTTCAAGATAAGTTAACAGGACTGGTTAATTTACGAACATTGTTTGTGTACATACATACATTTATATGATTGTTATAATTAAAAAAATATGCTCGTTAAGTTGTAGCGAGTCACTCACTCTATTCATTCTTGTTTTATCTTATTATAGAAAAGACTATATTTATTTTCGTATGAGAGTATCGAAGGAGAAAATAAGTATAGGCAATAAACTGTTCATGTGAAACATTTATGTCATTCAAAATTAATAAGAACATTGTATTCCCCATGTTAAAGGTGACGCTCTACGACTGAGCGTCCTATCTTTATTTTCTATTTTTCTATTATTTGTATGAAATGTGTATGCACACAACTGTACAAAATATTGTCGATTATAACACACGACTTTAAGAAGCACACAATCAAATATGTTAATTGTAAACCTCACATACAAACTACTATTAAGTTACAACTGTAACATGACAATATATATTTGATTTTATGTATAAAGGGACCTGTTATTGTAAATGCTGTAAGGAGACATTATTATTTAAATTGCAAATTGGTTTTAAATATTTAACACTTTATATATATCAGCTTGTACCACACATTTATATTTTATTGAGGATATATTATTATTTAAGTGGAACATTGGTTTGCAATATTTTATACTACAAACTTACAAGACTAAACAATATATCATGTTGCATATTCTAGTTACTATTCTATATTGTTACCACACAATTATTTTTAAATTTTTATTACAGGAGAAATCTTCATAACAAAAAACTTGTTTTACAACCTGTAACTGAAGAGTTTGTTTTTAAAGAGTTATGTTCTCTTAATGCCAATAAAAGCACTGGTTTAGATGAAATTTCAGCCCGATTTATAAAAGATGGTGCTAATGTAATAAAAAGTCCCTATTACAGCTATAATTAATCAGTCAATTACCACAGGGGTTGTTCCCCAAAGCATGATATATGCCAGAGTTAAACCTCTATTTAAGAAAAACAGCCCTTTAGAGGTTGGTAATTATAGGCCAGTCAGTATTTTGAGTATAGTATCTACAATATTAGAAAGGAGTGTGTACAAACAACTTGTTGAATTTCTACAAGAAAACAAAATGTTTTACCATTTACAGTCAGGTTTTAGACAAAAGTATTCCACAGACACATGTCTCATATATCTATTAGACTATTTAAGAACTGATAATGCTAAAGGTCTGTATACAGGGATGATAATGTTAGACCTACAGAAGGCGTTTGACACTGTCGATCACAATATTTTGTGTAGTAAACTGAAAGTCATGGGTGTACAATCAGTAGATTTGTTTGAGTCATATCTAACAGATAGAGTCCAGTTTGTATCTATAAACAGTACAATTTCAGAACCTATGATTGTATCATGTGGGGTGCCCCAGGGTAGTATACTGGGGCCCCTGCTTTTTTTACCTATGTCAATGATATGTCAATAAGTATAGATGGAGACTGTAAACTGATATTGTATGCAGATGATAGTGCAATACTGTATACACATAAAGATCCTAATATTATATCGTTTAAATTAGGCAATGTAATAGAAAAATGTTCAGACTGGTTAACTGATAATAAATTGTCTTTACACCTTGGCAAGACTGAATGTATGCTTTTTGGCCCTAAAAGAAAGATCAGACAAATTAAAAACTTTTATGTGAAATGCTATGATCATATTATTACATCAACAGAGGTAGTTAAATATTTAGGGGTACATATTGATAAATATCTAAATTGTGAAAATTTAGTCTCAAATATTGTCAGTAAAGGAAATGGTAGACTTAAATTTGTATATAGAAATGCAAAATGTCTTGCTCCCAGGTCGAGAAAAACACTCTCAACAGCTTTAGTTCAGTGTTATTTTGATTATTCATGTTCTTCATTGTACAGTGGTTTAGGCTCGGGATTGACCAAAAAACTTCAAATATTACAGAATAAGGTTGTGAGATTTATGCTCGACCTGGGACCCAGAACTCGCATAAATTGTGATATACTAGACAGTGTTGGAATGCTTTCTGTACCAGACAGAGTAAGTCAACTTAGAATTAACCATGTTTTTAATATATATCATGGTAGAGCACCAGAATATTTATGTGAAAATTTTAATATTAATTAAGTAATTACAAGGGGAACCTCTAATTTAAATTTTATTACTCCAAATGAAAATTTATGTAGCACTAATAGCTTTTCATATAACGCAATAAGAGACTGGAACAGTTTGCCAATTTCTATTAAGAATGTAACCAATAAGGAAGCATTTAAAAATGCTGTAAAAGAATGTTTAAAATTTGAGGCAAGAAGAAGAGAAGAAAATGAATATTTTTATTTTTAAAAATCACTCGTCAACAATTTTTAAATATTTTTGTTCGGACAAACTCAACATAGTGCTTGTAATTTAGTGCTTTTTTTCTAAATATTTTATGTGCTAGTGTGTTTTATGAGTAAACAAATTTTTATTATTTTACTCTTGTAATCTTACAAGACAAGGACCCCATTGGAAATAAGCTTAATTTATTGGGCTTTATGGGTTATCCTAGGCTGTCAAGTTTACAATATTTATAACTTATTTTTATGTATATTGTAATAGTATATGTGTATTTTATATGTATGTGATTGATTTGCCTGAATAAAATATTATTATTATTATTTATTTTCAATAATTTTCTTTCTTATTTCATCTCTTTTCCCTGAATTTATCGTGGATAATAAGAGTATATGTGGGGTAAATACTTATTAGACAGATTAAAATAAAAATATATTTGTTTGTCTTTTTAATGATTGATAACTGACCCAAGTTAGGCTAAATAAATGAAATGTGACTTAATGTGTTAATTAATTTTCATTAAAAACATACATAAATTCTATAAATATTAAGTTCTTATCTAACTCTTATCTTAGGTTGTTATTTTCATTGAATGGCATCTCAAAATAGATGGCTTCACATTGGGGCTCTTCCTGAATAATCAGTTATTGTATTGTCCAAGTATTGTTACTTGTATTTTACCCGAGAACTGTATGTGATTTTTATAAGAATGTTGTAGTATTGTTGCGTAACTACATGTAATTAAGTTTAATGAACTTTTAATAATTAGGATAAATTTTGTAGATGTGTATTGCAGAGACGTTTGTTTATTGTGCAAAAAACTAAACTATAATCGTTTTTTTATATGAAGAAAAAGCCAAATATATATTCGGACAATTAATTATGATTCTTTTAAGTAAAACACAATTTCATTAAAACTCCATATCAGAACAGAAGAAAAAGCATCATAATCGTAGAGTTTAACTTTTTTTGTGGAAAATAACAATACTTGTACATTTTTTTATAGAAATATTGTTGACAATACTTGTATACAAGTATTTCGATCTTAAAGTTCAAGAAATCCCACATTGTTAATAAAAATTAGACAGCTGGATAAATTCACGTTTAATTTAAGTAATTTATTGACGAGATGTTTTCACTTCAACATCCATTTTTAAACTGAATCGTGAACATGCGGTTATCGATAATATACTTGCTATGTGCGTGTCGTGTGCAAAGCGTCGCGCCTCCTCTGGGTATACAGATAACAAATTAAATACATACATAATACACAATAAGATACAATACATAATAAGAAAAAGCTATATACAATATTTACATAATGAGAATGAGAGAGAGTTACATTTTTCAGCCAGGATGGCAGACATTTTCATTGATATATCTTATAAAGGTGCAAAGTTTTTTTTATTTTCGATTTTTTTGTCAGATTCATTAAAGTACAAAATTTCAGAATATTATTATTTTTAAAGTATTTTTTATCTAAACAAGTTTTTCTTTTTTCACTGAAATAATTACATTTTAATAAATAATGGAACTCATCTCCCAGATCTGCTGTGTTACATAAATTACAAATTCTGAGTTCCCTATGTATGTTTTTCCATCGTCCGTATTCAACAGGTAGTTAGTATATGGTTATTCAGCCTAAAGTGACAAAACGTAAATGTGTCTTTATCGTCGAGGATATTAAGATAATTTTCAAATTCAAATTTATTTAAAAAAAAGGCGATAATTTAATGTTTTCGATCCGGTATCAATATTTGCATGCCAGGTTTGGTAAAACTGATCTTGGAGACAAGTTTTAACAGAGTTTTTAAGCCATTGTTCACTGGTTCAACCCTACATATGAAAGGTCACATTCATTTAATATACTCTCTACATAATTTAGCCATGAAAACTGACAATTATTATTTTGTGAATATAATAACTTGTCATAAATAATTGATAGTTTATTCTAACATGGCGTGCTACTTTCGCTTTGAAAACAATAGACGGCTCTAAATAGCACAGAACACTCTAAGCACATGCGCAGAAGGCATATCTAATCGAAAGCGTATTTTGCATATATTTGTTCTTTATGTATGTTAAATTAAAAGAATAAAAATAATAGATTTACAAAATGAGCATAAAACATGACACTGGTGAATTATTTCGATTCTAATAGGGCATTTACAGTAATTTTGTAATTCAATGCGGCCGTATGAAAACCGAAGGATTTGGCTGTTCCGATTACCTCCCCGAATGACAATTTCGCATTCCACGATGAATTACAGAAAAGTAATGACTAAATTAAACGAAAATAAAATAATGTTACCTATGTTATATAAACTATGTCTTCCATGAATTATTTCGATTCTAGTAGGACAAATCTAACTTATATTTTGAATGGAAGTCAATAATAATGGAAATGCGTAGCATAACAAAATCCACTAACCTTCATGTTAGTAGTTTTCCAACATTGTTAACTAAACGGTGATGTAATTAAGTTACTGACATTTTCCAATTTCATGGCATTTTGCATTTAGCTACTTAATCAAGTAAAACTGAAATGCTCACAAAATCGTAAAATAAATCAGTAACCAACTTGTGTCAATGCAGCGTTCCTTGTAAACTACGTCACAGGATGACGACAAATTACAAAAGTCAAAGTCGATAGATGGTTGTCTTAAGTATTTTTCCGGAAAAAGTTATATGTCAAGAAACAGTTCTATAATTTTTATGTTTGTAATCACCATGGTCATAAAATGAGCATAAAGCAAGACATGAGATAATTATTTCTTCAATCAGATGAAACTATTTTTTCATCGTTATAAATTTGTATAACGTGTCTGTAGCGTTATTTATTCTTGTAAATAATAGCGGGAGGTAATTGGAACAGCGCCCAAAAATAACCTCTGTCTAGGTACGCTTGAATGCATAAAATTACCGTAAATGCCCTGTTAGAATCGAAATAATACTCGGATGCCGGGCTCTATGCTTATTTTAACATGGGTAGGCATTATATTTGTCAAGATTTACACCTCGCTGTCGCTCGGTGTAAGATAATGACACATATAATGCCTACCCATGTTAAGATAAGCATAGAGCCCGGCATCCGAGAATTATTTCTTAAATACCCTTCACTGTAATCAATTTCGACGAGTATAAAATATTTCTAAGTTGAATGTCTATATCAAAAGGATAACGACCAAGCTCCCCATATATCATACGATTTGGAGTTGTAGCTTTTAAGTGAAAAATAATTTTCCAAAATTTCAAATGTACCTGTTCCAAAATGTCATTATTGTCGGACCTCCAGATCTCACAGCCGTACAATAATATGGGCTTACTAATTTATCAAAAAGATCAAGTTGACAGCTGATAGAAATATTATGTTTCCTCCCCTTTTTTTTATTACTTCATACATAGCTTTAATAGCCTTTTCAGACAGATGATTTTTACAAACTTTAAAACTTCTAGTCCGAGAAAAATAAATTCCCTAATAATTGAAATCTTTAACTATTTCAATATTAGTCCCATTATAATTAAAAATAAGATTTCTTGGTAGTCGTCCTTTAGAAAATACTACTATCTTTGTTTTATCAACATTAACTTTCATTTTCCAAGTGTCACAATATAAATAAAATTTATCAAGTAATGTTTGAAGATTGCTTGAGGATTCTGCCATTAGGACAGTATCATCTGCATACAAGATGATAAACAATTGCATAAAAATATCTAACCTGCTATCAAGTTCATCAGAAATAGAATTCAATCCCAGAACATTTTCATGTAAAAAAAAGTCTTCCAAACCATTTAAAAATAACGAGAATAGAAAAGGATATACATTTTCCCCTTGTCAGATCCTATTTCACATGGAAAATATTCAGATTTATTTCCATTATAAAGTAAACAAGATTTAATATTCTGATACATGTTAAAAATAACTTGATACATATTACCATTTATATTATTCAAAAGCATCTTATACCATAAAGCATCGCGCCATACAGTATCAAATGCTTTTTTCAAAATCAACAAAAGCACAGAATAATTTCTTTTTCTTATTTTTCAAAATTTCAAAAAAGATTGAAGTACAAACTTACAATCAGTTGTTGAGTATCCAGATCGAAATCCGCATAGGTTTTCATTAATTAATAAAATTTCATCAGACAATTCAGACAGTCTTGCATTTAAAACTGCTGTAAATAGTTTCCCGAAACAACTTACTATTGTAATAGGTCTATAATTATTAGGATTAAATTGATCGCCCTTATTTTTATAAAACGGTTTGATTGTCCCCGATACCCACATTTCAGGTATTACACCAAATTTAAAAATTAAGTTGAATACTTTTTCCTATAATTCAATAAATTGATTGCTTGTTGATTTTGTATACTCATTTATAATACAATCATCGCCACATTCCTTGTTATTTTTAAGATTATTGAATCATTTAAATATTTCATTTTGTGTAATGTTTCTATTAATTCTTTCATTCAATAAACAAACGCTGTTCTGTTCAAGCTTTTGAGTATTTTCTTCATTTACATTATCAGAAACAGATGAATTTCAGTTTTTGAGAAAAATCTACTAAATCTAAAAAGGGAATGTTCACATTGGTTGAGAATTCGCCAGTATTCTTTAGTATTTTGGTTAAAGTCTTCATTTCCTTAGTCATTTTCTTTCTGTAGTTTTTCATAGCATTATTTAGTACCTTTTTGTATTCTTTTTCAGAATGTTTTGCCAGGTTATATGAATATTGCGATTCACCCTTTTTACGTTTCATTTTTCTGTAATTTTGTCTAGCAAGTTTGCAGTCTATATCAAACCATGGTTTATCCCCCTTGGCGATTTGTTTTCTTTTTACTGTAATTTGTATTTACTAATTTCACCCCAAATGGCTGTTTAGCCGAATCTAATAGTACTTGCCTTAATCTGTAAAGTGAAATAAAATCTAGAGTTGTATACAACGGCGAAAAGTCTGAATATTTTTCATGTGATATTGGAGTTAGACAAGTAGAAAATTTTCCCCCTTTTTATTCTCTCTATATTTAAATGATTTAGAACAATTTTTTATCGATAGAAATATTTCTGGTCTAAGTTGTATCACAAATGAACTTGAGGAAGAACTTAATATTTATCTATTTGTATTATTATATGCTGATGATACTGTTTTATTCTCTGAAACTAAAGAAGGTTTACAGCTACAATTATATTATTTTTCCGAATATTGTCAAAGGTGGAAACTAAAGGTTAATATAGACAAGACAAAAATAGTCATCTTTGACAGTCGATTCACAAATAATTTGCCTAGTTTTACATTTGATGGGAGAAACCTTGAAGTTGCGAAGGAAATTTCCTACCTTGGTCTTACTTTTTCGGTTTCTGGAAGTTTTCTGAGTACAAAGAAGGCGCTATTAAATAAGACCAATAAGGCTATGTATGAGGTTCTTAAAAAGGGACGTCTTCACAATCTTTCAGTAAAATGTCAGTATGATTTATTTGATAAAATTGTGAAGCCTATTTTATTATACGGATGCGAAATATGGGGATTTAGTAATATTCAATTGTTGGAAAGAGTACAATTAAAATTTTGTAAATTATTATTAAACCTTAAGAAATCCACACCAAATTTTATGGTATATGGAGAGATAGGTGTGTATCCATTGTCTGTATCTGTAAAAGTACGTATGGTAAATATTTGGTCGAAACTAGAAAATGGAAAAGAGAGTAAACTTTCAAATACTCTCTATAGATATATTTATTGTCAAAATATGATAAATGGTTTTCAATCAACATGTTTAAATTTTGTGAAAAATGTTTTGGACAATAGTGGGCTCAACAACATTTGGCTTTCGCAGGGGAATTTTAATTCTAAGTGGTTAAACGGAAATCTGAAAAGAAATTTAAAAGATCAATTTATTGAAAAATGGAGATCTGACATGGACAATACTTCAAAAGGTATCTGTTATAGATTGTTCAAAGAGAATTTTGAATTCGAAACGTATTTAGATATTTTATCCGATAAAGATAGAATAACATTGTGTAAATTCAGAACTTGTAATCATAGATTGCCAATTGAAACAGGTAGATGGCAAACTGTCGATCGTTCTGATAGAATCTGTCATATCTGTCAAACGGCAGAGATTGGTGATGGATTTCATTATATTCTCCATTGTAGACAATTACATAATGATAGAAAATTATACCTGAAAACAAAATTTCTTGGTAGAGTTAATGTTTTAAAATTTGGCATGTTATTTCAGAAGAAAAACATATCTGTTTTGCGAAACCTTTGTAAATTTATCAGAGTTATTAATATAACAGTAGGTCGTCCTGGTTAATCGCCTATCTCTGTAGCACCTTTTATATTAAATCTCTTCCTAATGTGAATCCATCTTGTCATGTGTACTGTGTATAATATGTGAAATGTATTTGAATGATGTTTTTCTCTGTACCATTGTTCTGTTATGGTTTATGAGAATAAAGATCTTGTCTTGTCTTGTAACGAGAGTGTTAATATAGTTTTGATTCACGTTCTGTTGATCTACGTTTTCCAACTGGGAAATTATAAAATTTAGTTTATCAATATCAATATTATTTTGAAAAATACTAGATTTTTCTTGTTCCCATTTATTAACCTTTTCTGTAGAAGATTAATTTGGAATTACGTCAGGATCAGCATCTTCACAATAGGAATGTGCTTTCTTAAGTGTTAAAGTAAATGCTGTATGAACATCCGAAAAAAGAGTTGAAAATTCAAGTATTTCAAGATCAACCAGTCTCTCTAGAAAATTAACATTACTCAAGCAATAATCAACGACACTTGCATATCGACATGTTAAATTACCCATTTGATCTTTACCTAGTAGACCGTTCATAATAAAAACATTATTACCTTTACAAAAATCCAGAAGAAAATTACCATATCGATTTTTAACTTTGTCTTTACTAGTTCTGCTACGGGGTATACCAAATATGTCTTGATTAGAAACTTCATTAATATAAATCCCTTGTAAATCATCCCCAAATTCATAATCTTCCGAAAATATATAATCCTTTTCTTCAGCAGTTCGTGCATAACAATCTCCAACCAAAACTATATTTTTATAATTCGTTATTAATTGCATGTACTCAGTTTCAATTTGACCAAAAACATCCGGCGAAGAGTATATGTATATTCTGGTGGTATATAAACAATACCTAAGATAACTGCTTCATTGCATATTAATTTCGAAATTTTACAAATTTACACTCTGTTTCAATTACTTCAATATTTTTATGAAACTGTTCTTGATACCCAATAATTACCCCCCCCCCCTGATTTCACTCTGCTATTTGTTTTTCTATTCTTCGTATGAAATTTATAACCAGGCAATTTGATTTCATCCATATCGTCTGTTTTTGCTTCAACGAAACATACAATGTTATGCTTTTCAACCAAATTTTCAAATTCTGGATAATGAAGTTTGTTTACTAAACCACAACAATTTACACAAAGAATATTAAGCATGTTAAAGTCATATTTAAAGTTTACATTTGCGACACTAGTTTCAATTTCACTACAAACAATAGATTTATTTACATCAATAACAACATGATTACTATTTCCAGACGTATCATTATTATATAACAAATTTTCTTCACTATTTGAATTTGATACAATTTGATGTGACCCATATACATTACTATTTTCGCCACCAGTACCGTTGACAATAGATGAGTCTACTTTCTTTTCAGAATATTGATCAATTATATTAATTAATGTTGAGTTTACTGAATTTGTGCAATTTGCATCATTTTCACAAAAAACAAATAACTAACCATGTGTTTTCTATGAAAACTCGCTATTTTTATCTCAAGGGAGATAACACATAATCATGACATTTTAATATACAAAACAATTACGGAAGTCTGGATATCACAACGTGTTCCTCAAAATATTTCGTGAAAACCACTTTTCGGCGTTTTTGTGTGTTTTAGATGAATTTCTACTCACATCTGTTCAAGTTTGGGAGAACAATTCCGATTTAAAAAATCTGACAAAATCGTAGACATTGCCCGTTTAAGTATTATCATATTGATTTAGCTTTGATTTATGATTGATTTTATATATTGTATATGTTTATTATGTGACTTCTATGTGCATATCCAGACTAATAAAGATTTAAAACTTACTAAGTTTTATTTGAATATTTTCAGTCATCAACCAAGGACAACTTGTCATTTATGTTGGTCGGCCAAAAAGACTCGACAGAGCATTCCCCAAGCGAAAAGCTTAATTACGTCACTAGTTATAAGAAGTTATCGTCAACTATATAACACACCCTTGATTTAAACACGTCTTATTAACATTTCTTTTATTAATTTTATTAAGCAACAAAGAAGAGGTCCATAGACGCTTCCATACTAACTTGTACAAAATACTTTTAATATAGGACAAATAGCCTTAGACAAATGCCATGTAAGTTATATTCCTCAAGTAAGATTTCACATTACAAATTTTTTAATAATGTTTGTATTGCTTTTTGTCCTGAGAAGGGGGGATTGAGTCAGTCGTATTTATTTTGTTATTTATCTGCTGCTAGGATAAAACAAGTAATTGTGGTATAAATTGGTCTTGGTTAAATATTAAGCCAGCAATTATTGGTTGGTTAAATTTTAACCAAATGATTATTTAACCAAGTGGTTAAATGAAGTTGAAAAACTAATTTTTAACCCTTGGTTTACTAACCCATGGCTAAATCTTCATCCCATGGCTAAATCTTTAACCAATGGTTAAATATAACCATATGGTTAATCTAACAACAAGTTGAACAACTGGGCCCGCCCACAGGGCCCGGTTGTTCAACTTGTCGTTAAATTTTAACCAATGGGTAAATATTGATAAGCTTAACCATGCTTTAACCAGTAGTTAAATTTAATCATAAGTTGAACAACGCATTGCGTGCTTTATCATCAGATTAAAATTTAACCAAAGCACGCAATGCGTTGTTCAACTTATGGTTAAATTTAACTACTGGTTAAAGCATGGTTAAGCTTATCAATATTTAACCACGGTATAGGGGCTCTAGGATAATATGATGCCTCCCGTACAAAACAGGAAACGCAGAGCTCCGTGCAAATTTGTTTGAAATATAATTTTCTGAGTTGGATGGCATTTTCAATGAAATTAAATTTCTATTACCATTTACATTGTTCAAAACAGTGCATTCCATTTGCGCGGAAAAGGCCTACATTTGCGCGCATAATATCATTAATTTGCGCTTATTTTTTCAAGGTAAATACAAGTAAATCAAGGTAAATTAAGATGAAAATAGTGAAATTACTTACGATATTTCATTTTTTTTCAATTTTACATTAAGAACAATGTTTATAAAGTAGCATTGCACCCCTTTCGTTAGTCGACCCCTTCACTTTATTTGTTTCATATAATTTAAAATCGTTAGCGATCGCGGGTTTACATGGGTGTTTCTTGTGTTTCAAGTTATGATAAATTGATATATCCTTCGCTGTTTATGGTGAGAGAAATTGCATGTATTTCCCATGAATAGTCGGGGAATATACGGCGGTGGCAGTATTTTTTTTTGTTGCTTTTCGCGTATTTTTAAAAAAGAATTCCGATTATCAAAATTATTTTCATGATTCTTGCCCCTCACTCGAAAATTTAGTCGGTATAATTAGTCAAATAGTACGGATAGGACGAATTACTGGGACTTGGAATAAATGTCCATGAGACAACATTCCAAAAAAGACCTAAATAAAAAATCTCAAATAGGGAACGCCTAGTAGTCTATAACAACGAACATATGCCCACACTACAAGACGATATGGCCACAGACTAGACAAAAGCTAAGTAGAGTAAATTAACAACAGATCGAGAAATGCGAAGTAAAAGACCACCTTCAAGAAAAAATCCATAGTGAAAAATAATGACTTTTACAAAGGCTCTTTGCATAGGAAAGGCACATATGAATGTGACGGGGCTAAAGTAAGAACTTTTTAGTAACAATGTCAAAAATCAATATCGACGAAAAGTCTAAGTCAATAAGAAAATACGCTGGTCGTACAATTCCGTTGGGAAAACAAAATTGTAAAACTTACAACATAGCATGAGGTACCTCTATGACATCATGGACATTCTTCATCAATTGGAGAAATTGGATAATTTACATATGAGACACCAACAATTCATTTCATATTGAAAAGGGGTTTATATTTTTACTTAATTGTTATTAATGAAAAACTTTTTGCATGTTAATTGGAATAAAAAGAAATTCACACATTAAAATCAGAGATAAAAACATACTTTTGACATACATACATGGATCCAATTTTAATGAGATGTTGGAGACTAAAGAAAATATTCTACGGCTAACTTACATTAAATTAATAGTCCTTGAAACTGTAAGACAATAAGAAGATTTAATCAAAAGTAGTTTAATGAGTTATAAGAAGTTATCGTCACCTATATAACACACCCTTAGTGTATTATAATGCACTAAACACGTCTTATTAACATTGCTTTTAAAGTTATTAAGCAACTAAGACGATGTCCATAGACGTTTCCGTACTAACTTGTACAAAATACTTTTAATATAGGACAAATAACCTTAGACAATGACATGTAAGTTGTCTTCCTCAAGAAAGATTTCATTTAATTTTATAAGAAGGGGGGATTGAGTCAGCCATACTTATTTTGTTATTTATCTGCTGCTATGATAACACAAGGAATTGTGGGATACATTGGTCTTGGCTAAATATTAAAACTACAGTTATTGGTTGGTTAAATTTTAACCAAATGGTTATTTAACCAAGTGGTTAAATGAAGTTGAAAAACAAATTTTTAACCCTTGGTTTACTGACCCATGGTTAAATCTTTAATCAATGATTAAATATAAACATATGGCTAATTTAACAACAAGTTGAACAACCGGGCCCTGATGGTATATATAGAATTTTTTTGGAAAATGTCAATATGGCCTAAGATAGTAATAAAACATGATAGGGGGCTCTAAAATTAAACATACACTCTAGATAACTTATTTTAATTAAAAACATAATAATCCTGGACACAAGTGCCTGTGGCAAACACTTATACTGTCTCGTGGTCGGCCATAATTAACATTTGATCTCCGAGGTTACATAATATGGTATTTTTTGTTTATTCGGTTGTCAAATTGGAGGCGCGAATAGCGTATCGTAGAAAGCAAGCAACAGGCATACAAACATCCGGCTTATAGGGGGTAAAGGGTCTTCTTCTTCTTCTTCTGTAAGAACAGGACTCATGGTTAAGTATAATCACACTATTCATATGACACAATAAAACTGCACCCCTATGTGTTATTAAAATGTCCAGTATATATAATTAAAAACAAATAGAAGGAGTAGTTCTATGGTACAATGGTGGTGTTGGCCAGGGCTTGTCGGAAACCCTCCAGGGAAGTCATGCTGGGAAGTTGCTGAGGTAGTGTGTTCTATGTCCTGATAGCACTCCGGAAAAAGGAATACTGCATGGTTATTGTTCTGGTGTGTGGTTGAAGGAACCTGATGTTATGTCCTCTAGTGATGGCACCAGTTGGAATTAGGAACGGTTCTGGTGGTATATCAACAAGGTTGTTTACGATCTTAAATATTGCCCCTCTTCGTTGAACTCTTTCTAGTGCGTTGATGTTCCTCTGGGTAGTTGGATCCCAGACTGCAGCAGCATACTCGATCGTTGGGCGGACGAAGGTGGTAAATGCTCGTTCCTTAGCTGACTGGGAGCAAGTACCGATGTTTCTCCCTAAGAAGGCTAAGGTGTTATTTGCATTTTTAGTGACGGCATCTACGTGGATGTTCCAAGAGAGGTTTTTAGAGATGCTAAGGCCTAGGTATTTCACAGAATCAACATGTTGGAGTATGTGTCCATGTATGGTGTAGTCATGGTGTAGTGGTTTACATTTCTTAGTGATGGTCGATATTTCACATTTGTCCGAGTTGAACTGCATCTGCCACTGTTGTTCCCACTTGATTAAGTTATCTAGGTCTTCTTGAAGTTGGGTACAGTCAGAGGTGGAACTGACATTCACATACATGAGGCAGACGTCAGCGAAAAGACGGGTCTGAGATCTTGCATAGCCTGGCATGGCTTTGATGTATACAAGGAAATGCAAGGGCCCTTAGACCGTTCCTTGTGGAACTCCAGATGTAACAGGATTTGTTGATGACGAATGTACTTCCAGTACAACAGTCTGGGTACGGTCTGACAAGAAATATTGAATCCATGAGAGAGTGTAGCTTCGTACTCTATAATGATCAAGTTTCATGAATAGTCGGTTGTGAGGGACCTCATCAAAGGTCTTACAGAAGTCCGGTAAGATACCGTCTATCTGGTCGCCAGAGTCAAGTGTCTTTGCTAAGTCATGGATGGTTAGAACTAGCTGGGTTTCACATGATCTTCTCTTGTGGAAGCCGTGCTGTTCGTCTGAGAGGATGTTGGTGTTTTCTAGTTGGGTAAGAATATTGCTGTGGATTAATTGTTCCATGATTTTACAACATATCGATGTTAATGATATCGGCCTATAGTTGGAAGGTTGGCCTCTGTCTCCTTTTTTAAATACAGGTGCGGCTATAGCTGTTTTCAAGTCAGATGGGATTTTACCCTGGTTAATGGATGCTTGGAATATAAACGTGAGTGCTGGTGTTATCTCTTTGGCTGTTTCATTCAGTAGGCGGGCCGGGATACTGTCGGGTCTCATAGCTTTGTGTGGATTTAGGGCTTGTCAAGAGTTTCATGACACCATTGTGGTGGATTATAATAGGTTGTATCTCTGCTGTAGAGCTTACTCCCATATCTGGCATGTTGCTTAGGTCTTCAGATGTAAAATCAGACGAGAACTGAGAGCTAAGTATGTTGGCCTTGGTTGTACTGTCACTAAAGGTAAGTCCATTACGTTTCAGTGGTGCAACACCACATCTGTCAATCTTCTTGTTTTTGATGTAATTCCAGAAGAGTTTTGGACTGGCTTCTTCACTACATATTATGTTGTTGATATATGAGCTATATGCCTCCCTGCATTTCCTTTGGGCGAGTTTCTTCATTGCATTGAGTTCCAGTCCCTGGTTTTGTGGGTGCGGTTTGCTCGATTGTATAGTTTTTGTTTCCGTTTTGACAGAGTACACATGTCTTTCGTAATCCAAGGCTGAGTTATTCTTGTGGAAGTTGTATTCGATGGTATACATTCCTCCATTATATCAGTGCACTTGAATGTTGGTGTTAATTATGAACTTTTCCGGTATGTTGTTTGACATTTCCTCTATCTTGCTTTTTAATTTCTGTGTGTCTGCCTTTTTCCACATGTATATTTTGTGTCTCACTGGCTTTTGTCTTGATATTGCCATGTTGGAATCTACAAAGACTATATCATGGTCACTGATGCCTGGCATTGCTTCACATCTATTAATCAATGATGGTCAATTTGTAAAGAATACATCAAGCAGATTTTAGCATCTTGTCGGGAAGTCGACGGATTGTAAAAGACATATGTCTTCTTCTAGTGCTACAAAAAATCGCTAATTTCTTTACGATACTGGTTGCTGGTTATAGTGTTCGAGGACCAATTGATATCAGGTAAGTTCAGGTCTCTTCCTATCCAGATGGTGGATTTTGTGTTCTTATGGCACATGTCAGAGATGATGTTTGATAGGTCTTTAGAGTATTCAATGCTGCTATTATGTGGTCTGTATGCACATATCACAATGAGTGACTTGATGGAATCACACCCAATTTTTCTGGCGATAATCTCACAGGGTTAAGGTGTTTAACGCCACTTTCAACCATATTTCAGTTATATCGTGGCGATCAGTTTTATTGTGGAGGAAACCGGAACACCCGGAGAAAACCACTGACATATATACCGCAAGTCGATGACAAACTCCGGTTTATAATAGATACGCAAGTTGACATCACGGAAGTGTCTTTAGAATTAGATTTAAAGGGATATTTACAACAAAGAGTCATCACTTGTCATTTGTACAGGAAATCATATTTGGTTAAATTGTGTGAACTAGCACAGGAACTTCAGTTGGAGACCGTTATATCAACAAATGACTATGAACAGTCACATGTAACACTATTTTTTTTCTCAACTTGTGGTTTCTTTTCTGTCCAGGAAATGTAAAAAAAACTCAATATGGCTCATGTACGCATATTTCCCACGATTCCTTCCTTCCGATTTGCAATGTGTGACACAGCACCGATCATTTCAAAGGCTTGGGCATATCCATATTACCGTGAAAGACGTTTTATTTACAATTACGCCAAGTGTTACTAACCAAATCGGAAGTTGTGGTGTCTGCAGTTTACGTCAATCCATGTGATCAATAGACGAAAACACCGGAGGTTTCGATGGAATGGAAATGATTAGAAAACATCGTATTGGCTATTGATGAAATTTGTTTTGAAAAATTGCATATTTATGTAAAATGGACATAATGTTTATTATGATTGATGATATATCGCTACAATTAACTTTTTAGTAATTTGTTAAATAATAAGTGGTATCGATTTTCTGATCGGGTCGATATTGTTTTTCGATACGCTGAATATTGATTTTATCTCAATGCACAGACAAGACTCTTGGTGCACTGCACAGGAGTACAAAATGCGACGTAACGATGAATCTGACGTCACTTCACGTTCATTCATTTTGAAAAGCAGGCGTTCAGTAAATTGTTTCTTGAATATTTGTAGTGAGATATTTTCTTGACTGATAGTAGGAAATGTAAGGTTTAGATATATTTTGATAAGATATACATGTATACGAAAATTCCAGTGTTCATAAAGGCTATATAAGATTTGTTAGAATATTAATTATATCATTTTGTTCTGAATAAATGGGAGATCAATAGTATATGATTAACTATTAAACATATATTGCATAATATATGTATTAGTGTTTAGTCAGTAAACACTTTCAATTATGATGGATTTTATTCATTTGAAAGTCAGCACCAATAGAACTAAAAACCAGGCATCATAAGAACTATAAACCCGGTATCAATTCTGTTTAAACAGAAATGCAATTACAAAGCACAACATTTACATAAACACCGTAAAACATAATATTGAGACATAAATTCATGTTTGTGTATAATATGTGTATCTGGAGACATATATTTTGTTAATCCGTATCAATTCACATATCCTGTAAGGTCTCAGGATCCGGATAATTATTTTATTTACGAATATTGGATTATCGTATGCAGCATACAAATAAGCAATTTATAACTGAACATATTTTCCATTAATTTTGCCATGTTTTCCGTTCGCCTTAGCGAAGTTAACCCTTCCTCCCTTTTTTCCACCCCTAACTCTTCCCCTTTTCTTGTCCACCCTTAGTCTTTCCCTTTTTTAGTTCCTCACTTAATATTCCGCCTTTTTATTTTTCACCCTTACATGTAACACCCCCTCTCTATTCTCCATCCTTAATCCTCCCCTTTTTAGGAGTTAACCCTTATTCAGAGTACCAGTTATATATTTATCGGTGTTGATGGCACTAATGTGCAATGAGCCCATATATAACATCAATAAAATAACTGGATTTGTAAAGGAAGAAATGAATATAAGGTATTACAAAATTCATGATATTTGTATAGAGGAGGTAAATGTGACAAATCATTATAGCAAAGGCGAATTACAACAAAAAATAGTTAAATATGTTTAACCTGTCATTATAGAATTTGTTCATATTTCAACTTTTGGCAAAGATGTCATAAAAACGCTAAACTAGAATGTTCGAAATACTATTTCTAAATAAGTGCAGTAATTATTTTATGTATAGGTAGATATGTACAGTTAGTTAATTTATACTCACTTTAATAATAACAATAATTCAATGCTAACTATTTTGCAGTATAAAAAGGTATATATATATTGTAAAAATTTCTAATGGAAATTATGGATGTTTATGTGTTCAGTTTGTGTTTTCAAGGATTGGTATACTTTTTTTTTAATGAAAGTGCGAGAATGATACATGCACGTTTATCGTTAATTTGATACTCATTTTAGCGGAACTTCACAAAAAGGGAAAGGTACACGTTGTTGGTTAAAGATAAATGATACAAAGAGGTAAACTTGAGCTTAAATTAATAGACAATGTCCAGAAGCATAATCAGCTGATAAAGGAGTCATATTTCTGTCATTTTGTAGAGAATCGAAATAAGATCTTTAGGCCTAGAACTTTATCACGTTTATACCAACACTTACGTGATCCTTTTTAGAGACCAATATGTTTGAGCTCTGAATTTTTGCTTTGTTTTGTTTTGTTTTGTTTATGTTGCCAAAAGGACATTAATATCAGTGTCCACTATTTTTAATTACCTAAAAGCTTAATTAATACTGAACCCTGTTATACTACAAAGAACTATTCATTGACCTAAACGCAAAAAACTTAATTAATCTGCTAGAGTGTAAAATGTAAGTCATGGTGACCTAATTACTGGTGAATTCGCTTGTTCTCTTCAATATCTAACATATCCACTGACAAAATATCGTGTCTGTACAGTATTCAGGATATGGACCTAACGGCAAAACATAACTTAATCGGGATGTACGTACGGACGGACAAGTGTCAATCTAAATACCCCTCCACTTTCTTGATTGGGCATAAATATAACAAATTGCAATTTATGTTGTGCTAAGTATAGTCTCACAATTGCTTGAACTATGTCTGTAGTATTGTTAGAAATTCTGTAAGGTAAAAGGTAAAAGGTAAAATTCATTTAGGACAGATACCAACTAAATCTAGTGTAGTTTAAAAATATACAAATATAAAATTATATAAAACAATGTATCAAGGTTAAAATGCACTTTAAGTTGATATCCTTCCAAGGATAACCCATTAAAGCGTTTCGGCTTATATCCAATGGGGTCCTTTAGTGTATATCACTTGTTTAATAAAATAAAAAATTAAAAAAAAATTAAAAAAAAATTAAAAAAATGGCACAATTTTAGTTGATAATATTTGAAAAGATATGGCTGTAATTAATTTTTAAGATGTTGTTTTATTTCTGTGTTGAAAGCGTTATGGTCTTTTATTGATTTTATGTTATTTGGAAGCGAGTTCCAATCTTTAATAGCATTGAAGAAAAAAGTTGAAGAGTCCACACCTTTGTTTTTGGAACAACGAAGTTGAATTAGCTTGATCTAGTGTTATATTCATGATTTTCACTAACTTTTATAAAATTAACTTTTAAATACGTTGGACATTTGTTGTTATATATTTTATGTGCATGTCCTAATCTTAATTGCTTAACCCTATTCTCAATATTAAGAAATCCAACACTTGATAGTTCTGGTTGGCGAACACTAGATCTTGGACCTAATTCTTTTATAAATCTAACGGTTTTGTTCTGGGCAATCTGAAGTTTGTTTTTTAAGGTCTGTGAAACACCAGCATACCACGAGGAACATGAATAGTCAAAGTGACATTGGATTAGAGCCGTTGTAAGAGTTTTGCGAGTTTCAGTTGACAAGCACCTCGCTTTACGGTACATAAATTTAAGTCTAGAATTTACCTTTTTTACTATTGAGTTAACTGTAATTTCTCCTGATAAATTTTGGTCTATGTCTATGTCTAAATATTTAAGTTTCGGTTGCGATTGAATGATATGATTGTTACACTGGATTTGAAAATTTGTTACTTTCTTCAATTTACGTTTCGGTCCAAAAATAATACATTCTGTTTTGCCTAAGTGTAAAGACAACTTATTGTCAACGAGCCAGCTGCTACAAGATTCTAGTTCCTTTCCTAATTTGTGGGAGATAACATCGGGGTCTTTATGAGAAAATATTATAGTGCTGTCGTCGGCATAAAGCAAGAGTTTGCAGTCTGATTGAATACTGATAGACATGTCGTTAACATAANACAGGAAAAGCAAAGGGCCTAAAATGCTTCCCTGAGGAACTCCACAAGTAATATTAAGGAGTTCAGATTCTGTCCCATTTAAATTTACAAGTTGTTTTCTTCCAGTTAAATACGATTCAAACCATTTGACTTCTTGTACTCCCATAGATCTTAATTTGTGGCATAATATTCGATGGTCCACTGTGTCAAATGCTTTTTGTAAGTCTATCATAACAATGCCTGTAAATAATCCTGTTGATGTTTGTTTTTTAATATGATCAAATAAATGTATAAGACAAGTATCAGTTGAATACGAGCTTCTAAAACCAGACTGAAATTGATATAGTAAATTATGATCGATCAAATGTGTCTCTATACACAGCTTTTTAAAGAATTTTAGAAATAATACAAAGAATGCTTACTGGTCTATAGTTGCCAATTTCTAATCTACTGTTCTTTTTAAATAATGGTTTTACTCTGGCTAATTTAAGTTCGTCCGGTACTATCCCAGATGTTATTGATAGATTCACCAGATAAGTTATTGGTTTCACCAGGGCGCTCGCTCCATCTTTAATGAACCTCGCTGGAATGTTATCTAATCCTGTGCTCTTAAAGGAATTAAGATTCCAAAGTTCTTTGTATATAAAGTCTTTATTTACACTTGTTAATTTTAATTCGAGGTTATTATTGGTAACTTTACAGTAGAATTGTTTAAACAGGTTGGAATTAATATCGAATAATCCTGGAGCTGGTGGTAATATGTCGACAAGAGAAGATGCTACTGTGGTGAAAAAGGTGTTAAAATGATTAGCGATTTCTCTTAAGCTATGGCATGTTTGTCCGGCTACGCTTAAAACGATACCTGCCACATCTGTTTTTTAGAACTATATCCTAGGGATTTCAATTGTTGCCAGAGTTTCTTTGGAGATTTTTTATTTTCCTCGATCTTGCCCGATACAAAATCTTCCTTAGCGTGTTTAATATCTCTCTGGACTTTGTTTCTGGTCTTACAAAACTGTGCGTATTGGTATTTATTTTGTGTCTTTTTATACATGTGTAACAAATCGTCTCTATTTCTGATGTTTTCTAAGATGTCGGAAGTCATCCATGGTTCAGTCTGTTGTCGTAATTTGATGTCTTTATACGGTGCAACGTTATCAAGGACTGAATGAAAAAGTGATCGAAATTTTTCCCATGCTTCATTAACATTTCTACATAAATGTAATGATGACCAATCAATGGCATTTAGTTTATCATTAAAGACATCTTTATTATAATTTTTAGTTGACCTTATTCTGACTAAGTTTTGTTTACAAGTGGTTACTTTTTGTGACTTTCTTGTACAAAATGCTATATAATGGTCACTTACACCTGATGAAATAACCCCAGATTTACTTATTTTATCTTCATTATTACATACAATGTGATCTATGATGGTACTTGATGTTGGTGTTACACGAGTAGGATCTTTAATAAGCTGTTTTAAATTGCCCATATTTAAAATGTTTTTATATGACTTACACATGGAAGATACGCTGTTTTTAAAGCTGATATTGAAATCTCCTAGGATAATCTGTTCACAATCTGGTCTTAGTTTATTTAATGTTCGTTTAAACAAATCCAAAAAATCATTCTGTTTGGGTGGTCTATAACAGGTTCCAACTATTATTGGTTTAGTTTTTGGTAAAAGAATTTCTATCCAAATTGCTTCCATACCTTCTATTTTAAGATCTTGAAGAAGTGAGAAGGCCAGGTCATTTCGAATAAACATACAGACTCCGCCACCGATACGTGATCTATCTAAGCGTACAACACTATAATTCTCAATATTAATTTCCGCGTCTGTAACCGAGTCATCTAACCATGTTTCACTGATTGATATGATTGCCGCTTTAGATTTTAAAGCAATTAATTGTAATTCTGATATTTTTGGCAATAAAGATCTAGCATTCAGATGTAGAAAATGTAAACCTTTTTCATTAAATATTTTAAAGCAGTCCTCTTTAACAACTGATGGAAATTGAACAAATTTGTAGGATCATTTTGTTCGGGACATTCGAAAGATGAGATTAATGATTCGCAATGATTAAATGGAAGTGATAATAGAGAGCATGAATCGCATACATATTGAAAATTAGATGTTCCGGAAAGCCATGCTTCATATTTATCAAGTGAAATTTTCGCACATTTTATATGTGATCTGCATTTACATATTTCACAGTGCATGCTTTTACTAGTTTTAATTATTCCTTTTGTACATATGCTGCATGGACATTTAGGAGTGCGTCCAGCTGTAGATGGTCCTGGATGAGGATGCACGTCCCCGCATATTAATATAAAAATCAAAAGTGTGGACTTTGGAGTTATTTTAAAATTAGATAGATTAGTACGTTTACAAAAGGAATAGAACGACAAAGATGATTTTTGAAGGTGACTTTGGGTAGATTTATAAATAGATATCGAAAGTTGACTAATTTCACTTTTATTATAAAAAATTATCCCTGTGAAGTTAAAATAATGTTTTCTTAACCTTAAATCTTCATCAGGAATTGCCAAATTGAAATAATTGTTGATACAGCTGGCAAAAAACACGTAAATTATTAGGGACAAAAATATGCCAGCTGTTGCCAAGTTAAGATTTTTGAAGTTCTTCTGTAATAGATCTAAAAATTGCTTACATTGTTAATTATAAAATCATAATTTATTATCATGCCCGGCAAAAAAAATCGCAACCCTACCCCAATTAGGCCGTCATAGAAAACAGATAAAGAGGAAGATACTTGATAAGTTTTAAAAGTAACAATTCGACCCCATATGGCAACATGTTCACGTGGGTTTAAAGAGAATGCATTCTGCAGAATGTTTACATTTTCACATAATTATACAAACAAAAGTGTACATAACGTCACAAGCATCTCATTTTCACTTTGCGATGTCGTCAAATTGACAAAACAACTTAACAAATTGTCACGAAGAAGTCGATAACAAGTGAACAAGTTGACTTTTAAATGTTGACATATGTTCAGAACTAACTCATCAATGAGTGTACCATATGCGCTTCCATAATCAAAGAAGCAAAGATAGATTGTGAAGCATTTGTCATTACGCTTTTTTTTGTTATTTATTTCTGTGGACGAAAGAGGAAGTCCATTACTTTCTTTTATTTTCAATCTTGTTTGTTATTCTCATTAATTATGCATTTTATGTCTTGCAAAAAGTGCACAAACCATTCTGTATACACTTTATCCTGCTGGACATTACTTCACGTAACTGTTTCCAATATATTACTACATATAGGTAGAGCTTACCTTTCAAGTCGTGTTATCCCTGCATAATGGCGAATATCGTCATAAAATACTACCTTGCAGGTAAATTGCTAATGACGCGAAGGGTTATCTCGCTTGGCCTATACAACATTTGTATTCTTCTGCACGAAAGCTTCACATAACGCTTTACAATATATAGCAATTATTTCGTCCGGAAGGTGATAAAAGTTGGCGTGTAATATATTACGAAAGTCAAAGTCGATACATGTTTGTTTTAAGTATTTTTTCCGGAATTTTTTTTAATGTCAACAATAAAAAACTTTATATTTTGTGATATTCAACTTTCACTCCAATGTATACACACTGGCCAGACAGAAATGCTGTGCTCGCATCTAGGCAATGCCTACTCCATATTATCTCAAATACGGGAATTATAGGTACGGAAACGTATATGTATATTGTTAGCATTGACTTACACATCCTTCAGATTTATTCCCGCAAAAAATACATAAATTATGTTTACATGATTTCTTATAATTAATACCATTGCATTTGTTTATATCGCCTTAAAATATGAGAAAATTATTATTGCATAAAACAAAATTTAAATATTCTACGCACGTTCGGTAGCTTCTGAACAATGATAGCTAAGGTACTTTCAAATTATTTTCTTCTAAACCTTAAACGGGTAATGTCTGTGATTTTGGTAATATTTTATCCAGATATTTCTTACAAACATAAAGTAACACTAATTATCGAGTTTTAAAGTAAAAAGTCTACCAATTCTCTTTTATTTTTACGAAAACACATCTCGAACATAAATTCCGGTCTGTACGACACAATAGACGCCCCTATTAATATGACCTTAGGTGAACTTTTACTATGTATGCGCGAAGTCTGTTGTTGCGGAAAAAAATGTCTGCCGATATAAAACATGGACGCGATCGTACGATAATTTTAACTGATTCTGCTAGCAAATGGAACAGGAAAGACATTTTTGCGAATTACAATAAAACAAGAATTAACATACGCCACCAACATGACCATTGGATGAAATTGAAGGAAGTGGTGTTGAGAGTTCAAACACATCCTGAAGTGTAAACATCAGTGCCATTGCGCATGTAGTTAGGGAATTGGGACATGCATAATTACTGATGCTGTGAGAAGAGCTGCACACAAAAAACAACGAACATACACGTGTTTAGGTCGAATCTCACCAAACGACGTTTTACCAGTCATGTTTTGAATATTTACTTCAGCGCAAAAAAAAAAAAAGAAAAAAAAAAGAACATTTTTTATTTTTACCAAACTTACAGGCGCTATTCCCTCAATAACGTCCTTATTCTTCGAATGGTCATCTTATTTATGATAATGCTAAGAAGAACCAGTGGAGATCTAAATAATTCATTCGTACTTTAAAAATCATTGGAAGTAAGAGTTGATAAGACAATCTAATAAATGGCATCAACTATAAAAGGGAAACAGAATACGTTGATTTTGCATGTTGTATTTTCTTCTTGATTGATTATGTTTTATTATATTACTTCAACGGGTACAGATTGTCAGTTGCCTCCCGAGTTCCAAACATTGACATAATAATTTTTTTCGTCAGTTAATATATGCCAAACAACACGCATGTTACGGCTCATACCAGCATTTGTAGCATCATTTATGTGGACCTACTAATCATCCATACAATCAACAATTGCTTATCCATTGACGAAAGATGGATCATAAAGAAAAATGGTGAAAACTTGCATACAAATATGTCCTGTTAGTGAGAGTTATTTGCGAAAAATACCGGTTGAGAGGAGAGGCAAATTTACCTGTCCTCGCAAATAACCCCCACTAACAGGACATGTTTGTTTAATTCCGCCGAATATTTAATAGCCAGTAAAACAGTGGCATGCAAGCAGCATTGAAGATTGGAACTAAGGAACCTTTCAGTGTTTTTTTCACCATTCAAATTAGCAGTGTAAAAATCAAAATAACTCTGTAGCAACGTCTGATACTGTCGTCTGCCGTTTTTCTTTACTTTATCGTTGGTTCATAACCTAGGGATTTTCCCTCGAGCGGTGTATTTCCTAGTACCGTGGTATTTGCTTGCTTAGGCAAATACCACGCTTTATCATCCTTCCCTCCCGCTATATCTACCTGCTGACTCCATAAGCAAAACTCGTATCAAAGTTCGCGTGAGCTGAGCAGGACTTATCAACAGTCAGCAGGAGTTATCACCAAATTCTCCCAACATTTAAACGATAATTCCTGTGAAGATGACAAAAGTAAATAAAATTCATCAACACCATTAGCTAGTTAACATTATTTAAAAATATATATATATCAAATTAGTAGTTCGGCAGAGAACGTCTCGTGCAACTTCGCGCCATTCTTTTATCACCACAGTGTGGTGATACAACATCTTGTATCAGACACTTTGTATCAGACAGGCGGCTTTCGTTATTTTCAAAGGAAAACGTACATAATGTTAGATAATAAAAATTATCTATATCCATCGTTTTTTTTTTAAATGTCCTATCCGGAAAACTGCTCTGAGAATTACTCAACCGGGTAACAATAACAACTTCTTAATGTTACATATTTAGAGTAATTGTATAGTGATTATCTGAATGTATTAGGATGGGTTGTTTCGGTTAGAATTGTTTTACCCTATTTAATCAAATATCATCTAAAACTTTAGCTCTTAGACAACTCCAAATCAATCACTTGATCTTTGGATTTTTTTTCATAAAAAAGGAGCGAGGAAACGAAATTTTATTTAATTTATTTTCATTATATTCCAGACCTGAATTAAACTTTTGAATTGAGAACAGCTGTTTTCAGTCCTGAAATGGTCCGGAAGGTCATTCCACAGGGCAGCAGCAGCAAACGTGAAGCTTTTCTTACCATAGGTTGTTGTTCTAAATCGGGGTATGTCCAAAATATTGTTATATCTGAAAGTATATTTGCAATCTTTTATTTTAAGTAGGTCATGTAAACATACTGGTGCAAGATTATTAATAATTCTATAAGTTTCAAGAGCCATTTTTCTTTGTCTTCGAATGTGTAGTTCTGTATTTTAGCTTTTTCCAATAATTTTTCATAAGTGCTTGTAAGGGAACGACCTTTTAACTTGAAAAGGGGGGGGGGGGGTTATGGTTTTTTCCTAAAAAAATATTCTGATTCCCAATGTTGCTGAAAAAATTATTCTGATTTTGGTGGAGGAAAAAATAATAATCTGATTCAGAGATTTTGTCATATAATCTAATGTCAAATTCTGGGAAAAAAAATTTCGCGCTTTGAGCGACAAAAAAATAAACATTCTAACTCTCGTGTTGTCCGAAAAAAAAATTTCTGAAAGAAAACAAACATAATCCCCCCCCCCCCTGCAAGTTAAATGGTCGGTCCCTAAAATCTTCGTATAAAAACCGCAGTGCCCGTTCTTGTACTTTTTCTATTTTTTTGGAGTTTTTTTTTGTACAAAAATGCCATGGAAGGGGACAAAGATTAAATTTATTCAAAATAAATGTGTGAAAAATAGTTAAGTTGCTTAATTTATTTAGATACGATCCAATTCTCTTAAGAATGTTCAGTTGTTGAGATGCCTTCCTGCATATTTTGCTTATATGTGTATTGTGATATATACATGTACGCATATATTTATATTTGTTTGTAATTCAGTTTCAGTATTGTTTATCATATGCACAATTCCGTTTCCGTATTGTATTACGTATGTGACAAAGGATGTCCGGATTTGTTCTGTGTTTTACTTTCTCTTAATAAAAACGTATGTAAACGGAGCAGACGTGTTCTAATTACCTCTCGTAGTTCCCTAAGAAAAGTATAATTACATCACATGGTGGAGAACCTAAAGTGTTTTAAAGGATGGTATCATTGTCATGAGTAACATTTCCCTGTATATTTTGTCGATTTAGCTTTTTTTTCAACCATTTAAATATCCAAATTCTTACTGAGCAGTGACAGCACGTGGTATTTTTCGGTCGCCATTATGAAAAAAAAAACTCTATCCAAGGACTTTACACTACACTATATTTTCTGCTTAGAGAGACATTTTTTATGAACTTTGGTATAATATTTCCTATGAGTTTATCCAAAGTGGAAAAGCAAATTCATAATTTGGATAGAAAGTTGCGTGAAGTCCCCCTGCTCCGTAAGATTTCTGTAGTACTATCGAACAGTAAAGCCAAGTATTTAGAGAAAGTGGTACTACTAAATGTATATTGCTGCAAACAATTTCATTCAGAAACATTTTGTATATATTGAATTGTCCGTCGTCTGTGAAATTCATTTCACGGCGTAATAAAAATTGCTGGAATGTGAAATATTAAATACAAGCTACGATTTGTTACTTTTCATAAATAGATTCTGAAATATGTTCTAAATCTACACAAAAAGAATTCAGTGAACATTTTGAAATGTCCGTCGTCTGTGAAATTTATTTCACGGCAATGAAAGAGACACTGAAAATATTGAACATTGAATACAATACACTCTTCACACGGAAATATTTTGTACATGAATGTCCGTCGTCTGTGAAATTTATTTCACGACCTAGCAACAGATGCAGGATTGTGAAATATGATCAGAACTTTATTATGAATTAGCTGCTTTATGATTTGTCCGTCGTCTGTGATTCATCTCACGAGCATTTAATGCTTTGTAAATCAGTGCTACAATTATCAGGACGCAACAAAATTCAAGATGTTATGGAAAGTTTATTCACGAACATTTTTAAATTTTAGATTGTCTTGGAAATGTAACACTTTATATTTAACACATGACAATTGTTTTTCAAATGTTTTATTAAGATGATGTACATGTGTATTGTGGAAATGAGTGTTATGATCACGGATATTTTTTTAGGGTTTAATGCACTTTAGCGATTCAAGATATGAATGCTATCAGTTTTCATTTTTTTTTTTAAGTCAAAAATTTATATTTGCGTGTATGAAACTCGATAAAACTGAGAAATTATGCTTAATGTTATATTCCGTGCTGTGTTTTATAACGATGGCAAGATATTTTCTTTGGGATACACACTAGTTTTTGTTGTTGTTGTTTTGTGGTTTTATATGCATAATGTATCAAACACATAGTTCAAGGCATTTAATTAATGAAAATATAAGAACGTTGCGATGTGTAAAACAATGATAATGAATGAATCAATGTCACTGTTCGATTATAATGTTAATCACAAATAACCTTGGTAGTTTTGCTTTTAGTGGACAGATATAAGACTTCATTATTTTTTTTTATATAGTGAGAATCAATGAATGACCAGGCGAGCGAGTGCGAGAAATAGTCGTAATTTTTTTTTGGTATGTCTTATGTTTCATCACTGGTAGCAAACATCTACAATTTTAAATTTTAAGAGGGAGGTCTCTAGTGTTTTCATTAAAGTATATATATATTGCCACATTTCATGACAACTAGGATTCAAATTCATGTTTATATCTGTAATGTTTTACAGCATTTTGTTCTACAATATTGTCTCAACAAGTGAGAAATGTGGATGAAAGTTATAGTTGACGGTATAAGTTGATACATCTATTTTGTGAGATAGCATGGATGCCATAAATCCCAAAACTAAATTCCACACTGGGAAAAAGTTGGAACAACTTTTTGTTGTGGCGGGGGATGTGATATATACATGTATGCATATATTTATGTTTGTGTGTAATTCAGTTTCAGTATGGTTTATCATATGCACAATTCCGTTTCCGTATTGTATTACGTATGTGGCAAAGGATGTCCGGATTTGTTCTGTGTTTTACTTTCTCTTAATAAAAACGCATGTAAACGGAGCAGACGTGTTTTAATTACATCTCGTAGTTCCCTAAGAAAAGTATAATTACACCACAGTATCAAAATTTAGTTGGTAATCTATGTCTACACCAAGAAGTTTAACAGTTGCTTCACATGAGAGATCAGCAGTTTGAATATGTATAGATGGATTTTTTTTTCATGTGTTTTTTACCTATGGCCAGAACTTGAAATTTATCAGGATTTGCTTGCATTTTGTTTTGATAAGCTCTAGAGATTCTGATTCAAGAGTAGAAATTAAGGTGTTGTAATCCGGGTGGCTGAAAGATAGAGTGTTATCATCTGCGTAATTGTACAATGAACCATTTTTAATAGATAAAAATATGTCGTTTATAAATACATTGAACAAAAGCGGTCCCAGGGTAGATCCCTGGGGTACCCTTTATGGATGTCAGCCCACATACTAAGTATACTATTAATTTTTATTTGCTGTTTCCTATTATACAAAAAGGATTTAAGAATTAAAACTGAATGGTTTGAGACACCATAAGCTGACGATTTGGTAGGCAGTCAAATGCCTTTGACAGATCCATTAACACGGCAGCTATATAATGATTTTTATCTAATGCCGTACGCCAGTCTTCTAATAACCTTAACAGTGTGGTTTGACAACCATGGCCACGTCTAAATGCACATAGATAAGGGTTAAACATATTTTCAAAAAAATCCCCTAATTGTAACTCTAGTACTTTTTCATATATTTTGGAAAAAAATGGTAAGACACTAACAGGTCTGTAATTTGCCTTGTCTAGTTGATCATTTTTCTTGTGGATTGGTGTTACCTGTGCCTGTTTGAGTCTGTCAGGAAAAAAAACCCAGTATCAATTGTTAAATTTATTAAAGAAGTTAATTGTGGCACAATAGTAGATTTACTTTGTTTAACTACCTTAGCCGGTATACCATCTGCACCAGTAGCCTTTTTAATGTTTAGTTTGTTTATTATTTTTTCCACCTTGTCTATACTTGTTTTTTGAAAATCAAAAGGAGTATTTGTACATGATTGATTTTTTTTTGGTAAAATACTCGGATGTGTGGATGGATCATATACAACATCACTTCCAATCTTATTTGCAACAGTAGCGAAAAAAGTATTAAAATTTTCTGTGACTTCTTCGGTTTTATTGACAATTTGGTTGTTTTCATACAAGACAATTTGTTGGTCACCAGACTGACATTTTTGAGAGAAAAATGGTTTTACTGTTGCCCAAAAATTACTGTTTTTGGCTCCACCTGTGCAACGTTCTAAAAAATAGTTTTTTTGTGGATATTTTCTTTAGTTTTGTCACCAGATTTCGTTGGTTCCTGTATTTCTCCCATGTTTTGGAGTTTCTCTGTTTCGTGAACTGTGGGTAAAGCATATGTTTTCGATAAATAGCTTTCCTGAGTTCGCTGTTCATGCAAGGTAATAGTTGTTTTCTTACCTGTCTTGTTTTCATAGGTGCATGGTTGTTAAGGACATTTGTGAAAGTATTTTCATACTCTGTATACACTTCATTTAGTTGTTCTGATGTAGTGATACTTTCAGAGGATGGTATCTTTATTTGATCAATATCTGAGTTAAAATTGTCTATATAAAAATTTCTATAACTTCTATAGGTAATTTTATGTCGTTTCTGTACATTTACTTTACCCTTGATTGTTACTGATATCAAATTGTGACAATCACTTGTACCAGTTGGAAAGTTCTGAACATTAAAACACATTTCTTTCTTGTTTGTAAGTATTATATCTACCAATAAATATGATATTTGTTTATTTGTAGAAACTAAAACAGATGATCTAGATGTCATAAATGTTCCTAATGGTTATGTTTATTACTGTAAACTGCTTTTGATAAAAAAAACAAAAATAAAAAAACAATCAGGTAGTTGTACTACCGGGTATTATGTATAAAGAAAAATTGAAAGCTTACTTGAAATTTTCTAAAACTAACTCTGAGCTTGTACAATGGGTGTTAATTACAAATGAAATATAACAAGATGATAAAGATTTATTACTTGAATGTGTTTATATCCCCCTGAAAATTCAAAATATGCATCAAAAGACGTTTTTACAGAAATTGAGGATGAAATACTTCAGTTAATATCCAATAACTGTAACACAGCATTTCTTGGAGATTTTATTGCAAAAACAAAAACACTAGATTATTCTTTATTTGAAGTTCTAGATGATTTTGATAATTCTGACTTACTTGTATATTTATAGGACTACCAAAAACTTTTGAACAATATTTCAGTTCAAAGGTTTTCTGAAGATTCATTCCCGGTTAATTCATTTTTGTAATTATGGCTATATAAAATGAACATATATATGTATATTGGTAATGACAAAACGGTTGGTAAAAAAACTTGCAAAGATGTATCGCATGTTGATTATTTTCTTTTGTCTTCAGATGCTTTTCCAGCCATCAAATATTTGATATTTTGGACAATAATCCATTATTTTCTGATGTCCATAGCGGACTTAGTGTCTATTTGCATACAAATGTTAACAAAAATACTACTATTCAAGATATACATGGTACTAATTCAATTCATATTAAATGGAGTGCAGCCAAACAAACGAGTTTGTACAATCTATTTTTAACAATTAAGCGGATTTTGGTGACATTTTTAGAAATATTTCAGATGAACTAATCAAGTTGTTTCTAATTTTCACAATATACTTTTATTTCATAATTGTTTTTATTATTAGTATCTCACGAACTAAACAGTTTATTTCTACTACGCCTCAGATATTTTCATCTTTGCATTTCAGAATTTCCTTTTATTTCACAAGTTATTGTCCAAATTCATGTAATTAACTTAGTTACATATATAGCTGAATAGCATAGAATTATTTTTTTTCTTGTAGATTTGTTTTTATTTATTGTGGAGTTATTTCCCGTATATAATATGTACTGAAGCCCATAGGTGCCATGCGAAAATATGTTTTTATCTGGCGGCCGCCACTTAATTTATCTGGCGGCCGCCACTTAAATTAATCATCTGGCGGCCGCCATTTAAATTAATCATCTGGCGGCCGCCACTTCAATGGCCGCCGCCATTTTATTATATTGTAACTGCTATTTATACGAAGAGAGCAGAATGGATGTGGCAACTGCGACTGCTTTATATTTTCACATGGGATTTAGTCACAAGGAGATTATGTGTGCTTTGGCTGTCAATCATCGCATTGTGATTAGTTTAAGAAGTCTGAAGAGACTGTTGAGCCGACAAAATCTCTTTCGACGAAAGAATTATACCGACGTTCTAGAAGTGGCCATACTTATTTACCAGCAACTCCGTGGTTCTGGGTGCATGCATGGCTACCGATGGATGCATCGTAAGTGTTTGCAATCAGGTATGACTGTTTCGAGGAGTATTGTTGATAGATTAATGCACATTTTGGATCCGAAAGGCATATAATTAAGGAAAAAAGGTCGACTGAAGAGAAGACAGTATTTTGCCAAGGGCCCAAATTACCTGTGGCATGTCGATTCATACGATAAATTAAAACCGTACGGTTTATGTATAAATGGGTGCATCGATGGGTTTTCAAGGCGCATAATATGGCTAAATGTATATCATACAAGCAGCAATCCCAGAGTAATAGCTGGGTATTACATAGAATATGTGTGCGAGCTGGCCGGGTGTCCCACATTAGTACGGAGAGATAAAGGTACAGAAAACTGTAAAATAGCGCGAATGCAAACACTGCTATCCAGAGAAGAGAGTTTTCTGTACGGTGCAAGCATGCATAACCAAAGAATTGAAAGCTTTTGGAATATTCTTAGAAAGGAATGCTGCCAGTTTTGGATTGACACTCTTGGAGCTGTAAAAGACCACGGACACTTCACTGGTAGTGCAATTGATATTAGTCTTATACAGTTCTGTTTTTCCACTCTGGTGCAGGTAAGAAAATGACTTGGGAGATATTATACTTATAAGGTTGTACTTGCATCTTATCAATCCGACAAAGAATATTATTATCATTACTACTATTATTATAAATGTTTATTTATTTTGGGAATACAAAAGCCGTATATGTCATAACAAAGTTTAGAAACACAAATCAATAGGCAATGGACAGTTTAGGGTGTCTCCCCTTAGTACCAGGTGAATAAACGAACAGCGTTCCGAAGTCCCCCGCCGTTAGGTCATCTTTGAAACAAGTTTTTCTAAGTCCAGCATATTAAAAATTATATTGTTATACTTATGCTACGTATCACGATAATTATCGGAACTATCATTGTACTTGTTAGAAGTATCATCATACTTGTTTGAATTGTTTGTCAAATATTTGTGTCAAACGCAAGTGGTAAATGATAATTTTTACAACTGTATGTACAAGTATCATTATACTTAGCACAAGTATCGTTACACTTTTTACAAGTATCGTTACACTTTTTACAAGTATCGTTATACTTTTTACAAGTATCGTTATACTTTTTACAAGTATCATTACACTTTTTACAAGTATCGTTACACTTTTTACAAGTATCGTTACACTTTTTACAAGTATCGTTACACTTTTTACAAGTATCGTTATACTTTTTACAAGTATCGTTACACTTTTTACAAGTATCGTTACACTTTTTACAAGTATCGTTATACTTTTTACAAGTATCATGATACATTCAACAAGTATCGTGATACTTCATTACAGTATAAGTAGCATGATACATGTAAATAGTACCATGATAGAGAAACGTATCATGATACTAGTGCAATGTATAATGATATAAGCAACTAGTATAATGATACTTCGTACAAATATAATGATACCTCCAACAAGTATCATTATACTTCATACTAGTATAAGGATACATGAAAAGTATCTTGATAGAAAAGTGGCGAGACAAATACCCCTTAACAATATTCAATACAAAGTATAGAGAAAACGCTTTGGTGAATATCCTCCACATTTTGGTAGCAAACGTAGCATAAAAATAAGAAATATCAAAGGAGTGGTACCCGGGCCTACATCCTTAAAGATGATTACCTCATTACAACAAACTAATCTTAATGGGGTCCTCAAAATAGTCAATAAATTAGCATATAAAAAAACAATTACGCAAAGTCATATCTATAAACAAAATGTCAGGCAGTATACAACACTATATAATATACAATGTATATATTTAATATATCTGGTATCTACTTTTAGAAAGACTTGGACACCATTGCATCAGTTTAGAATACCCATAGAATTCGGCCTAATAAAAACGAGAATGTTCAACATGGACGACCTGTTGTCTTGTATTCGATGACTGAGACATTTTCCACCAGGAATTATTTGAAAGCAGTGAACCACAGAGATGTCGACATTTGCAGACGGCAGTGCGTTTTCCGTAGTGGACCTACCTGTGATCCAGAAGTGTTTGAATTACTAATGATGTATATGGCAGAAAACATGTTCGAGCCACCAACATCTGCACAGGAAGAAGTAGCTTTATACCACGCACTAATACCTATAGTTCTTCACGATCTACTTGTTGATGTATGAAAATGACACATCACGGGTGTAATGCCATTGCATCTTTTTTGAGCGATATACAATCAAATATATAAAAGAAAAGAATTATGTTCAAACCTTGTCTATAGTTGCATAGTAGATCTCTAAACATTAAAAGTTAATTACATGGCTGCTTCATTTGTTTCTTACGTCCAAGATGGTAAACATCGATTCAATCTGATGACAATTGTAAAAATTAGTATGGGGCATGGTCGCTTGATTGGTATTTAGTCATTTATTTATTCTGAATGTTATGGGAAAACAACATAGTTCCGACATTAATAGATGAATAAAAGATATAGTTTTCACCACCATCTAATACACGTTTTTCACATAAGGTTCAATTGTAAAATAATATCCACTGTAGCGACCATCTTGAATTAGTGATTAGTACTAAAATCTTTAATATCGTGGAAGACCATCTTGTGGCCACGCCTGAATAATATTGGTTGGATATACAGAGTTTTTGCAGATGTAGCAAAATGTTTAATTGTAAAACTAAGATTTGCTTTTGCAGTAAACATACCTTAGAAACCATCATGTAATCATGCCTGACAAATATAAGTTTTATGTACATGTATGCAACAGGTTTTAAGATATAGCAATTTATAAGTTTTCCCATAGGGACCAATGTAAAACTAAGATCCGCCATGGCGGCCATCTTGGATTTATAAACGAAGTTAAAGTCATATTGTTTGTAGAGGACTACATTGTAATTATGCCTAAATAAAATTGATTTAATCTAAGCTTTTCAAAAAGGGTTCAAGTTTAAACTAACATCCGCCGTGACGACCATCTTGGATACAAAATACCAATACAATTATATTTTGTACACAACCATCATATGACCATACCTGCATTGTATTGGTTTGATATATGGAGAAGCATATTACATGTTTTGCCATATGGTCCAATGTTAAACTAAGATCAGCCATGGTGGCCATTTTAGAATTATGATCGGCGCTTAAATCATACGATGTAGAGGACAACCATGGCATCATACGCGAATATAATTGATTTTATCTATGAAATAGTTTCAAGAGGTAGCAGTATACATATATGTTACTCCCCCATGTCCAATGTTCAACAAACATCCATCAGGACGACCATCTTGGATTTATGATCCATACTAAAATCATACATTTTGTAGAGGACCATCATGTCACCATGTCTGACAACGCGGACGCAAAGTGATTACTTTAGCTCACATGATCAAGAGTTCTAATAAAAATAATATTTATCAACTCTAGCAAACTATGCAAAGCTCACCTGATTGTATGGACGTAAGATATCTATTTAATATATAATATATCTTGATTGTGAATTTATATAAGATATCTTATATTGTTTGGAATATGGCAAGCCGTTTTCATATTTATTCTATATATAAGATATCTCATATAATATATAAGATATCCTATATATTATTGTAGATATCTTATATAGTTTTTATACAAGATATCTGATTTAATATATAAGATATCTTATATATTAAACAATATATCTTATATAAAATACTATATAAGATATCTTATATAGTATATTAGATATCTTATATGATATATCTTATATATTATATGAGATATCTTATATAATATATCTTATATATTGAATAAATATGAAAACGGCTTGCCATAGATTACGGGTTACAACGAGAACACATACATTCGCAAAAAACAAAAGACTTATTAAATGGTTTTTAAAGCCCACTAACCAGAGGAAAATCTTTTAGGCAAACATTTTGAATAACAGTTTCAAAAACTAATTTCAGCTAATAAAAACTCGTGGCTACATGTATTTAAATAGCGAGATGGTAAATATGTTTTATTGAATTTGTTGAATGTTTTACTTATCAACTAATTATGTGATAAGATATAAGGAATGAAGTTTCACGAATATGTAAAGCTTCAATAAACTGAGGATGTTATAACACATGACAATAATAAAAATTTATTATTTTCTTCTGTCCTTTGATGACA
Organism: Gigantidas platifrons; assembly: GCA_002080005.1. Taxonomy (NCBI): domain Eukaryota; kingdom Metazoa; phylum Mollusca; class Bivalvia; order Mytilida; family Modiolidae; genus Gigantidas; species Gigantidas platifrons. The sequence goes on along the minus strand of MJUT01006521.1, from coordinate 518,182 downwards.
CAAATATATCCGAATTTTCTATTGTCTCCATATTCGATGTCTCATTTGCATACGATCTAGAAAGACATATTACAGAATCCAAGCTACAAATTAATCCGCGAAAATAACATAAAAGAGCTCCATCTTATATAGGTATCCGGTCACCAAAACGGTGAATCCCCTCGGGTTGCAAAAAGTAGTACATAAATAAATCGAAAGTGGATATTTCTGGGCTATGCAGAAACAGTGCATGTATTCCATTTAATCAAACTGTACACTGTTTGAAAGCTGAACATCTTGGGTACAAAATGATATCTTTGTTTTATTCCTAGGGTACCAAAGAGGGTACCCTAGAGTTTTCCGCATTGACCGTTATATCACAGGTAGGTATGTACAAGACCATAGTGTATGACCCCTAGACCCGTTCGAAAAGTTCTTGAAAACCGTAATTTGGACAAACTTAGCTAATGTCGGCTGGAACTTTCTAATGGAGTCTCCGCCGTGGCTGTTATATCACATGTAGGGTAGGTATGTACAAGACCTTTGATTTGAGCCATAGTGTATGACCCATAGATCCGTACGCAAATTAGTGGGCCGATTTCAAAGATTTTCCTCTGAAACCACTGGACGAATTGGAGCCAAACTTGGTCACAATAGTCCTTGGGTGGCCCATTTAAAAGTTGTGTCCGACAGGTCCGCACCGCATCCAAGATGGCCGCCAGCGGGGAACATAGTTCAAAGATCTTCTCCTCTGCCAATTGGAACCAAACATAGACACAATAGTCATTGGGTAGTCCCCTTTAAAAATTGCCCATCCAAGATCGCCGCCAGCAGGGAACATTGTTTAACATTGGACCCTATGGGGAAATGTATTTAAAATTTTACTGTTTTCAAGATAAATGAGACCCAAAAGGGGTAAATCGGAAAAGATACTAGGACTAGAGGTCTATTGGACAGAAAAGAGCCATGGTCCAGGTGAGCGATACAGGCTCTTGAGAGTCTCTTGTTTATTGTTGGCTGGCATATTATGGGCTAGCTTCACACTAGTAGAATGATTTGACAAAGTTTGGAGACTGAATTGTAAATAGGATATAGCAACTTCTGACTAACGTCCGGTGTTAAATCCTATGCTTATTATACCTTCGCAACAAAGTTGCGGAAGGGATATAGTAATTTGCACGTTCGTTTCAGTGTGTACAACATGAGAAAAAAAAACAAATGACACATGACCATGATGCATGTTCCCCATGCAGAGAGGATGGTTCTAATTTACTTTGAACGTCAAAGGGCAAGGTCACCCGAGACAAACCTCAAAATGCCTTGTGTGCAAAAATGTATGTAGTGAGAACCATATCAATAGGGGTTATTAAAGCTGATATACTTGTTCCTTTGATGAGAAGATGATTCCTATCTAGTTTTAATATCGTAGGTCAAATGCCAATGTTTTAAGAGGAAAATATCGAAATTCCTTTTGTACAAGATACAGAGTGAACTATATGTTTGTGGATTATGAAACATTTCTATGTTGAAAGGATGATCCCTATTTTGTTTTAAGATCGTACATCAAAGGTCGAGGTCACCAGAGGGAAACTTACTTATTAGTGAGAAATGCATATGTAATGGACTCTAGAACTATTTCAAAAAATCAAAGGGACGTTGACCTGAACAGCAAAATTTCTTTTCTCGGACGGATCATTCATATAAATCCCATAATATATTTAATGTGGTAACCAAATAACCAAATACAAGAATAGATATCGCACACTTTATTCCAAATGCATGCCATTATGATTTTATCATGCGCTATATTTACCAAAACCAAAACTAAAACTATTATGATAAGCTGCTTCTTTTTAAAGGTGTGAACATGTATGAACAAAGGTGTCATATTTGCATGTCGCAAAATAATGAAATCATGAAAAGCAAATACACGCACAATTTTTTGAGCGCATAGTTTTTCTAACAAATGAACATAAAAGAAAAAGTATGTATGGTGCCGTCTTACACATTAGACTAAATTAACCTAAACCATTATACCATGAAACGCAAATAGCATGCATTTCAAAGTATTTTCAGCACTCGTATCAGCAAAACAACAAAACGAAAACACAGAAAAATGTTAGCATGCACGTTGTGGTGTCTGCAGACGCATCAGACTACGTCCATTTGCCAGTATCTGTTCTTGAGAAGTGATAGAAAATCAGATTTTAGACAAACATATGGATCTTGGGAATAGCTTCGTGGAATTTCGAGAACACAACCACAAGTATGAGACGATGGACAACGCGCGTTATTTGACAAATCACTTGATATGAATCTAACGTGTATCTCTTTCTTTGTTAAAATGTCAGAGCCTGTACAGAACCTCAGAAAAAGCTGCAAATATTGTGGGTCGTCCATTTCGCGGACTAGCGTTTTCACGTACGAACTAAGGACTGACTCTTCTGGGGTCATTTGGTCTGAAAACCGAAGGCATTTTAATACTTTCTTTGGGCTTGGATCTAGCCTTTCATACATCTCAGACATATCCTCTTCCACAAGCTTTGTGTTGCTGAGAACTTTAAAGAAACAGTTGGCTACAAACATAGGCTTTTGCACTAATTCTTTGTGTGCTATTTCTCGCACAATTTGTTCAAAATTGTTAGCATTTGGAATTTGTTTGAATTCATAATGATCCATTAGGTCATTAATGTCATCCTCCTCAACAGATACAAAATCCTTCAGGGCTGTTTCAAGCACCTTTCTATCCATCATAGAAACAAACTTCGGGAAAGAGCCTATCAAATCAGACTCATTGCAAACTCCAAATATTGCCTGCTGCATAAAAGAAGGAGCAAGTCTGATTGGGTAGACACCTTCTTGATTGTAACCCATTTTGATGACGGCTGCTACTGCCTTCCATTTCACATCTGTCATATCATGACGTAGTACTAGAACCTTGTACTCGATTCCTTCAGTGAATTGAAGGTAGAATGTATCCCAAAATTCTGTCAGGGAATCTCGCATCACTCCACCGTTGTCTTCAGCTACTTCTGGTGTTCCATTTTCTCTCAACATTTTGATTTCGAAAGTCGAAGAATGATTTGACTGAAGAGTATCATTAGAAAAGTATTCTATAAGATCATGACATACACGTCCTCTGAGTACTGTAATTTCGCATACCAAAGCTAAAGTTTTATCCATGTCTACATTTTCTGGTTGTAGATTACCAAATTGTATCACCCCTGAATGATCCAATTCATACGAAACCAATGCCTTTGAATCATCATCTGACAAGTGATGTGGCATTTCTTTAAATTGGCCAAAACTACTTGACGTAGGAGCAGACAGAAAGGACATGTCCGCAATATACTGCACAAGCACAAGCGGTTTTGATGTTTCAAGGTTGACACGGTAATTGTTCGCGTTCATGTCTACACTACTTTCCGGCACGTTCGCGTAGCTAGTAGTAACAGCAGGTTGCTGGGTCATACCCATAGTTACTGCTCTTAAGTTCCAATCAAATATCTTTGTGTTGGAAGATATTTCGTCCGTATCCACTATACATATGGGCGAGTTTTGATCAGTGACGGGCGCTGTACCCATGTCTCGTGCTACTTCGGTTGAATCATTTACTGCTTCTTTACAGACAGGACTTCTGATTGGACTGAATTTTTTCTTGTGTTTGATACTTTTCCTCGTTGAATTAAGATCAGGCAGGCTGTCTCCACTGTCGGAATTGTTATCCTTCTGTTGTTTAGCGAGAAGATAGCATCTGAAGTGTTTGAGTCCAAGTCTTTCCATGATATCTTCTACAGATTCGTCATGCATAAGTTGTGTGCCATGAACATCAGTTGCTATATCGAAACTGAAATTTGTTACTTTTCCATGGCAGTTCTTTCCATTCGGGAAAAAAAGAGGACACACTATTCGCAGCAGTTCTGCTTTTGTTGTATTCTTTTCAACACGAGGATATCGGATGCCGCCACCCATTGGCGCTCGAACTTGACGATACTTCTTAAGTAGAGAGTTATAAATTGCGAACCCAACCATCAATGCCCTGTCAGGTTTCGATGCTTTTTCGGATTGTTTTACAGGAGCCCGTTTATTACTACTTTTAAGCTTAGTGAAAGTAGCAGATTTTTCCGCGTTCTTTAAATCGTACTTTGGGCGTTTCTTAGCAACAGCCGTTTCCTCATAATCCGTATCTGACGTTCTTTTTAATCCTGATACTCCCATACGTTTTCTTAGACTCTCAATCAATGCTAACTTTCTTTCGTCATTGTCGGCATTACTAGTCTTTTCACGTGCAAATGCCTTTAGAGCTACTCGGTCCCCTTTGTAAGGAAGATAGTCCTTGAGGTCGTCATCACTCATTTCAGGGATAACATGGACATCAATCTGAAATTGAAATTAAGATGGAATTTATTTTTTTAAGATGTGTTTTTAATATTCGCAATAGCTTGCAAGATTACGTGGTAAATGTTTAATGAACTACTAAGAACGAAGAAACGGATTGCCACCTATTAAAGAAGCAAGACCACTTTCAAGTACTATGTACATTTATCAATCACTGACAAATATTTTACTGAGAGACAAGCATTGAAAATAATTTCAATAGGAGCTGCACATCTTCATCATGTTGGTAAAATGTTTACTCAAAATCAGTATCCCTTTTCATACCACATACTGAAAATGACTTAACCCTCACGGAAGGAATGAGGGGAGAACACTTTAAATTCCTGTCGTAAATTGGGGTGCATTCCTTTAGTTAAATCTTTTGGCTACAAAAAACAGCTAGTCGCTTCAATAAAGAATGCAGATGGCAATACAGGTACCACCTTTCATTACATGTACTAAATAAATACCAAGTTATCTTGATCGTAAAAAAAAGTAAACAGTTTTATCAATCATAATAGAAAGTGAATATAACAAGAGGCTCTCCAGAGCCTGTATCGCTCACCTGGACCATGGCTATTTTCAGTCCAATAGACCCCTAGTCCTAGTATCTTTTCAGATTTACCCCTTTTTGGCCAATTTATATTGAAAACGGTAAAAATTTAAATACATTTCCTCATAGGGTCCAATATTAAACAAAGTTCCCAGCTGGCGGCAATCTTGGATGGGGTGCTAACCCGCCAGATACAATACTTAAAGGGGACCATCCAAGGACTATTGTGACTAAGCTTGGTTACAATTGACTCGGTAGTTTCAGAGAAGACCTTTGAATGTGTTTCCAATAGGTTCCAATATTAAATTATGTACCCCGCTGGCGGCCATCTTGGATTGGGTGCTGACCTGCCGGACACAATTTGAAAAGGGGACCATCCAAGGACTATTGTGACTAAGTTTGGTTCCAATTGGCCGAGTGGTTTCAGAGGAGAAGATCTTTGAATGAAAAATTTACGACTGACGACGGACAACGGACGCCAAGTAATGGCAATAGCTAAATAGATGAATGTTTAACCCCAAGTCAGCAATTGCTTAGCCAAATTATGGCGAGTGTATATTATGATATATAATGTATTAAACACGCCCAGCTTGCACACGAAGCAACAGTCCACGGGATGAGATGTCACTCAACTCGGACTAATTATTCTGATTCCTATTACCCTTTTTCACCTTTGTGGCAACGTGTGGTTCGTATTGGCAAAGTACAAACAAAAAGATCTTTGAATGTGTTTCCCATATGGTCCAATGTTAAACTATGTTCCTCGCTGGCGGCCATCTTGGATTGGGTGCGGACCTGCCGGACATAATTGTTAAAGGGGACCATCCAAGGACTATTGTGACTAAGTTTGGTTCCAATTAGATAATTATTTTCAGAGGAGATGATGCGAACTATATTAAAATGTGGAAAAGTTGACGAAAAGGGGGAAATAACTCCAAGATAGGTATTCCGATTTATTTCAAAATTAGAGGGTATGTAGATCTTGACATGCTGAAAATAATTGTAATTCATACTTAACCTCCATCTCGGATAGTTGATGAAGAATAAGACAAAATATTTAAACATTTTTGAAAATTTGATGAAAAGAGGGCAATAACGCAAAGATGAGTATTCGCATTAACTTCAAAATTACATCTTGCCGTGTTGATCATTTTTACCTTTATGTCAGATTTTCGATATATGTAAAGGTTTTTGAGCTATTAGCCAAAAACAGAAATCTACTTCCTATGTTCTATTTATAGTAACAGCGGCCATGTTGCTTGCTCCTTGGACTCATCGGATACAATTTTGAAACTAGGTACCCTGGTGATGATTCAGACCAAGTGTGGTTCATATTGGCCCAGCGGTTTCAGAGGAGAAGATTTTTGAAAAAGTTTACGACGGACGGACGACAGACGGACGCCAAGTGATGGCAATAGGTCACATGGCTTTTTAGGCCAGGTGAGCTAAAAATGCGTTTTATTGATAAATTTATTAAACAGCTTATTTATAGAATATCAGCATCGAACCCCATGAAGAAGTCGATAAACATCGTCTCAGAACCACTGAGCTTAATGAAACCAAACACTTATATAAATGTGAAAATGAAATCTTCAGCATTTGTAATCCTGATTACAATTACGGGTGCAAAAGCTCAAACATTTGTAATCCCGATTATATTTACGGCTGCAAAATTTCAAGCATTTGTAATCCCGATTACAAAGCTCCAGCATTTGTAATCCCGATTACCAAGCTCCAGCATTTGTAATCCCGATTACAAATATGGATGTGAAAGCTCAAACATTTGTAATCCCAATTACATTTACGGGCGCATCAGCTCTAGCATTTGTAGTCCCGATTACATTTACGGGTGCGAATGTTCTAGCATTTGTAATCCTGGTTACAATAACGGTTGTGAATGCTCCATATAAATTGACTTGAAAAATCACTTTTTTAATTGCTATTTTTTTTTCTTATTTCCTTTCCAGAGAATATCCGATCTAGTCATTTTTGTCAGTTCGTTTTAATAGCAACGGTTGCCATTTTTAAAATTCCATTGCCAGGATTCAACAACATCAACCGTAAATGTAATAGGTTACAACAGCTGGTGGGATTAGATTTACGGGTTCAACAGAGCACTCGTCAACAGTACGAGTAACTCGAGAGCAGCTTGGATAAAACCATAACACATTTTCCTCCTCATCCTCCTCCCGCACCCTCCACTTCTTCTCAGAGTGATATGAGCATGTAAGCATTGTCATGAGTCGTGTGAGCATAGTCCTAAGTTGAAATAGCATAAACACTAGCCATCTGATACCAAATGAGGGTGAGGACCAGAAACACATAAGAAAATCAAATGGCCATGCCCATAGGACGCGAACGTCATAGAGAGCACCCTTGACAGATATCCGGATGTGACGATGAGTTCGTTTTCTTTGAATGATTCCAGAGGTAATTGACATATGTACTCTAACATATTACACATTTATTTATTTACCTATGAAAAAAATATGACCGCCATCATAGGTCGCGAACGTGAAAGAGAACACCCCAGGAACATTAACATTTTACGGGAAAGGTGCATGAGTTATCTCCATTATATTGGACCAACGACAATTTTTTTTTAATGCACATCGGTTAATTGAAAAACAATAAAAATCCGAGAAACGAGGGAAAATCCCTTCGAAACAAGGAAATTCATTGCTTCTGGTCACTCCCAGTTCTCCCTAGGCCACCGATGTTGTATGACGTTATTTGAAACGTCATTTCAGGCCAACTGCCCTAAATATAGTGGGAAATCCCCCTTCTTCATATTAAGCCTTCCCATGGAACCCATACGGGACCCCACGACATTTGATGACGTCACCTCCGGTCCAAAGCCTGTACTACAGGAAGGAATCGCAACTTCCAGTTGCGCATCCGCACAGGATCACTTCCAATTCCGCTTACGTGACTCCGAGTTTCGGCTAAGTTACTTTGAGTTCCGGAAACGTGACTCTGCGGTTCTCGGCCACATCCGATTGGGTCACTTCAGGCTTCTCAAAAATGAGGAGCCTCCACTAAAATGCTAGCCGAAAACCACACATATACTACTTGTGAACGTCCCCTTTCTATGCGGCAACAATCCAATTTCTCCTGCTTATTGAATATATATATCGCAGCGATCGCCGATTCCAAATATCATAATCTTGTGGTCAGAAGTTTGACAATTAAACTATTTAATCAAGGTTATAAGATACCTAAATTCCCTTATATAATTCTATAGTCGCCACCATTAGTTGGTTGGTCCCTATGGAATAAATGTTCCAGAGCTCATTGCAGACGTAATTCATTAGGTCACAAGGTTTCTCTATCTCGTATTTGACACAGAAACCCGGTTATTCAAATTACTGATTTTGAGATTTTGGGCGTCACGACGCATGCCACTGGTAGAGCAGAATATCCGTACTCATTTCGAGCATTGGTCTTACTTCCGTTTGTATGGAGTTCGTGCCGTCCGAGCTCTATATTTTGCTTAGTCATTTTCTTTTGTTACAGTTGTTTTACTATATTATTAGTTTTTAATTTGGCCCCTCCTATAGGTAAAATACACTTGTCCTTTACACAAAAAGAGACAACTGTTAATACAAATAAAGAGAATAGAACACGAACGCGACAAAAAAAATCCCTCCCCCAAAAGAAACCAAGGGTATATATCATCAGGTGCTCCGGAAGGGTTAGCATGATCTGCTCCGCATGTGGCACCCGTCACACTGCAAGTGCAAAGTCAGGTATGGGGACAAATTTGCTGGGTGTCCGCTATTCAGTAAAAATATCAAAGAGTGTAAAGGAAATTAGAATTTGCATTACCATTGTACCAAACATGATCCATAAGACAACAAAGTTTTACGAGTTTTTTTTTTTGTTTTTTTTGTTTTTTTTTGTTTTTTTTTGTTTTTTTGTTTTTTTTTTTGTAGAGTTATGCTGTTTCAATATATGGCCACTTTTAGAGATATTTTTGAAGCAAAATATGTAATAAGTTTGATATACATATTATCCTAATCGATGACTGAGTAACGAATAAAATTTAAGTAAGAAGAGTTATCGAACATAATTATGACTGAATATCTATACCGATATTTGATACAAAAGCCGAAAAGGTGTCGTCTGGTTGGATCATTCGTGTAATCGATATACCATTGGTAGGAAACGGGGCGATTTATTAGAATTTAAATTAAGCTGTGAATTGGCGGGAAACTTCTTAAGGTGAGTTCCGTTCATGTCAATTCCATATGACAATATTTTGGACATTTCCATGGTAGTCCCCGTCAAAACCGGCATTGCATGTGCATATAGTACTACTGATATCAGAACAAAAATGTCTTAAAACCACAAATAGTGTTACGCTGTTCAATGAGTTCAAATGGTCCAAACAAATGAAAAATAAATGAATATTTCGAACAGCACTACTAGTTCTGATGTGAAAAGAGTAAAAATAATGGAGATCTACATATATATTTTTAAAATATTTTACCTTATCGGTTTCCATTCTTTGTATGCTTTCTTCTGAAACCCCTCTTCGCATTAGATATTGACGTATAGACATTCTGCAAAGTTAATTGTAAAACAAATACTACATTATAGCAATAAATTCTTTCAAACACCATGTATGGTAATGTACAAACGTGCGAATTTGTACTTTACGATAATTTTCGTAGTATAAAAATGCTATGCGTGAATGACCTGTATTTGTAATATGTTGTATCGGTAGTTTTTTAGGGAGTCTGTTGACAGGAATTGTAAAAGAATTTTGAAAGGTATTGATAATTCTACACAGGTGGATAAAAGGAGCACAGATGTGGAGTTTAGCAAAGGAAACTGTTTAAACCGGTGCTAGGGACCGTTTTGAACTTGATGCGAGGTGACAGTATTTTGCTCATTGTTGAATTCGCATGGTGGCTTTAATGTGAAGAAGAACGATAAAAAAAGATGTCCAATTGCTACGTTTTACCCTATGTATTAATTTGGATTTTGTCCCATGTACATATACTCCAAATCTTTCCATGTATTTCCTATACTCCATGTGAAGAAGGGGTGATTATAATTTGTTTACCCATTGAAATCATATATATAATTTGTACTTTTATTTACCGTACGTACTGTCGTTAATCCTTTCGGTCTGTAACTCAATAGACTTGGCACTTCTCTGGTACTTGGCTGCAATCAGTAAAAGTTAACACTCTCCTCAAAGGAGGTTAATTAAGTAGCTTCCGCGAAAAAGTCAATTATCTGGCGGCCGCCAGATCATTTAAGTGGCGGCCGCCAGATAAATGAAGTGGCGGCCGCCAGATAGTTACTTTAAGTGGCGGCCGCCAGATAATTTAAGTGGCGGCCGCCAGATAATTATTTTAAGTGGCGACCGCCAGATAAATTAAGTGGCGGCCGCCAGATAATTAATTTAAGTGGCGGCCGCAAGATAAATTAAGTGGCGGCCGCCAGATAAAAAAATATTTTCGCATGGCACCTATGGGCTTCCGTAAATATGCCTTGGTAACTTTCTTTTACATTTCTTGTAGATTTTCCTTCCATTGTAGATCATTTTTTTCATTTCGATTTTTTTTTTTATATTTCAGACTTTGTCTTTCTCTTAGGTTACATTTCTTTGATTTAATGCTCGATTACATTTCTTAACTTTTGAGAGTGTATGCATTCACACTCACAAAACATCATGTCGGATTCAGGAGAGGAGAAAATATCATGCACAGACTTTGAAATTTTGCAACAACTTAAAAAAGGAAATGATAGATAACACCGCATTTAGAAGAAATGAACCATTCAAGATATCGTTATTTTTCCGAGTCAACAACAAAAATGTAACCAGACACAACTTTTAGATACGATGTCTGCTGTTTAGTGTCCAACAAATTATATGAATCAGATAGCATTGATTATGCAGTGAGGAGTCCCCTGCAAGGAGAAACTGCTGGAATAGCTATACACATGAGACTTAATGCTAGCATATCACATATACTTAGCAAATTAACATTATATATCGAAATGTTCGATTTATTGGGGTATTTGTTTTCAGAACACGACAAAGAGAGAATGACCATGTAATCGCTTGGAGTTGTAGATTGGAAGATAAAATTGGAAAGGCAGTAACCAGAAGACCAGTCAATATGAAGGAAGTTAATGAAATGCCCCATTCAATGCTATACACATGTCTAAGAACACCACTGAATCATATATCATGCCTTAAATTTGATGCCATACATGACTTTAATACACTCAGAATTGCATTATGACAAATAGAAAAAGATAACGAACGACGACATTTAGTCAACAAGACACACACAGTTAAGCAGCAGTAGCAGAGGCAAAATGTCATACATCAAATATCGAGGACGTCAAATGACTTATACAACCATTAACAACAACAATGGGTAGCTGGAATGCAGAAAGAGGTATAAATTATAAACAGAATACCAACTCATATAGAACGAGACTGAATACCGACACAAATAGACCGAGATGCAAGACAAATATAGATAAGCTGTTACTGGTGTTGACAGCTGGGATACACAAATAAAGGATGTCGAATAATGTTGGAGGACACAAATAACAATTTAAACGGAAATAATCCAGTTAAGCAGGACCGTCATTAGGCTTATGTCAGTCAACACCAGATCATAATACTACTTATGAAAACAGACGTATGCCACCTGGAATATATGGAAAACCAACGGGAAGGATAGTTGTACTGTATGCCAAATCAGTCAATACTCTTCTTGACACAGGGTCAGCAGTATCAACCATCAGCAACAAAGCATATCACAATCAACAGTCTACATATCCAATTAATTTACCCTTTCCCCTGAATATTATTTACTGTCGAATGACAACTTCATTTCCCCCCAAAAATGACCAGCGATCACTTGTGTAAGATTTCTTCGTTTAATCCCGGAAAAAATACTTGCACTTTGTCAGAATTATGATATAGGTTTTGTCGGATAAGAACGGCAAACGTTATACTTTATTTAATATCTCTCATACACAACAACATGTCTAACAAACCGTCCCTGTCTTTCATGTGCTCAAATTTAGTACTTAAAGATATCGGAGGGCCATCTCTGCGTGTAAGCAATATATCGCCAACTTGAAATGAAACATCCACTTCAATTTTCGGAATATCTTTCATGAAAAAAACCTTGTACCACTTCCTGTGTGTTCTCCTCGACTGTTGCTTACCAGTTCCTAATAAATTTAATAAACAAATAAATTCATCTAAAGTATTTATTTTTGAAAATATAATTCAATTGTTCAAATATCTAAATCTAGACGACCGCATCGACGGTGTAATGGTTAGCGTGGTCGTCTCCAGTCCGGTAGATCGTGGGTTCGATTACTGATTTATTTAATAAAAAAATGTTTTTGCATATACACTTATTTTTACGTACATTTATACCCTTAAAATTATATACATCATTTACAGGTTTCACTATACCTTGACAATATAAACAATTTTAATTGCTGTATAAATACCAAGCCAATCTATTGTTTGACACTTGTGGGAGAAGCGTGAATTCCATTTTTCAAAAATGGGAGAAACGTTAACGTGAATGACTTGAATCCCCTAGAATTCCCAAATTGTGATTCATCTTTTTAAAATCACCCCTTCCACCTCCTTGTGTCGCACATTTTCGCAACTCCCCCTAAAGACCGCCAATTCACTTGGGGTTGGAGTCCCCACAGTTTAACATGAAATCATGCATCACTCTTTCAACTATATACCAACTCACCTCCACCATCTTTCAGTGATGTGGGTGGTCATTAACGAATTTCCAGACTACGATTTAATTATAAATCGATTAATGGTAGACAGTTTAGCGTCATGTATAATCATAAGTTCTGATAAATAACTCTCGATACTGATAAAATAAAGCATTAAACGAAGGTATTTTATGCAAAACATTTTTGTCGACTTTCATCCGGCAATGTAATAATAACTCATAAAAGGGAGGCAATTTAACGTCTTATGTTAGAGATATTTGTTTACAATTTCATTATTAACCCCAAGGATTCAGTAGTAATACTTTTCCACCGTCAAATCAACACCCTGTGCAGCCCCTGCTGTGCTGCATTTTCCCAAGAGCCTAGCTGTGCTCATCTGGAACCCCTGCTGTGTTCCTCGCAGCCCCTGCTGTGCTGCATCCCTAGGGAGCCTTTGCTGTGCTCTCATATTGTTGTTTTGTATATTCAAAAAATTTTATGGAGGAGGTCTGGACAAAATTTTCCCTTTCACAGCTGAGATGAATCCCAAGGGCCAAAATATATGTATTTGAATGTTTCTGATTATGTTATTATTCAATAAATATGTATTCTATGAACTTCTTTATCAACAGATATGCCACCCCCCTTTTATATGTCGATTGGCCCTTTATATCACATGTCTAACATTGATTGTGTTTGTCATTGTCGTTATGAATGAAATTTTATTATTGGTATCACGTGATTTATAATTGATAAATTGGACAGCTGTATCTGGTACTTAAATTAAAATGCACTATACATGCACGTGGTCGCTTGTTGGATCCGCCCCTATGTTGGTCAGCTATGTTATGAATGAAATTCTTTGGTACCACGTGCGTCATGTTTGATAGATTTGATGGCTATATCTGGTTTTGGATTAAATGCATTACACACGCTCGTGGTCGCTCTCACGTTACATATTTTAAACTTCTGGCGTCTGAGATTTATATGACAGTCAGGTTTGTTGTGTTAACTTCTGTTTATTTGAATATCAAATCACCTACTATATACACAGTTAGAGATATGAATAAACTTGATATAAATAACTCTGAATATCGAGAAAATAAATCACTATAACATTTTAATTCTATTGCATAGTGAGCCTATAAGAAAAAGAAATGACTTCATGAAAAACTGGTTGCATTTTGGTAGTAACGAGCTGAAATTCTTATCGATTAACTCGCTACCACGTTTTTTGTGAACAATAAACAAATTTCACACGTATGGGCCTCCATTGAATTCAATTTACTAACTTCCTGGTCAACATTATTGTCAGTATGTTTTGTTACTTATCATACGATATTGCGTCTGATATTTAGCAATCAAAATGAACTATATAAATTTGGCTTTACTATTCCTCTTACAAGGTAAGCATTTCCAGCATACACACATATAAAGCTCCTTACTGAAATGCATTAATCATATTCAGTATTAGAGAGTATTGTTCCCAAGATTACCGGATCAAAACAGGCCATATACCTGGTGCAATCACTTAAATATTAAGCATACCAAATCCTCGGAAATTGAAATTGGTGGTTGCCGAATGTTATTCAGTCCTATTCCGATATTCAGAGATAATAACAATGATCAGTCTTTAAAAAATATAAATATATATATGGACATCCAGCAAAAATATAAATACACAAAATGTATAAACAAATAACATGATATTTTTGTTATTATTTATTTTTTCTTAATCAGACAACAATTTTCCCCAATACCTATCGTTCCCCCGGGGGAAAATGGAAAATGACCACCATTACTCCCACAGTAAAATTGTTATATAGTCGTCCTCTTCGAGTAAATACTACTTTACAGTAAGTTTCTTCAACAAACAGAGCCAACTTGCCTTACTATTTTTTGCATAAAGTGCACACTGTGATACGTTGCTTTATCATTATATTTTGTGTTTTTGCATGTCATTGTTTTTCTAAGAAGATATTTCAATTCCTTAAAATATTATTATTACATATTGTAAGGAACTGCTCACATATATTGTAGGCAAATAATAAAATAAAAACAACTCAGAGCTAAACCAACGTCATTCTTCTTCAAATATTTTACAGATAGAGCGTCTATATACACAAAACAATACCGGATAGTATCTTCCGTAAATGATGTACAAAAGCTGTATGTGTACAAAGGGAGATAAGTCGTACATATTTGACGGTAAATCGCTGACCATGCAAACTGCCCGTTAACAATATATACAATATTGGTCTATTGATGGAGAATATATACTTATTTGACGAAGCTTAGAAACGGAGAGAAAAGCGAGCTTTAGCGAGTCTTTGCCCTTGCTTCGTGCCGAGTTTTAATGTTTTAATGTTTTAATTGATATTTGTAATTTTTACAGCATGTGACATGATGTGTACGACGCTCGAAAATATGTACACATGTAAATATCTGAATTCTACAAGTACATAACGACGAATTTCGGGATTTTCAGGTGGCAATGACATGTCAATTTGCAGAAGAATGTAATTTATGTCCTCATCAATCATATCATTATAATCAGGTAGAGACAATAGTGGAGACCATTTTGGATTAAAACGTGATACTTCCTCGTTTAAGTTTTGATCGTCTGCACACTGACACAATGCCCTGCAGATGATTTTTTTCAAACGATTTTTTTTCATTCATTGTTAGGAGTTGCTTAACGTAAAATAAGTATGCATAGTCCAGTTAATTTACATAAAATATCAACATAATTGCAACAGAAATATAAAAAAAAAATATGTTGATAGTTAATAGGTTGAAAAACAACATACTAAAAGTCTACCAAAATCTACCTGGTGCGACTGCATGAAATAAGGGGGCTCGGGTGGCTCAATGAGTTAGGTCGTTTGATCTAAGTCATACAAGCCTATCACCAATACGGCGTGGGTTCGCGCCCGGCTTTGTAAATTACAAAAAAGGATGCACTTGACTCGCATCCGCAAGCGATAAAGTTTACCAGTTGCTTGCCCATGGTCGGTGGTTCTCTCCGGGTACTCCGGCTTCCTCCGCCACTAAAAATGGTCGCCATGATATAGCTGAAATATTGTTGAAAGTGGCGTTAAACCACTAAAAATCAATCATGAAATGAAATGAGACCTTACTAATACGCATCCATAATTACAAAGAAGGGAGGTAATCAAGGTAATGGAACAAGTGTTTTGAACGTGTACAAATATATATCTGAAAGGTGTAGGCTTTACTTGTTTATTCGACGAAGTCGGATACGATCGCTTTTGACCTTCTTTTGTTATGGAAGCTGTTGCCTAGCAATTTTAAAGATGAAAATATTTTCTAACTTTTTGATTGGAGAATAATACAAATTTAATAAGAGTTCGGAGAACGGAGTTAAAATACTTGCCGTGATTTTCCGACTGTGTTTTTTTTTGGGCCGAATATCGGCCCCAGTCCCAATGCGAAAAATGTTGTTACCCCAATTTCATGGAGGAAAATTCCCAATAGTGTGGTGCAATAAAATTATTCGTAAAAACTGGTTAATAAAAGCTTTATCAAATGAAATTAAAAGTCGAACATTTTCACGCTTATGACCTGGTTTCTATTTGTTTTGATAAACCAAACGAAATACTACGCACAAGATACCGGGAACCAGTACAGTATATTGGGTCGCTTGATTTGTTTATATTACCAGACTGCGATAAAATTTCAGAAAAACGATAGCGGAAAGCTGTAGTATTTGGAATAAATGTTTATTTAAATAAATTTAATATAAAATTTTAATAAAAAATAGTAAATATGTCATGTGATTTACTCTGCTTGATATTTTGTCAATTCATTGGAAATTAAAAACGGAAAACAGTTGATGAAGCGGAATACGCGAATTATTGTTTGAAAGTTAAAAATAAAAATGTCACGATCTTGCATAATATTCTAAATAATTTGTTAAGAACTTGACCAGTAATGATGGAAGGAAGTACATGTAACTTGAATCTTTTGGATTACCAAAAAAGTTTTACTTCCCCCAGGAGAAAAATGAGGTTGATGACTATAATGGGCGAAGGACATTTGCGCAAAAAATTAAAATTTAAAATTCCATTTGCGCAAATTTTCTTTTCCCTTTTGCGCAATTTTTTTGCATACCATAATTAGAATTGATACACCTTTTCCGCAAGTTGAAATACATGTAAATACAGGTAATATGTATGATATACAGATAATACAGGGGCCAGCCTGCAATTGTAGTAGATGGAATATTATACCGCATAAGCAACACTCTAAAGTCGGACGATGTCGTTTATAGATGCACAGCGAAATCCTGTAAACTGTTCATCACAACTGACAAGGATGGAACAACAGTACTCAAATCAAAAAATCAACACACTTGTGAATCCAGTCAAAGTGACAGAAAAACTGAGGCTCATGTTCTGCGCATAAGATCCAGGAACAAATCTGGAGATATCACTAAGCGTCCTTCACAGATAATATTACCTAGCAAACGGAAGAGGTAAACATAAACTTTTTAAAATAGAATAACGGATAAAACTTTGCGCAAAAGGCCTATAAATAGTTTGCGCAAAAGCGAAACATAATTTGCGCAAAAGGGTTAAACAAAATTGCGCAAACGTCCTATCAATTTTCGCAAATGTCCTGCACCGGACTATAATAAAGCTAGTGAAACTGTTTGTGCTTTGAAGTGAGTCCAACCCACTACTGTACCGGTGATGTCATCTATCTAATCCCGTTAAGAAAAACCTATTGCAGGTATTCCAATAGATGTTGTTGTAATTAATTATGCTGTTTTTGCAATTAGTATCTAATTAATTATTACCTGTGATGTACCTGCATTTTATGTCAAATATTGCAGAAAAAGGGAAAATATTTCAGTGAAGTAAGTGTTATTAATAAAAAAATTAGAAATTGGGATGAAACATTTTTTTCATATGGAGTGAAATCAAGAATGACATAAATAGTAAAATCCGGCAATCCAGACATTTAACCAACACGGCCAGTGTTGCTAAGAACAGAAAAGGTGGATGAACTTTAATTTTTTCCCTCTTAAACTACTGGGCCAATTTGATTCAAGCTTTGGTAAAATAATCCTTTCAAAATTTTGTCTGGCAGTCCCGTCCTCTGGCCAAGATGGACGCTGTTACTATTTATTAACGATTCCTTGCACATTAAGTAGGACGAAGGTTTTACATGTCTTAAAAAATCCTATAAAACCAATATGTTTTGGTTATTTCAGTGAAATACTGTTCTTAGAAGTATATAATATTCGTGCTTCGTCGTACATCTTTTTTTAAAGATAGTTCTTGTTTACAAATAATTTTGGAAATAAGTGAAAATTAGTTGAAATTTCTATACATAACCAAACATAATGTAAAAATGTCTGATATCATATCAATTTAATTGCATGTTTACTATATTTAACATTAAAATATCAATATCAATATTATAGTTTTCTATGTTTTATTTTAGTTTACATAGCAAACCAATTTTCATTTTCAAAACCTAAAATAACAATTTTAAAATATAGTTTGCAAATGTTCATTTTATCCTACAGTTACTACGTTTCACATCCGTTCTTTCATAAAAAAAACACCACATTGTCCACAACCACTCCAAATGGATATTTTCAAAAGATTAAGGAAACGCTAAAGAAAACCGAGGAGGGAAATCAAGCATGAACAAACCAGAGAAATTGGCAACATCGAGCACACGAGACACAAGACGAAGACAATAAAAACAAAAACAAAACAAAGCAAAAAAACAAAACAAAGCAAAAAAAAAACAAAACAAAACAAAAACCAAAACCAAAACCAAAACAAAAACAAAAACAATACAAAACAAACAAGCAAACACAAATATCGTAAATAAGACACGAGCTCTCCTATGAAATCAACTGGAGATGTACAGACGAATAGAACATCGTTTTTATACGGAAATCGGAGGGACAACACCACACGAACTCAAAACGTAAAGACATTTGATAGAACAAATTGCTGAACACAACTATACGCAAAAATGCACAAAACCACCATAAGACATGACCCGCCACAAACAACTGGAGGCAAAGACGAACTGAACACCCTCCTTACCCAGACACCGCAACGGACATCACAACACAGAACCAAGAACGTAAAGACACATTCAAGGACAACACAAAAACACTAAAAAGATGAACAACATGGACCCCACCAAAAACCAGGATGGAACCCGTGTACTCGCGTAGTGTAAACAGCTCCTGCTTCTAATAAGACACCCTCATGTAACATCATGTTACTATTTTTATTCCACTTCCGTGTATTTCTTCAGTGTACAAATATTGCCATATTTCTGTGTGAACATTCGCGTTTGACAATATCTCTTAACAAATCAATTCCTGGTTATTATATTAAAGGATTGATCGCAATTTTTGTTCGGTTCATGAAGAAACAACCTCAATCAGGTTGTACACACCGTGTAACCCGCGTAGTGGGTTACGCAAGGGTGTGTACAACCTGATTGAGGTTATTTCGAATAATTGGAAATATATTGAAATAACCCCAAAAGTTCATCTTTTAAAGAAAATCACCTGATGACAACGGCACGCGATGCCTTGAGAACGATGTCTATTTTCAGATTCCGCACATATGAAAATAATCTCAACTTTTTAAACCAACCAAAACACGTATAAAATGACATGTGATTCTAAAATTAATTTATAATAAATTACGTGATATGTGTAACAAGGGTCTCGTCGATACATGTGTGTATTCTTTTGATTAATCAACCCATCTGATTATTTTGAAATGAAATTGTCAGAATTTGGCAAGTGAAAAATCTTTGTTCGTGACTTTTATGTGTATTATGAAAAGAAAGTTACATCTCCAGATTACATCTACAAAGTTACATCTACATTCTTTAAAAAGTTGGTCATAACTCTGAAAAAATGTTTACGACTTACTTAGAAAAACGTGAAGTTCAGTTACCTGGTATTTAACCACAAAATTTGCTGGAGTCTGGACAAAATATATTTTCGGTTGTTAAATTTATGCAGAGTTTCACTGATTGTGTAAAAATAAATAAATCATGAAAAGAAATCCCCAAAGGGGAACTAGATTATTTTGAAAACATATTGATATTTGCTTGATTAAAAAGGGGAACATTTTTAGCAAATGATTTTCAACCAATTTGCACGTAGGGAAAGAAAAATTTAAAGATACCAAAGGGGAAAATGGGGTTATAATAGTGTAAAATGGCACAGGCAATGGAAAGAGTAGCTTCTTTGTGTCACCAGCTCCTCTCATATTTATTTAGAAACAAATGATTTCAAACCAATACATTGTTGTCATGGACGTATTCTATTTCTACTTCTACCAAAATACCGACCGTCTTCATGAAGTTGACGATTGTGTCAGGGGTTTTGCATGTCAGTTGCAAAAGGTTAAGAAGAATTTAGATACCAAAGAGTAATCGGAATCCGTATATCGAAGATGAACAGACAACACAATGGCCAAAAGAAAAAGTACAAAAGGACGAACAATTATCTACAAAACATACACATAAAACTAAAGATCGAGTAACACGAAACCCACTAAATACAGGGGTGCTTCGGAATGGTAAGCAGTTCATGCTCCACTGGTGACACCCGTCGTGTTAATCTATATACAATATACAAACCCGGTGATAAGTCATGAACGAGGAAAAGACCGGGAAGTGTTTACGACAAGGGGAATATATCCGTGGTCATTTGTGACACAGATATTCCATAACAGTCAACCAAGTATATATTCACATGTTTCATAAATTTTATAGAGGAGACAGCGGTCTTGAATGTTTCAATGCAAAACTTTGGGTTGTGGCAGCAGGTTCCAGTCAGACATTGTAGTGGGGAAATTTTTTTTTTTTATTATTATTTTTTTTTATCTTTGTTGAGTCTTCCAATGAGGGAAAATGACATATACTAATATATTAGAAATTAGTGTTTGTTCATGTACATGTATGTTTTGTGTTCTTTTTGTGTTTTGGTGTTTGATTAGTGTATATTTTGTTTTGTCTTTACACTATGGTTTTGTCACGCATCTGTTGAAGATTACGTCATTGTATCTTCTTACTTATTATAAGACTACAAACACAGTTGGTCCATTAATTCTTATAAAACTACATATAGTTTTTGACCCAAAATTTATACTCACTACTTTGTAAAATGTGCTTTATCTTTTTAATGATTTCAAACAGTTTATTTAGTATAACATAATAAGGGTAATAACAAAATTACAGAACACCGAACAATCTTCAAAAGGGAAAGTCAAAACTCATAAATCAACAAACAGACAAAATCAGTCAAATCGGAAAACTGGGAAAACCACAATGGCCCTGACTTGGTACAGGCATTGTTAAAGAAATGGTGGGTTGAATTAGATTTTACGGTGTCAAACCTCCCGCTTCCATAACGGTTAAAAGGTTAGGGTTGTCATTATAACAGCAATTTTAACACAGAGAACACTTCAGGTTGGTGAAGTAAGTTGGAAATACATAGAAAAAAAAAGACTCCATTTTTAGGCAATTAGTCATAATATCTACATGCAGTTTTAATCACAAACTTTATTCAACAGTTGTATCAAATTTTTGTCCATAAAATTTATACATTTTG
Organism: Gigantidas platifrons; assembly: GCA_002080005.1. NCBI lineage: Eukaryota > Metazoa > Mollusca > Bivalvia > Mytilida > Modiolidae > Gigantidas > Gigantidas platifrons. The sequence goes on along the minus strand of MJUT01006521.1, from coordinate 496,916 downwards.
TCCCAAGACAGATTTGATTATAATGGAATCATATTTTTTCACTTCATTTGATTGAAATAACCTATTAACAATACATTTTGTAATATATTGTAATTGTTGTCATTTTGGTATTGACAAAATATTTTTTTTTCAGTTTTTAGTGACTGTATGTGAAAAACATGGATTATGCAAAAATTCAACACTTTGCATCAATTCAATCATGGTATTCTTTTAGCATGTGATTTATTTTGTTTATCTGATGTTACTGGCAATATTTTCTGTTGCATTTTGTTGATGTTTAGCCAGTTTAGCGGCAGATTGACTAGACTATACAACGAATGATGAATTTTACAATCATCATTTTCGTATTATTCTTTTGTCCGTTTGTAGCAATACCGGCCGATTGTTTAAATATTGATTACTGGTCTGTCGAACAGACAGCATAAAAAAGTAGTACCATAATAGCAGATTTAATGATTGCAGGATACTATACAGTCCGACAAAAATTAAGCACCACCTGATTTGTTTCAATAATATCTTTTCTAATAATGAACTTATTTCAAATCGGTTTGCTGTTGTCGTTACCTGTACACACATACTTACTTACCTGTGAAGCAGGTTATTGCTCAATTTTTATTTATCTGTATATAACAAGGTGTGTAAAGTGCCACGTGTACTTTTCAACATTTGTGTTTCCAAACGAAAGCTGATTTTTTGTGTGTAGAGTTTTAAGTTTCATTTTCTATTGGTTTGGTATGGTGCGGCGAAAATTAACAATACCAGAAAGGTGGCAAGCTGTTGGCATGCATAACGGTGGTTTTAGCCATAGAAGGGTGGCAGACCACTTCAGGGTTAACCATTCCATCATTGTACGACTGATGCAGCGTTTTCGTCAAACAGGGAAAGTTACTGACCGTCCATGTGCAGGTAGACCTCGCAAAACGACGCCGAGAGAGGACCGGGTCATATCCAGACGGGCGCGGCAACGGCCGTTCAGCACAGCCGGTGCACTTCGTGGTAATTTACCGTTTGGAGGCCACATTAGCACACGCACTGTAATCAGAGGCCTCCACCATCAGGGAATGCGAGTGCAACAACCCATAAAACGTTCACAGTTGACATTACGTCATCGCCATGCTCGATTTGACTGGTCATTTGGGGTGGACTATTCGCACATGGAGACGGGTCCACTGGTCTGATGAAAGTCGTTTTTTGTTACGCCCTACCGACGGTCGTGCAAGGGTTTGGCGCCAACGAAACACTCCATTTCAGGACAACCACATTTTGAGTACAACTGCTTTTGGGGATGGGGGTGTAACTGTCTGGGGTTGTTTTTCCTTTGACTGTAAGTCGGACTTGTACGTTCTTGATGGTAATCTGACAGGCCAAAAATACCATGCCAATGTGCTCGATCCACGCGTAGTCCCTCATTTCGACAATCATGCGATGGCTTACAGGCCAATGTTCATGGACGACAACGCTAGGCCACATAAAGCCCGAATTGTACAACATTTTTTACAGCAAGAGGCTGTTCAGACAATTCCATGGCCTGCGATATCGCCAGACATGAACCTTATAGGGCATGTATGGGACTTTATTGGCCGAAAAATTAACCAACGCAATCCAAAATGTCAAAATATTGACGAGTTAAGAACTGCTATCTTACAGGAGTGACAACAGTTCCCCCAAGAACGGCTTAGGCGTCTTGTGCGAAGCATGACGAGGCGTGTTACAGAACTTCACAATAAACGCGGTGGATATACTCATTATTGATTTTTATGCCTTACACATACACACAATAGATGCATTTAAAAGTTCTTAAAATCTGAAGACTGCATTTTAATGCAATGTTAAAAAATACCATCAAAGACAAACTGGTTTTACGTTTTTCAAGCGCCTGTTTTGAACCCCATTTTCGCCACGTCATAGTCACGTCTTTCAGGATGATAAATACTTCGTAGATTGGTAATTTTAGAGCCCTTGTTGTAGTCTTTTAAGAAGGGTAAGAAAAATGGTGATATCTATTTTATTGATTTAACAGTATTGATGTAAAGAAATATATCGATAAAAATATAGGGTGGTGCTTAACTTTTGTCTGAGTGTATATATGTTATCCTGCAATCATTCCATTTTCTATACAAATATGCTATGCTTGTAGCATTCACATGTTTTCATATGTACGAGCGTCCTACACATCATGTCGCAATCGGTAAAAATTACAAAAAATATATTAAAACATGCTAAAGATATATGTTTCAGGTTCTAAAATGTCAAGTATCAATCTGGTTTTAATCTTAATCAATAAATATTGACTAGGCGCGAAACGGGGGATAGGACTCGTTATAGTTCGGCTTTCTCCCCGTTTCTAAGCCTCGTCAGAGAAATTCTATATTCCCCAGCAACATAATTTGAATTTTAGTGTTTAACGCCACTTTCAGCAACATTTCAGCTATATCATGGCGACCTGTTTTAGTGGTGGAGGATTCCGGAGTACTCGGAGAGAACCACCGACCATGGGCAGGCAACTGGTAAACTTTTTCACATGCGGCTGTGAGTCGAGTGCACCATTTTTTGTAATTTACAAAGCTGGGCGCGAACCCACGCCATATTGGTGATAGGCTTTTATGACTTAGATCAAACGACCTAACTCATTGAGCCACCCGGACCCAGCAACATACCAATATTGTATATTTATTCTGCAAGCATTTCATTTGCTATTCAAATATAGCATAGGAATAAATATTTGCTTTATTCCCCTAGTGTACGAATAACTTTATAAGCCCCGCTCATCATGGACTTCTTTTTCTTTCATTTTTTTTTATTATAAACGACCTGCCATTGTTTTTAACAAATGTCAAAATGCAAACGGACAAAATGAATAATATTATGATTCGTTTTATAATTATTTTAAACTGAATAACTCACAGAAATGAATGAAAAAAAAAATTGTTTAAAAAAAAATCATTTGCAGGGCGCTTTGTCCAGATGATCCAAACTTGAACGAGGAAGTATCGCGCTTAAACCTAGAATGGTCCCCACTATTGTCTGTACCTGATAATGATATGATTGATGAGGACCTTTAAATTAACATGTCAGTGACATATGAAAATCCTGAAACTCGTCCATGTGTTATTGTAGCATCCACATGTTTACATGTGTATATGTTCCAGACCATACGCGTATTTGGACCGTACGCGTACGGTTCGACCGTATGAGTATAGTTCGTACGGTCCGATCATACGAGTATGGTCCGACCGTATGAGTATAATAATCATACGGTCTAGTACGAGATGGACCATACGGGTATTTAGACCATATGGGTTTTTTTTTCAATACTAACATTATATCATAAACTTTTATTGAGTTTTACAAATTACATTTATCATAATTAGTATTACTTTAAACAAATCACCTCATGAAAAGTAAACAGTGTTTGAACTATAATGCAATTTTAATTGTCTACCTGAATCACATTTTCGCATGCACGCCCAGAGTGACACTTGCTGCTACAAGGAACGCCGGACTTTCTACACTTACATGTTTTGTTCATGCATGTTCCCTTGTATTTACATCTTTTGCTTGCAAGAGAAAAACTTGCTTGTTTTGAAGCAGCATGCAGAGAAATTTCTTCTTTTTTCCAATGCAAAGTTTCAACTTTACGTGTCAAAATTTCTATATCACCCATATCATAACATGAATTTAACACATCAAATTCACATGATAATTTGTAAAAACTTGCATCTTTACCAATAATATCATCAACCCTAAACAATAATCGTGGTAGATCACCAGATGCCCCATCAACAATAGGTATTCTTACGATTACAAAACTACCTTTTTCAATTTTTGCATTAGACTTTGACATTTTCTTATATTTTCTCATCGTATTTTCAACAGATTTTTTATAATTTCTGTCCAACATCTGTCTTATCTTGTCGTGAGTTGTAATTTGTCCGTCGTCTGTTTTCACGGTACAGTTTCTGTCGTCAGTAGGGTCAACTATGATGTCGTTCAGTACCATCAAGTCATCAACTGCCATGCGTTCATCCTGTATATGTCTGTAATCTGTAACATCCTAAGTCTTAGTAGATATATCGGTCGTTTCAGTTCGTCTTCGATTTCGGGTCGGTTGTACATGTACGTCAGCCATAACGGAAAACACGTTAGTCTGAGCAGTTAAGTCGACCATCGAATCCCCGCGGGCACTGCCAGGCTCAATTTGTGCGTCAGCTACAGTTCGTGTTTGTGAACCTGTCTTTTCATCGGTATATGAATCCGTCTCGATTTCTGTCTGCGAGTTAGTCTTGGTTTCTGTCTGTGAGTCGGTCTCAGTTTCTGTCTGTGAGTCGGTCTCAATTCCAGTCTGTAAGTCTCCGTCTGTGTCAAACATGTATTCGACCTAAATATGCGTCAAATATTTCTTCCCACATTCAAACTATTTTGTTAACTGCGAGTGAGCAGAATTCACTTATTACGAACATGTTAAATTCAAGACATGTAAGTTTGTAATAGATTAAATTATACTTATTTCTGAATTGTACAACTGCGATAATTAACTCTTTTTTAATATATTTTAGATTCGAATAACGTTGATCTGTAAAATATTTTTGAAGCATACGGTCCGGACCGTACGCGCACGGTCCAAATACGCGTATGGTCTGGAACATATATATTTAGGAACGTCCTTAACATCATGTCACATGCGGAAAATACAAATATCCATTAAAACAGTTTAAAGATATATGTTTAAGGTTCTAAGATGTCAAGTTTCAATCCAGTTTTTAATCTAAATCAGTAAATATTCGGTTGAATCAAAATTATTTCACTTCCTTTCGGTAACTATTTGTACGCAAATATATGTCAAATATAACCGATTTACACCTCTTGCATATAACTGAGCAAAATAGTGAGGTTCCATTTGGGATAATAATTAACAAGATTTATATTTGGGGTATCTCATAGCAAGACATTGAATACCATATCTGACGATAGGCATTAGCTAACATGCCAGTTGTACAATGGCATTATAAACTGAGCACTGAAATCATTGTGTGTGTAGAGACAGCCACATACCATAATTCGACCATATTGTTTTCTATTTTGAGAGTTTTATTAAAATTCGTTCACTGGCTAAACGTTGGTGCGGATACGGCTGTCTGAAAAATTGGAATGCCCATGTTTTGCTTTAGGACATCCCGATCAAATTATAGCTCCTCTGTAACCAATGTTTCACTATTAATTAATCTTAAGTGCATAACACCGACAGTAGCCATGTGGGTCCAAAATGTACTTATATACATACATGGGTGTAGGGGACGCTTCTAGAATTGGTTCCACATCTTTTCATTAGAGGACAGGGGTTATAAAACTGGACTTTAAGTGCAAGGTCTATGTTAAATCTATGACATTCCTGCCTATACGTCGACCTACTTAAAACATCCAGCCAAATAGTCAATATGTTTTTATTTGGCTGTTTATCAAAACATATTTTCCAATTCTACAAACTTGAATTACTCCATATTTGGAGGAAATACAACATATGCATTGCATGTATCATCCATTCTACATCCATCTTTTTTCACCGTGAACCTGAATGCAGGTGCACAAAATTGCTAATTGGTTCCGAATACTAATTACTATTGTGCTACATGTATTGTATTCATTAGGATTTAAACGTAGACTCCGAACAAGTAAGAGTCCCAAACACACCTGATTTTATTATGGGATTGCAGTTATTGTCTGATATTAAAGGCATATTGTCTACCAAAACCGTAATTGTTCATACCCAAAATTATTGTCGTTTTCAGTACCTACCTTCATAAAATGAAGATTAAACACCGAATTATTGGCGAATACGCTACCGAACGTTAAGATTCAAACAACATTAAACGAGCGTGACTATTTGAAGTGTTTGAATATTAACAGTATTTTCCTTACCTCAAAGCTAAAACCCCGAGAGTTCCGAACTTCCGTTTTTTAATAGGTGGCGCTGTTACTTTCACTTTGAATTTTTGTCATCCTGGACAATAATTCCGTTAACGATAATTTTGGGTCTTTTTTTTTATCAAAAAAAGAACACCAATAGTATCTTTTGCAACATAACTGTTTAATGATAGCTTAAATATATCATTTATGGATAGCTAAAATTTTTCAACAAAATCGTAGACAATATGCCTTTAATGTTGGCTAGCCCCACATTGGCGTCAATTCTGCAGCTTGCATTATATTTGTTCTACCAGAAAGATATTTGGGGTTTTTAATTTTTTCCATATCGTGGGTAGGCGCCTTCGACTCTCGGTTGATACTTGTTGCTAATGTTGACTAGGAAGTTACAAAACGAAGGGCCCTATGGGGTAATTTAAGGTCATTACATAGAAAGTCGTATGGTCGCCATCTTGACTTGGTAAACCGCTACGAAATATCAATATTAGAGATGACCACGAATATGTTCCGTTTTTCATAGTTAATATCACGCTTTCTATTCCTTTCATGGCTTATTACAGGATTGTTAACAAGAGTAGTATGACGGATGCCACTAGTGGAACAGAAACCATATAGGAGTTCACTTTCCCCTTTGAGTGGGGTTCGTGTTGCTCAATCTATAGTTTTCTGTGAAGTGCTTTGTCGACTATTGTTTGTCCTTTTTCTTTTGCCCATTGTATTAAAATCCATTTGAATGGATATATTGATGACGTCTCAAAACAACAAAGAAGACGGTAAATGGACATAAATCTAAATGAACTTTCCGAAGGCATTTGATAAGAAGAGTTTGAAGATACCAAAGGGGCAATCAGAAACCATATATCGAAGAAGAAGAAGAACAGATAACACAATGGCCAAAAGAAAAAGTACAAAAGGACAAACAACGATCGACAATACATACATATAAAACTAAAGATCGAGTAACACGAAGCCCACAAAAAACCGGGGGTGAGCTCATGTGCTCTGGAAGGGTAAGCAGGTCCTGCTCCACTAGTGGCACCCGTCGTGTTAATCTAGTTATAAATCGGGTAATAAGTCGTGAATGAGGGAAGGACCGGGAAGTGTTTACGACAAGTCGAACATATCCGTGGTCATTTGTGACACAGATATCCCATAACGGTCAACCAAATCATGGTGGCGACCGTAAAATTTTCATAGTGATGACTTAAGGTTAGGTAGTCATTCTTTCTTCTACATAAATTAAATAGCTACATGATGGAGGAGAAAGTAGATTCCAGAATTAAAAGCTTTTTAGTCAACATGACAAAAGTTACAGTCATTGATGGTGAAAAATCAATATACATCCCCTTTGAATCTGAAATACCCCACGGATCAGGTTTTGTGAGGCGTCCCAAAGCAAATTATGGACGTTGCAATTTTTCAGTATAAATCCGTTTTCGCGCAATTTATTTCACCAGTGGATGGATTTCAATGAATGTCTCAAAATAATTTTATGTGATTGTAAGAAAATGTGGTCGTATTATGGTACATATATAGAATTGACGTTTCATTTGAATTCAAACAGTACCTCCATTTGGTTATATATCTCTCAGACAAATTTAGGGAGAGGGCTGCCAATTATGCCTTAACAGAGAACAGATAAGGTTTTCTTTCAGAAAGATATTTGATAATTTTTAAAAGTAACAAGTCAACTTCATATGCCAACATGTTCACACGTGTTTTAAGAATGCATAACTCAGAATGTTTACATGTTAACACATATACAAACAAAAGTGTACATAACGTTCCAAGCATCTCATGTAAACTTTGCAATGTCGTCAAGTTGGGAAAACAACTCAACAATATGTCATAAATTAGTTGATAAGTTGCAAAGCAAGTGAATAAGTTGGGTTTTAAATGTTGACAAGTCCAAAACGAACTAGACTTTCTGACATTTTATATGTTGGCATATGAAGTCGACTTGTTACATTTAAAACTTATCAATTTCTCAAAATATAGTTTATATGTTCTCTATATATGCTTAGTTGTGGGTAGGCAACCCCAGCCGTAACCTCTCCTGAACCACTGGATGAATTCAAACGAAATACAACTCCATGCATGTTCCATAATACGAACGCATGTACTTACAATAGTATAAATTTATTCTGAGAGTTTTATTGAAAACAAGGGTAATAACAAAATTACCGAACACAGAGCAATCTTCGAAATGCATTCACTTGTTCAGGAAAAGGTGTGGATACGGATATATATCACTCGTTATTGAACAATTGGAAGTCCATGTATTTTAACTAATGCCTACTTAGGAAACCACAAATATAAATTTGAAAAAAAATATAATAGTAGGTGCAGGATGGCATTATGTGCTGATGACTTGTTGATCGCATCTATCCAATGGAGCTTGAAATAAATGATACCGTTGATACAGCTAGGTTTTCTTTCTTGCATTTGACACTGAGGGTTTGTTAAACACGAAACTTTACGACAAAGGGGATTGTTGCAATTTTACAATGGTGAACTTTCCTGTTATATATAGCAACATTCCAGTAGTACCTGCATTTAGTTATATATCTCTCATGATATTCCAGAGCTTTTGGCTTCTATTATGATTTCCTTGATAGAGGGTTGTTGCTATCAAGGAAGCTACTGAGCCAAGGGTCCCTGTGTGATTGTTAGTGGGATTCGTGTTGCTCAAGCTTTAGTTTTCTTTGTGTGCCGTTTGATATATCACTGTTTGTCCTTTTGTCCTTTTTTACTTTAGCCACTGCATTGTCTTTCTTTGTTGTCAGTGCGGAATATAACTTAAATCTTAAAGTGATTTGAAGACTGCTCATAAAGTGCAGATACCCTTAACATACAAGATGCAATCACTACATATATGCTTCTGTTTACACTAATGCTGGGATGTATGCTATGAAATACATTTTTGAATAGATTTTAAGCAATTTCACAAGCACCATTCTGCCAGCATTACGAAATGATAAATAACAAAAAAAAAAAAAAAAAGATAAATAACAAAAGATGCACCATCAATATATATTTGTACCATCATTTTACATATTAGCACAGCCTGAAATTGTGATTAAGACTAAGAGTAATGGCATTGAATACAGTGACACCTGACTAAACCGGACCCCCTAAGTATCTTCTATTGTGTGTGGAATAGACAAAGCCTTTTTACATTGAAACTTCATTTAAAATTCTGCTTATACAGGATCCCGGTTTACTCAGGGTTCAGTCTAGACAGGTGTCGCTGCAGTTTATCAAGAACAAGAATATCAAATTGTTTTATTGAAAACAATAATTATATGCAGATTACAGAAATATTGCTATATTGTTTAATTATAAAACAACATGATACAATACCAGCATACTGTCTGATATGCTATATAGATTCCATTATGCATACATGTATATGAAATATTTCATATTTACTAATTAAAATATAACCTTGTGAATTTCATTGTTTAAGGTGTACAGCTGTCACGTTGTAAGAGTGTCAAAATTTCTGGCGAGACTTACATTGAGGCTGGAGTACCATACATTGTCTCATGCACTGTAGGTCAAGATCTAATTCCCAGAAGAACCACATACAATGCTGCAATATCTGAAACAGATCAACTATTGTTTACGATAATATACACAAACAGTGGATGTTATTATCAGGATAATGGAGTTGCTCTTGCTTGCCTAAGACATATATGTTATTGTGACCTGAATGGATTAGCTACACACTATGTATATAACACATCTAGTTTATCGTTACCGGTTGAATTTACTTGCACAACAGAAAACAATAATGGGGATGGAGAAACCAGTGACAAATTGACACCAATAATTCCGTGTAAGTGTTTAGTATTTAAGTGAACCATAAGGGGGGATGAGGGAAATACATGTCTTTTTTTCTAAAGTTAATGACAACCATATATCAGGAAACAGAAAGGGGGGTAGCTTAGATAAAGTTTTGTATGTCCTTCATCTAACCTTATGGGCCATGTGACCACTCTTTAAGGCCAAAGATTGATATTGTTAATTATGATGTTTTTTGTATTGACAAAAAATGGACATGTATAATATGTTTATAAATTTTTTTACTTTTTTAGAATAAGTAAAAATTTTCGCAATTTATATGTTGTTCTGGCAACTGGCCAGATTTTTAGTCTGGAAGGAGGAGGGCATAAATGCAAGCTATTTAAATAGCGAATTTTATGCTAACGAATGGATAGCTTTCTCTTTGTACTTTGTTTTATTTCCTATTTTTACATTGGGCATCACTGACTCCCTCATGGAGCCCCAATTATTCTAAAAAAGTAAAAAAAATTATAAACATATTATACATGTCAATTTTTTGTCAATACAAAAAACATCATAATTAACATCTAAAAAAGTAAAAAAATGTATAAACATATTATACATGTCCATTTTTTGTCAATACAAAAAACATCAAAAACATCATAATTAACAATATCAATCTTTGGCCTTAAAGAGGGGTCACATGGCCCCAGCCAAATATACATATGCATATAACAACAAGAGAATCAACAATGTAATGTAATTCAAAACAAATTAAGCAGGTGGAGAATGGGGATGGAGGGTGGGAAATTAAAAATCCAATGACTGACAAATTACTGTTGTTTTGACACAAATTAATAATTAATTAGCTGATGTCTTAAATATATCTACCAATCAGATTGCGTTAAACTTATCTAACTATTGGGGCTCCATGAGGGAGTCAGTGATGCCCAATGTAAAAATAGGAAATAAAACAAAGTACAAAGAGAAAGCTATCCATTCGTTAGCATAACATTCGCTATGTAAATAGCTTGCATATATGACTTCAGATAATATCTTTTTTCTGATTGGCTGACGTCCCTAGTAACGATCTTTATAAAACATTATAATCACCTCGTGGTTTTGTTTACATTGTTGGAATGTTATAATCACCTGGTGTGACGTCACGCCAGGTGAATATAACATTCCAACAAGGTAAACAAAAGAAAATGTCGTGATCAAAGCTTATTTTAAGGGTGAAAGAAACATATAAAATGTGTCATATAATAAAACAATTAATGACTTTCAATTCGGTGGATACCTGGATTTATTAACCCAAGAATAATATATTTACCTCAGCCCTAAGGGGCTGAGGTAAATGTAATATTTTTGGGTTAATAAATCCTTGTATCCACCTCATTAAAAATCATTAATTGTATAATATTCCTAAATATTCAGTTCCAACTTTTATAAAGGAGTAGATATGATAAGAGCAGAAATTGACCTAAGAAATAGGCAAATTATAAATAAAACGTATAGCTTTCGTTGTTTCTTGATTTTATAAGACCATTTGGCTTCATTGCACCTGCCAGTATCAAAATAACTTGATATTCATAAAAAGAAGAAATTATAAAGTTCAGAAAATAAAAAGGACCGTTAGAAAGGGTAATATATAAGACCACCTAAATGTTGCATTATTGTGGACAGAGATTGGCAGACAGTTCCTTCAGTTGTGTAATGTCTGTGACGTGCTCGTCTCATGGATATTGACTTTCATTACTCATGTGACTGGAGTGCATATCTCACCGACGCAAAATACTTACCTGAACCCTAGTTAATTGATGATGACAATGATGTGAAGCTTCTACTGAAGAATATAATGCACCTGTGACAAGCATTATTAGTTATGATTACCCTTATCACAAAGGAGTATAATGATGTACCCTTGTCCATCTTCACGTCCGTACGACCACCATAAGTTTTGGTTAGCTTATGGGTATACGTCCAGTTCTTGAATATAATAAATGTATAGTCTCGATAGTACATTAATGATATTTGGTATTGGGAAATGCCTGATTTTCTCCTTCATCTGTGCCTCCATGTTACACTTAAGCACCGTTGCTAATTATGTAGGAATAGGATCAATTGTCATTTACTAGATATGTATGATTAGCAATCGATTTTGATAAAAAGTACAACAGTATTTTCTACTATTAGGTCACTGTTAACTGAGATCTCGGATGAAATGTTGTGCCTTAAAGACTAGACATGATGGGTCATTAGCTACTAGATGTAGCTTAGCAATCATATGCGGGCATTATATGATTACCTGATAGTCCATTTTCTAATTTAAGATAAGGCAAATTTGGCCTACATTGTTAACATTAATTGTGTTTGAAACAAAATTATGTGTAGGTCTATTTACCCCAACTATAAGATGTTGTATCTCTGGCATATTATTTTGAAGAAATAATTATCTCAACCTCTAGTCATAGAGTGATCTATTGGGGTTTCATGATTTATTTGATTATTATAGTGTTCTAGTTTTTCTTTAATGTAAGTATTTAAAATAAAATTAAGAAGATTTAACATGTTTTCTCTCATCTGCTTGATGTTTAAGTGTTACCTCGTTCGGACGAACTTAAGTACGCGACGTACATCCGTCCAATCGTGTCATAACGTTTAAAGCCTCAACCGATTAATTTGATATATGGATATGTTGTTTATTTGAACAACAAATGACAGACCAACTCGATTTTGGGGTAAATTGGGTGAAGGATTTTTCAGTTAGAAGGGCATCTGTGTTCATGGAAACATTTAAAAATATTGTATTCAACATGGATTATATCATCTCATGCCGCTGTAGCCCCACTTTACCATGTTACACAGTTGACTTGGTTCCTTTGACATTCTTATTACTAAGAATAATTTCCTCTTATGATTTAAAGAAAATTAATAGATCAACATTCGGTTATAAAAAGAAAAGAAAAAAGTTACTAAGGACATTGTAAGGTTTAAGGAATATTATAATATATACTAGTTAGTAAATGCTAAGATGTCCCTGCTAAGATGTTGTTGTAGAAAATGTCTATATACTTGATGAAATAAAAGGTCCCTGCAGAATACTGTGCATAAAGACACCTGTTGCTAAGGACCGGGCATAAATATGAATAAAATGATCGAAATGTATTTGTGAAATATGAAATGACATTTGTAGTGTTTATAGCTTGACAAGAATGTTCCGCTTAGTCAAATATCAAGTCAAAAGATCGGAGTTGTCAAAATTCAACCTTTAATTGCACTACTATAGGCTAATCTAATGTTTACAAAACCGTTGCTATGGTGACATAACTACGCAAAAATACTATATGCTACCATAGAGCATTGGAATATCATTTGTAGAGTGTACATGCACGTAATATAACATTTTGTCGAAAAGACTATGCAAGATATGTAAAATAAAACCACCATATTTGAATTTCCAATGATTAATTGGACCCTCCTCCATTTACGTTGCTAAGCAACAAAGGACAAAGTGAAATCATCGAAAAAAAAATTTTGTTTACCTTTCAATGATTATATATTATATCTATATAAACAGTTTCTGTGATTGGGCCAAACTCGACCCTTGTCATACCCACTCGATGACTGAATTACTCGAAAGAACAATAACGATGGCATATAGAAAAATCGGGTTTCAAAATATTTTAATTCCATCATTAGCATATAACCTGGAAGACTCTCAGAACATTATATTTTGGAAACCCAGGTCGATATATACCGGATATAGAGGGAGTACTCTCCTCCACACTGGCCTTGTGGATTCAGTTTGTGGAACATTTGTTTTCAATTTATAACTCCATGTAAAACTAACGTCTGCACCTACTCACTGGTGTATCGCCCTAAAAGCATACACTTTTGTGAGTGCAGATCTGAGTCGCCAATGTTTGTACATAGATCATTGCATGCGGTATATAGAGAGGATACCCTCCATCAAATTAGCTGCGCGCATTCAGTTTGTGCACATAATATATGTTCAATACATTGCTCGATGTAAAGCTAGCAGCTCTACGTACCACCATCTGAATTATTTCATAAGCCTACTGTTTATTTCCAAATAGTCCATATACAGGATCGTTAGAGTAGGTGGTTGGTAATGGGTCAATCAAGTAGTTGGTATTTCGAACGATTTTGTCATCGGGAAACCAGCCCAATCAGCTTCAATGGCTGTTTTCTCGGCAACTACAGTTGGGGTCATTAACCTTTATAGCCATATGCCTTTTGAAACAAATTCCATTATTGATTCGGGGATAAATGTCTACCGTTACCATAGTAACTTGAATTGACCAATCAGTTATAGTACCGTTTTCTCGGCAAATACAGTTGTGATCTGCGTGATACTTTATAGGAATATGTCCTTGTATTCTTAGACAGTATTTCTGTCAATAAATCTGGACTCTATGTTGTGGTTCCCAAAGAAACCAAATTCAGCTAATCAGTTTTTAGGACTGTTTACTCAGTAACTGCAAATATTATTTTGATGATATTTAATTGGAATATGTATACTTAGATACAAATTCTGCCTTTCCTTGTGAACGAATATCTGTTGTTAGCATGGAAACATGGCATGACCAATCCGCTTTCGGGACTGTTTTCTCAGCAACTACAGTTGGTAACCTCATAGCACTTTATAGGAATATGTCATTGGATACTTAGATACAAATGCCATGTTTGTTGGGAGAAAAATGGCAGACGTTTCCATGGTAGCGAATTGACCAATTAGCTCTAAGGACTGCCTTCCGTTTCTAAATGAGACAGATTATTTTATATGGAATGACAAGTCTATATTTGTATCTTTAATCATTACATTTTTAAAAGATTGCAACAACAATGGCTTAGAAAACTGTTCTCTCAGTTCATGGATTGATTTTTATTTCCATGGCTTTGCTGCAACAGCTTTACGAACCATTTTTATATTAATTACACATCCTCTCTATATGAAACATTACCTTTATGCCCTTCTATCACTTACATGAATGCCAATTCCTCATTAATGTGGACATGTATCTGCAGTTATTACGGATACAAACGCGACGTTTGAGGGACATTTGTGTTAGCATCCTTGCACAGTATTTACATTATAATATTATTTTTGCATATAAATATAAAATTGTATCTTTTTTCACATGCATCTAAATGCAATTTGAAGAACAGCAAGCTTAATTTCTGCATATTTTTCCATATTGAATAATACAATACCGTCATCATTATGACCAAGAGTATCAACACATTATCTGGATGCAGCAAATATTGAAGTAATGCTGTCCAGCTTAAATCCCAGTCCCCGTTGATGTTCAAATGACATATTATTTTCCACCTAGCAAACATGTATGTTTTGTGATGCCCGGAAAATTGTGTCAAGATCATCAAAGTAACAGTGTTTAAACAAGATTTTCTGGCATCAACATTCATAATAACATATGTTTGCAACTAATCTAAGAATGGCACACATAAAATGAATAGCCTTATTTGTCCAGTAGCTACAACCCCCATTTTTAAGTTCACCAGACACCATTGTATATATATGATAATAACAACAATGACTTTCACATTCGATAGCCTTTGGAATTGTGATTGACAAATATAGAATAATATGTGTAGGCCATATAAACTTAATTTCATATTGATCTACCTATCTTGAACACGGTACACCACCGGCTTCATAGTTTGATTAGTATGGATAACATATCTACTCCAGAATGCAGCAATGTGAACATGATGAACATTTTCGACACAACTCCTTCGTCATTACACATTACATTAACTACATGATGTATCTATAAATTGTCTCCTTTCTTTCGTTCAAAAACAATCAAGACTGCATCACAATCGAACAAAAGTGTATTCCTTACAGCTTCCAAAGTTAAACTCTCTATATGCAACTTGCCTAAAAACGTAAACTACTGATCTTATTCTATCTGTACAATCTGCCTGCTATTATACTGGATATTAGTCAACACAGGTTGTTCCGTTCGGTGACGATAGGCGGGAATGAAAAGGAAAATCGACCTTTTCTCCCATTTTTCTTTGTGTACAAAGGTTTGCATGCCATCAACATAGGCAGTATCCTACACCATAAATGCGATGTTTCCACCTTATTTTTAAGATCAATCTAAACCTCCTGATTGTTCTTGTCACAATTCTCCATTTAAATTTAGTCCCGTTTGAAACGTCATTACGGGACTTTGAAAATCATAGACAATGAGAATCACCGTAAAATCCTTGCTAAAAGTCCAAAATATCGGAAGCCACAGTCCATAAATTTGAAATACAACTTCAATCTTCATATTGGCTATGTGGAGGACTTTGTCAGGAAATGGACAAATCGAGAAGTAGCGAATGTTGATACCCTTTCAGAATTTACTAAAGCTGTTATGTCATCGATTTAAATTCGAATCAGAAAAATCAAAAGATCAATGATCCCAAAAACACCATCTGTATTCAAAGATGCTGATGTTGCAAAACCCTGTCCACTATTCACGACAAATATGTTGTAGTTCTTGCAGATAAGGTTCCTAACAACATCGTCCTTATTTGCAAACATCATTACATTGACTGCTTAAAAATGGGATAGGATAGCTCAAAAGCTAATCCTACATACACAGCTACTATGCTGTGAAGAGGAAATCATTGGTTATCACATGTCAGTCTCGTCTTCTTTTGGTCATTCATGAAAGATGAGAATTATGATATTTCCTTAATGTACTGGTCACCAAAAAGTACACAAGTTTCCATGCAAACAACGTTATATCATGGCAACTGCGAAGTGTTATTCCAAGCATTTTTCTAAAGCTTATGCTTCTATTTTTACAGTCAAAACGGGTCTCCAGATATATGATATCTGCTTTTCTAGAAGTCGCATTAATCAAATGTGGATATTAAAACTCAAAACACTTGCTGGAGACTTTAAGTTCTAGATCTCAGTATGTGTATAATAATATTTAATCATTGATTTCCCTACCTTATACATAATATAAACTGTAGAATTAAAGAATTGATTGAGCATTGCTTCTCAAAGAAAAATGGAAAACAAAAGTATTAGAAGAGACAAGTCTTACTTTGTCAAAAGCTATTCCAAATCCAATAATAAATATAAAAAGGACGAGATAATTTATATGTTAGATTTGTTGATCGACAATATATTTGTTCTGTTTGGGGGACGGGTGTTTCAACAAACGACTGGTATACCAATGGATATGAATTGTACTCCACTACTCGCTGATATTTGTTTCTACACGCTTATGAGACAGACTTGCTTCAAGGGTTTCTCAAGAATAAAGATAGAAAATTGGCCCAAACCTTTAATTCCAGCTTACGCTGTGTAGATGAATAATTATCGATTCGGTGATTGTCTGCATCGCATCTGATGAGATTGAAGAAAAGGATACTACTGATATCTAAACTTCTAACTTTATCCTTCACCTTGAAATCGACAACGGATGAAGATTAAAAACAAAGTAAAACGACAAACGAGACAACTTTTCCAATAACTGTCCTTTTATCAGTAGCAATCACAAGCATCCCCAGCGTATGGAGTTTACATTTCACAACTCATATGCTATTCTAGACCTTGTGCCCAGTACAGTCATTTTCTAGACATAGCTCAGCTGCTGATGCTAAAGCTTCTCAAGCAAGGCTTCATTTCTCCATGTATAAAGTCATTGCTACGAAACTTCTACTGTCGTCATCGCGATTTGTTCCGTAGATTATTTCCTTCCTCTATCACTGCCAAGACTTTTACTGGACTTGACTCTATATATTAGTAATGCGGTGCAGGAATTACTTAGCCTTTGCGAACACTTGGTTCAACCCCGCGTTCGGTGGTTTCGTGTTGCTCATCTTTTTAGTTTTCCGTGTTGTGGTTTTTGTTTGTTTGTTTGTCTTCGTCATGTTTCTTGTGTACCCAATGTTACCAGAGTCTCTGGATTGTTCATTCGTTATTGCCCGTCGGTTTTCTCCAACGTTTATTCACTGATTTATCAAGTCTTTTAAAATTTGTCAACTTACCACCAGATTTTGTACAACCGGCAATCATGAAGTCATAGATCTATATATTTGTAAGCTTGGTATCATATATGATGCCGAATTATTCCGTGTATAGATGAGTTTTGGCATACAACAGCTGTCACAACCCAGCAGGAGGAGCATGCTAATTTAGAATCTCTGAAATTATTTCCTGTTTTCCCGCTTCGATGTTGTTGGTGTGAGGCAAGCTCCTTTAATGCGATTACATTGATATTGTTCAAATGTTTGTGGGTAGTCAGTTCAGCATTGCCCACAATAAAGTAACCCAGTCGGAAGTGTTTCTGTGCATAACCTAATAAATTAGTTGGATTGATTGGTTGATGTGCTTTTGATTTCTGCATGTGTGAATGAGATTGTGTATTTGAAATATTATGTTATAATGCCATATATCAGCAGCGGTGTTGTCTTGTGGCTTTGTACATTGCATGATTTATAGTCTTTTTGGTCGTTGTATAACACAGCGGCTATAATTATAGTATAACTAGTATGTTAGGCATAATGAGGTGGTCTTTACCAGGAGAACTTTGCGTACTATCGATACATTCTAGAAATAAATTGCTAGCACATTTACTGTTCAGTAACATTACGCAATGTTTGTTTTACAAATTGTTTTTGTTTTTGTTTTAATTTGGTTTTGGGCGCCAATTTTAATTCATTATTTATTGTAGAAATAGCTGCTATAAATCTTTTATTATCTTAAAGGGTTGTTTAAGGGGGTTGAATGGGTGGTGTTTTAAACGGTGTTCATCAAAGCTTCAATAAATGAACCATGCTATTTTACGGAGATACTGCGGGATCAACATCTAGGAACTGTCAGCTGCAGATTGGTTCATTATTAGTTACTCCTTAACGTTCTTTGTCAATAGAGTTTGCTTTATGCACACTAATGCTTTTAGAGACAAAACAACCATCTGATTCAGTCATACTTACTAACCAATAGTAGAGTCTGAAAACGAATTAATTTAATCTGAGAATAAATTTGAAAATACTTAATTTTATAATCAGGGCGGAACGATCCAGAGCAAACAGGCTACGATGCGAGACGACTCTATACCTTTATTTCTTAAGTAACTCTAGTCATTAAGCCTATACTCTATGTCACATGATCCACTTTCCCCAGAATAATATTGTACTATGTGTATATGCATATTCCTTATTCCTTTGCATTGAAAATAAAATGATATACTCTATCACATGTTAAATGGTTCATGTTTAATATCCTCCCTTGACAATTTGAATGAAAGAATTCATTACATGGTTGCCATCTATGATAAATATGACAGCAATACTCCATTTGCCAATTCCCGACTGGATTCTAAAACTATACACTTTTAACATTTTATTATTTATATATGTCATATATGTCATATATGTCCCGTCCCTTCGGAAAGAAATTAACGTTTATTGTCTTTACAAATAAGTTCCACAAGTTGAGAAATAACAGTAATGTATTTGAAGAGTTGTCGGTGTCAATTGTAGATTTGACGGTCGCAAATGTAGTTTTACTGGCGACGCGAAGCGGAGCCAGTAAAACGGATATTTGCGACAGTCAAATCCACAACTGACACCGATAATTCTTCAAATACAGTACTGTTATTCCTATTCTTATGAAATTCTCCCAACGTGTACACACTAGTTTGAAAACATAAAAATAAATGACGAAATATATGCACTTTTCAAATTCTTTCCGCTAAAGAAATAGTAATGTAGTTGTTTAAGGATCCACCATCTTGAAAACGTGAAATCCTACATGTCATATGTACAACAATACACAGAAATAGTTCAAATGCCTACCTTGAAAACTTATGTTTAGTTAAATGTTATCTAAATTGAAGCGTACACGAATCCAAGTAACGTCTGATCTTTACATTATAAATTGGAAGTCTTCATATGACGTCACGTTGTTTATGTGCCAAAGTCGTACAACATATTTCCCGGAATTTAAAATTTTGTGGTTTTTAGACCCAGGTAGATAGATAGATAGATATATTTATTTATTCGATAGGGATATGCAAGCATACATTTTTGTGTTCAGCATTGCATTAGAATGGACAGTAAACTCGATTTGCGACCATCAAATCTCCAATTGATGCCGTGAAATTTTCAAATACAATACAATTATCTCCTAAATAGGTCGTCAGCGTCAAATTCATAGTCGGAAATATCTCGGTCAGCCATATTGTTTACAAACAAGTACATTCGCCGTAGGAATATAGCATTCCTTCAGGCATGTCAACTGCAGATTTGACAGCCCTCAATAGCCAATGAAAACTCGCGTTACATTATAATTGCATTAGAATACGTTATAATGGGGGAGCATTGTCATCGGAAGGTGTTAATCTCGTTGACGCTTGAATTGTTTACGTTGTTTACATGAACACGACAATATGTATTCCCGTTCAACATGCCTTAGCGGTGTTATGTGCGTAATTTAGAGGTTGGCATAGATCTCCAAAGGACCTTCAAAGAAATTGAAATGGACGGTGACCATAAAGAGACTTGATCAATCTATCAACTGGCTATGTAAACCGGGTCAAGACGACGTTACTGTACATGCGGTCTCTAATATCAGTTACAGGTCGCTGAGTACGCATACCGACATACGGAAAAAGAAACCCGTTATATCCAATACGAACCACTTCATTTGTTTCAATATTATTGATCTTACAACTTACAGTTGACAAAGAGCGACAGGAATATTAGGTTATTAATTAAATTCCTATTGTTGTATTGGTGTATCACATTTGAAACATTTCTTTGCTATGGTCATTTATATCATTGGGGAAAAGGATGTAAGGGACCGACCATTTAACTTGCAGTGCGGGATTATGATCTTTTTTCGTTCAGAATTTTTTTTCCGGACAACAGGAGAGTTAGAATATTTATTGTTTTTGTCGCGAACAGCGCGAAATTTGTTTTCCAGAATTTAACATTAGGTTATATGACAAAAACTCTGAATCAGAAAATTTGTTTTCCCTCCACCAAAATCAGAATATTTTTTTCAGCAACATTGGGAATCAGAATATTTTTATTAAAAAAAAACATAACCCCCTCCCCCGGGACTTAAATGGTCCATCCCTAATATATTCTAATAAAAAGATGTTCACACTACATTTTTGTAACTGAAAAAAATGCACTCTGAAGGAAGATTTTTGTTCTGGAAAAAAATAGTCACTTTATGACCAATAATAAAACAAATCTGGGTATAAGGGTAAAAATCCAAGCATGTTCAATTCACGGGAACACAAAAAAAATCATTAATACCTTTAGACAGCAATATGCAATTTTCACTAAGTACAGGAAAAGAGCAAAAAATAATAAAATAAACTTGTAACAATAAACAAATATAATTTCTGTGTGTATTTAAAAAAGTTAATTATCGCAGTTGTACAATTTAGAAATAAGTATAATTTAATCTATTACAAACTTACATGTCTTGAATTTAGCATGTTCGAAATAAGTGAATTCTGCTCACTCGCAGTTAACAAAATAGTTTGAAATTGAATAAAGTTTTCAAAGTAATCGCCAGTAAACAGAATGTTGGAAGAAACATTTGACGCATATTTAGGTCGAATACATGTTTGACACAGACGGAGACTTACAGACTGGAACTGAGACCGACTCACAGACAGAAACTGAGACCGGCTCACAGACAGAAACCGAGACTAACTCGCAGACAGAAATCGAGACGGATTAACATACCGATGAACAGACACGAACTGTAACTGACGCACAAATTGAGCCTGGCAGTGCCCCCGGGGATTCGATGGTCGACTTAGCTGCTCACAGACTAACTTGTTTTCCGCTATGGCTGACGTACATGTACAACCGACCCCAAAACGAAGACGAACTGAAACGACGGAAATATCTACTGAGACATACGATGTTACAGATTACAGACATAGACAGGATGAACTCATGGCAGTTGATGACTTTATGGTACTGAACCACATTATAGTTGACCCTACTGACGACAGAAACTGTACCGTGAAAACAGACGACGGACAAATTACAACTCACGACAAGATAAGACAGATGTTGGACAGATAATATAAAAAAATCTGTTGAAAATACGATGAGAAAATATAAGAAAGTGTCAAAGTCTAATGCAAAAATTTTGTAACCGTAAGAATACCTATTGTTGATGGGGCATCTGGTGATCTACCACGATTATTGTTTAGGGTTGATGATATTATTGGTAAAGATGCAAGTTTTTACAAATTATCATGTGAAGTTGGTGTGTTAAATTCATGTTATGATATGGGTGATATAGAACTTTTGACACGTAAAGTTGAAACTTTGCATTGGAAAAAAAGAAGAAATTTCTCTGCATGCTGCTGCAAAACAAGCATATTTTTCTCTTGCAAGCATAATATGTAAATACAACGGAACATTCATGAACAAAACATGTAAGTGTAGAAAGTCAGGCGTTCCTTGTAGCAGCAAGTGTCACTATGGGCGTGCATGCGAAAATGTGATTCAGGTAGACAATTAAAATTGCATTATAGTTCAAAAACTGTTTACTTTTCATGAGGTGATGGTGTTTTGTTTAAAGTAATAATAATTATGATAAACGTAATTTGCAAAACTCAATAAAAGTTTATGATATAATGTCAGTATTGAAAAAAAAACCATATGGTCTAAATATCCGTATAGTCCAGCTCGTACTAGACCGTATGAGTATGATCGGACCGTACGAGTATACTCATACGGTCCGGACCGTACGCGTACGGTCCAAATACGTGTATGGTCTGGAAAATGTATATACACTTTTTCAAGTACCAGAGTTTTTTGGTACTTTTTAACCGTTAAAGGGCAGGTGATTCAAAATAAATCCAAAGCAGCTAATTATAAAAAAAAATAACAATAGTAAATTTATACTTAAAGTTTACTTACTTAGTCCTTGCTATGCCTCATGATACATAGGACAAGGACAAGTTTCCTCCACTGTTCTGTTGTTGGCTTTTCTTTCTATTGTGTCCCAGGTGTATCCTCTTTTCTTTGTTTTATTTTCTATGGTGCACCTCCATGTTGTTTTTGGTCTTCCTCTTTTTTCTTTTCCCTTCTGGTGTCCATCTTAGGGCTACCTTTGTCATGTCTTGAGATAGTTTACGTAGAACATGACCAAGCCATCTACATCTCTTTTGAATCAACAAAGCTTCCATGTCCTTCCTGTTTGTGATGTTATGCAGGTCTTTGTTGGAGATTTTGTTTGGTCAGAATATCTTCATTATCTTTCTCAGATAGATGTTATGGAAGCTGGAGAGTCTGTTAATGTCTTTATCAGTCATTCACCAGCACTCTGAACCTTATAGGAGTACAGATAGTACAGAGCTGTTATATAGTTTAAGCTTGGTCTCGTTGAAAAGGCTGTTGTCTTCCAGATGTTGCCTAATCTAATGAATGTTGATCTAGCTTTTCCTATTCTGACCTTTATATCTCTTTCAGCTCTACCCTCTGTTGTTATACAGCTTCCTAGGTAATTAAAGGAGTCTACTGTATCCAATTGTTTCCCTTCTACAAATATGGCTGGCTATCTCTCTGTGTTTAGGTACATTAGCTTTGTTTTCTTGGCATTAATCTTTAGGCCAACCATTCTAGCATTTTCTTCTAACTTATAACTTTCTGGTCTTTTCCTGCATATGGTCTTCAGTGTGTGATAATAGAGCTAAATCATCAACGTAGTCTGTATCCTCTTGTGTGGTACATACTGTCCATCTCAATCCGGTGTTACCTTCATTTAGGGTTGTTATAATTACCCAACCAATTGCAATTTTAAAGAGCACAGATGACATAAAACATCTCTGCCTTACATTTATGTTTGTAATATAATCAAATCCAAAGGGAACACATTTATGATTATTTTAAAAAATGTTCATAAAAAATATTCTTAATCTGTATGATATATCCAGGTTATAGAAAGTAAAAACTTAATTGACATTAACTGTAATTGAAATCGTTTGACTGTTGAATAAATAACGTTTTATCTACATTAGCATGGAATATATCTACAAAAATAATGCACTTTGTCTTTACCATTAAAAAGTTCTACATGCCAAATTATTGTAATCTTCAATTGCAATACATTTTTACATATATATTACAATCAAATACATTTGATAATTTTGGGAAGCATAGTATTGCGTGTATATGTCAGATAGGAAAAACGAATAGACACCAAACGGGTAATCGGAAGCCTTAAATAGAAGAAATGCAGGTAATGAAATGGCCAAAAGAAAAACAGATAAAATGATTAACAGTAAAGATTGAGCAACAGGAATCTCACTAAAAAGAAACAATGATCTACCAAACACTACACAGAAACTAAAGATCGAGCAACACCAACCCCACTAAAAACAAACAATGATCTACAAAACACTACACAGACAACTAAAGATTGAGAAACACGAACCCCACTAAAAACAAACAATGATCTATAAAACACTACATAGAAAAACTAAAGATTGAGTAACACGAACCTCCACTAAAAACAAACAATGATCTATAAAACACTACACAGAAAACTAAATATTGAGAAACACGAACTCCACTAAAAACAAACAATGATCTATAAAACACTACACAGAAAACTAAAGATTGAGAAACACGAACCTCACTTAAAGCAAACAATGATCTACAAAACATTACACAGAAAACTAAAAATTGAGAAACACAAACTCCACTAAAACAAACAATGATCTACAAAGCACTACATAGCAAACTAAACATTGAGTAACACGAACCTCACTTAAAACAAACAATGATCTACAAAACACTACACAGAAAACTAAACATTGAGCAACACAATTTCCACTAAATTCCAGATTAACTCTGTCGGTGACAACTTGAGTCTTTAGTTTTTCATTGTAATAGAGTTCCAGGTTTTGTACGATGATCCACCAGTATGATAGCACAAAATATTTGAATACTACCAAAATCTGTCGAAAATCATTTTAAGGTATAATGAAATAACAAAATGTTTTGATTAAACTATTTATAATGCCATTCATAATACATCTGCTCAAAGTCTTTCTAAAATAAATGCTGTAATTAATCCGTTTGTTACGGTTAATAACACAACACAAAGAAGGGATATATTTTCTGTATAATTGTGTCCCAAATAATTTTAAATAGTGTTATTTAGATTTGAAGATATATATAGTCATTCATAATTGTGTACGTGGAGGCGGTGTATCTATAGTTTTAATTTAAATTTGGTCACTTGGAGGTAGTATATTATACAGATATATCATGTTTGGGAGGGGTATTTGCGAAAAATACCATTCTAGAGACGAACAGTTTCCCGAGCCGAATGGTGAGGGAAATTTAGTCTCAATACTGGTATTTTTCGCAAATACCCCTCCCAAACATGATATATCTGTTTAATTACACCGAATATTATTTAGAACACTGGCTAAATAAAAAACACCTTTTGTTTGTCGTTTTCATGACCTAACATGATGTATCTGTTTATTTTTACCGAATTATGTTACATAAAACGCACAACTGATAACGTTTTGCAAATTGTGTTACAAGCGTCTCGGTGAAGGGTAAAAACGGCAAATACGAGTTTGCAAATACCACGAAAAAAAGTTAAATCTTATGTAAATACACCTCCTACATGAAGTACAAATTCTTCAAATTCACAATGCAATTCCTGAATTTGTGAAAAAAATATCACGGCTATTAAACAATCAGAATCCATCATTTTATATTAGGTGCAATTATATACAGATATATCATGTTTGGGGGGTATTTCTCGACTGGTATTTTTCGCAAATACCCCTCCCAAACATGATGTATCTGTTTAATTACACCGAATATGCAAATACCCCTCCCAAACATGATATATCTGTTTAATTATACTGAATATTATGTAGAACACAGGCTAAATAAATAATACCTTTTGTTTGTCGTTTTCAAGACCTAACATGATGTATCTGTTTAATTCTACCGAATGATGTTACATAAAACGCACAACTGATAACGTTTCACAAATTTTGTTACAAGCGTCTCGGTGAAGGGTAAAAACGGCAAATACGACTGTTACATCAAACGCACAATTGATAACATTTTGCTAATTTTGTTACAAGCGTCTCGGTGAAGGGTAAAAACGTCAAATACGATTTTGCAAATACCACGACAAAAAGTTAAATCTTATGCAAATGCACCTACATGAAGTAAACATTCTGCAAATTCACAATGCAAGGCTTAGAAATGCCTGTACCAAGTCAGGGCTATTGCGGTTTCCCAGTTTCCCGGTGGTTGACTGATTTTGTCTGTTTATTGATTTATGAGTTTTGAATTTCCCTTTGGGAGATTGCTCTGTGTTCGGTAATTTTGTTATTATTCTTATTTGTTAAAAAATATAACGGCTAATAACCAATCAGAATCCAACATTCTTATATAAGGTGTAATTATTACCGACATACAGGTACTTTAAAATGTTGAAATGAAGTTCTTCAGTATTGCAGTGTGAATAACCGTACATCATAAACACCATTCATGAGCATGGTGCATGCCAATATGGTTTGTAAACGGCCGTTGTATTTCTTTACCCCATGCGCATTTTCATTTTTCCGGTTCAGTGCCAAGCTTGTTCTTAGACAGTCACGGTCTGGGCCCGATTGTTCAACTTGTTGTTAAATTAACCATCTGGTTAAAGATTTAACCGTGGATTAGTAATCCAAGTGTTAACAATGAGTTTTTCAATCTCATTTAACCATTTGGTTAAAATTTAACCAAGACCAATGTATCCCACAATTCCTTGTTTTATCCTAGCAGCAGATAAATAAAAAAAAAATATGGCTGACACAATCCCCCCTTCTCAGGACAAAAAGCAATACAGCTATTATTTTGTTTTTAATGTGAAATCTCATTTGAAGAATATAACGTACATGGTATTTGCCTAATGTTATTTGTCCTATATTAATAGTATTTTGTACAAGTTAGAACGGAAGCAATGTATGGACCTCCTTTTAGTTGCGTAATAACATTAAAAGACATGTTAATAAGACGTGTTTAGTGCTTTATAATACACTAAAGATGTGTTAATTAGGTGACAATAACTTCTAATAACTCATTAAACTACATCTAATTAAATCTTCTTATTGTCTTACAATTTCAAGGAATGTTCATTTTCATTATGTAAGTTATCCGTAAATATTTTTCTTTAGTTTCCAACAACTCATTAAAATTGGATCCATGCATGTATGTCAAAAGTCTGTTTTTCTCTCTGATATTAATGTGTGAATTTCTTTTTGTTTTAATTAACATGCAAACAGTTGTTCATGAATAACAATTAAGAAAAATATAACCCCCTTTTCAGTATGAAATGAAAGGTGGGTGTTTCATATGTAAATTATCCAATTTATCTAATTGATGAGGAATGTCCATGATATCATAGAGGTACAGATCCTGGATCGTTTAAGTTAACAGATAGTTCGTATCGTTTGCTTGTTTCATTCATTTCGGTTTCGTGTATCGTTCGTTCGTTTTTCGTTTTCCGTTCGTTTGGGTTTCGTTCGTGTATATATTTGACTAAAAATAAAAACCCGATTGCTTAATGATAAAATCCTTTAAATTTGTGTAAAACATTTAAAAAACGCAACAAAATTAGTCTTTCAGTTCGTATTACTATGTAATGACGGGGAAACCAAATAGGGATAATTTTGTCCTGTCATGCAAGAATTACAATTAAATTAAAAAATTTCAATGAAACTTTTCCGTATTCAAGCGACCTCTTTTGAAATTTAACGCTACGCATGCGTAGTGAGATTGTTGTCGATGAAAGAAACATGTCGGAATCTAGTTCAAAGCGTGGTCCTGAAGATTTACAGCTTCAAAGTTCAGAAAGAAAACACCGGAAAGGAGAATCGAATGCTTAATCGATTAATCTGAGCAGGATATGGATTGGAGACCAGTGTGATTGTTGGAGTGAGTTCAGATCAGTTCTACGAGTGAAATCAAACGCTGAAGTGGCGAAAATTCTTTTGGACTGGTAAGTGCAATGTTTACATTTTAACGATGAACATGAATCGTAAATTGTCACTGATAGAAGTTATGAATTTATTTCGTAGGTGAATACATCGCAGGAAATATATATTTATTTATCATCTATATCTTAAATGTATGTTATTTACTTCGAAATAGGTGATAAAACCTGTCAATTATTAAAGGTAAAATCGAGACGAAAATATTGAGGCCAGCCAAGGGGATTAAAAAAAAATTAACTCTTTTAAATCGGCGTCATCAATTCCAAACAATGTTCTTTCGTGTATTGTATCGAATTTTGCTTAAATTCTGAAGTAGTATTTTAATTAAGCAAATATTCTGACAACCTTTGTGGGAAACAATGTGTGTGTGGGTGTGTGTTGGGGGTGGGGTGCATTGTTATGAATATAGTAAGTACCAAATTAGTATAAAATATAGTATTTGCTCCTCAATCAAGGCATCCCGGAAATGGGACATTCTTCCCCGAACTGTACTAGTAGTCACACTGTCACAGATCTTCATTATTTTTTGTCATTTTACAATATTCTTATTATCAATTTCAGCTATGATGAGAAAATGCAGGTGACACAAACAGCAAAACAACTTCAATTACAAGGTGATAGTGTGTTTGACACAAGTGTGCCATTGTCTGATAATGCAGCATGTGCTGCATTTACATCCACTCCAGAACATGCCCATCAGAAGCCCAACATTACTCTAGTCTCTAGTAGACTCTGTTTATCACCCATTGCATATGTTTCTGAGATTGGTAGAATGTAAGTTTAATAAAACAACATAGTAGGTAAAGTAAACAGTAAATTCCATTGCTGTTTATGGTATTTTAAACAATTTATGTCACCTTCATACAGCTAGAATCAAAACATTTGAAAAATTAAAAACCTAAAGCAGTTGAAAGACTGAGACTCAGAGAGAACAATAATGGCAAATTTAGCTGAGTGCTGTGGTTTGCTCGTGGGGGATGCTTTCAAAATTATATTACTGGTAATAAAATATGGTATAAATCAATAGGGTCTTGTTGTGTAATCTATATATTTACTTCATGAATGATGCTTTACATTTTCATATAAGCACTTTAGTTGTGACAAATCTGACAATATTTCATTACATTGAATACAATAATGATTTACTCAAGTAAAATGCAAATATTGTGATTTTGATTTTGATTTTTGATGTTTAAAAACCACTTTCAACAATATTTCAGCACTGACCATGGGCAAGCAACTGGTAAATTTTATCATTCACAAGCAGCTGCAAATTCAAGTGCCCCCTTTTTCTAATTTACAAAGCCGGGCTATTGTGTAACAGCCACACATGTCAGTTTTATATTTTTTCTGTTTTAGGACAGAAGTTGCAATGTCGGGCATAGAAGATATTGTTGTCAGCAAATATTCCACCAAAAAAGCATTTGAGAAATCCAGCAGTTTTATTTATCCATTTCAGTGAGTATTCTTGACAATTTGACACACAAATATAAATACTTGTGTTCAGGTTTTCTGAAAAAAAAAAGATATTAAGTAACATGTCTAATAATATAAGATATAAGGAGAAAAATAAATGGCGAAATTAGTACATTTGAAATAATATCGAGGGGCCCGGTGGCTCAATGAGTTAGGTAATTGGAAACCTATCACCAATACGGCATGGGTTCAAGCCCGGCTTTGTAAATTACAAAAAGGGTGCACTCGACTCGGCAGTCGCATGTGATACAGTTTACCAGTTGATTTCCCATGGTCTGTGGTTCTCTCCGGATACTCCGGCTTCCTCCACCACTAAAACTGGTCGCCACGATATAGCTCAAATATTGTTGAAAGTGGCGCTAAAACACCAAAAATCAAATCAAATCATTAATGATATCGAAAGAAAATAAAACAACCACTTAATTTGACAAAAACACAACCATCTCAACTGTTCCCCTTTTCAGCACACAAAAATTTACAAATATCTCTCCAAAAAAAAAGAGAAAATAGGGGCATTATGTCTCAATTTCATACTTAATATGCAGTATCTATTTTTCAGGACTTATTACAGTAACAAATGTATAGATGGTCAGCCAATGAAGTAAAAACTCTATGGACAATCCCCTATAAATATTGGTTATTATTACTTGACACATGGTACTCTGTGTTTGCCTAATCAGCATTTATGATGATGGGAGACAATAAACCAGTTAGAAAATGACATATTTAAACTTGCTGATATTTTTGTGGTTGATACTCTGCTGTTGAATACACTTGTAATGAAATTGTAAGCATTGTAGATATACATGTATTCATTAAAATTATTTAAAATGTTTTGTATGAGTTTATGTTATTTGCATTTATTATTTTTCTGATTAAAATTTGTACCTTGTAATTGTTTTGGTATAATTATTTTCCTTTCTCTCAATATTTCCATTAACATGGGTCCTGTGATTGGAAACCATACATTTATTGAATGATGTTTGAGGGATAGGGTCATGGAGAAGACAATACTAAGTTGAAAAATGGAGAAGACAATACTAAGTTGAAAAACTTGTGTCTGATCCTGTTGTCATTATTTAGACAATAAAATATGTTTAAATTTAAAAAAACAATATTTCAGCTATATCGTGGTTGTCAGTTTTATTGTTAAAGAAAACCAGAGTACTTGGAGAAAACCACAGACCTGCCGCATGTCACTGATAAACTTTATCACAAAATGTTGTATCGAGTACACCTAACCCTAACCCTGTGTGGGATTCAAACTTACTACCGGTATTTCAGTGGTGATATGCACTGATTACATAGGTAGTTGCAATTCTAACTACCATATGATCATGACCAAAACTGCCCCTGAATAATATTTGCTTTTTAGAAAACAATTTAATTAAAAACCAAGTTTAAGTTTGTTTTGTTTTCCCAAAATGAACCATGTAACCAAATTATTTGCAACCAGAATGAATCTTTTCACATCAATAATGTTGCATTATACTGTTGTTGACTACTTGCCTTCACTGCAAAACAGGTGTACAAAATTATAAACAAACAAAGTGTGTAAATAAATTTGGCACAGAAAATAATTTTACTTTAGATTATCTATCCGAGTCTTCCAGACATGATGTGACATTCTGTCCAAGTGGGTCTGGATATTTTTGCATTATCTGCCATACACAGCAACTTGGTATAACACGCGTGTTTCCTGCTTCCAGATAGTCATGATGCTACAAAAGGTACTGTCTGTACACAGTGTGTCTTCTGCCTCTGTTGTTATCTTCATCTGGAGGTTGTACAGAACATCATCTCTATGGCGAGCAGCAATCTCTAAAACAAGTTCATCCAAATATATGGTACAGAAATCCTGAAAAGAATGGGATATAGATGAGAAACAATCTATATAGTTTTCCGTTATAATAAATCACTTCATTCAGATACATTTTTTGTAACTTAGTTTGAAAAAAGATATTATGGTTCTGCATGAATACTTTCCCAGTTATGCTTTATTTGAGGGGTTATCCAACAGTTTGTCATGAGATGTGGGTTTTTGCTTGTTGAACGTTGTATGGCAACCTGTCTTATATTTAATTCCCGGGATTATTTTTGTGTGATTTCTTGGTTGTTTACCCCATATCTCATTTTATTTCAATGATAAATACATATTTAAACATTAGATGGTATGTTGCATACAAATGATGACAACGTCAATACTGGTGTAAAACAAAAACTGTCCAAAAATAAAATCATGCAACAGAATAGTAAAAGGTGCATGAAAAATAATATGTACATACATTCTTGAATGGCACCTCTCACTGTCCTCTACCCCTACCTCTCCCTTGTCTTCTGCGTGCTCCTTGATTGACAATGTTCTTGCAAGTACTCTCATCATTAGGAGAAATGATTTGGCTGGTTGTTGATCTGAATTCTAAAATAAATAAAAAAAAATTATCTTCTTGTATAAATATTTAATTCAATATTATGGGACGAAGTCCCAACTATGGTAGAATTAGCCATTTTTTTTCTATATACTAATGACTAAATTTTCATGCACCTGAAATGACATTCCGGAAGCAATACTTATACAGCTTCAGTGGGTTTCTGCAAAAAATTCGATGCAGTACAAAATTGCTCTTGTAGGGGCACGAGTATCAAAGTACTAAAAACGACATATTGTAGAAATAAAATCAAGAACGGGTGCAGGGATGTAGAAAAAAAAATCAAGTTGCAGCTCTCGTGAGAAGTGGAACCTGTTCAAAATATCGCGAGATAGAGCGTGAAGTAGTCCTTGACAACCATAAACAAAGATGAACGACAATGTTTATAATTTTTATGATGTATAAAACTAATGACGGCTTTTCTCGTGAATAAAGCATCGCACATGAACAACAAAATGTGCAAACTAAAGCTATAGTACAGTAAAGTTTATTTACTACTTCCGGTTATGAACCATGTTCGGTAGTGGATACGAAAACTGTCCGGTGTTTGGTCCCCGATATATTGTTTAAAAAAATTATTGGACTTCGTCCCAAGTTAGGTAACACCTATTAGCATATTATTTGGCAACAAATAAAATGAGTCAAAAGTATTGGAAAAAAAACATATATAATCAACCAAAACCATATTTGTACCAAAAAAATGTGAAATAATTTCTGGATAGATTTTATCAAATTTTACAAAAAACCTTTTGAATTGTCCATATTTTGATTGTTTATTTGCTCATTATGTTTATATGAGTGGTTTTTGTTTATATCATAATTTTTCCATGATTCAGATTTTTAGGAATTATGTTTAGTAGAAATATATAGGAAAATCAGTCATATAAAATCCTAAAATATTCAATTTGCGAACATTATTTACTTAATAATGCGGAATCATTCAGAATGGGTTTTTTTCGAATACAGAATACAACATATTTATTGTTCACCGTGTTCATTTTTTGTATTTCCCTTATCGCACCCCAATTTTGTCAGAATACGTATTTTTTTAATTAACTTTATTTCTCCTCTCTCGAGCTATGCACAAATTACTAACGTACTTTTCTTTATTAAAACCATGCGAAGTGGCCACTTTCTAGTGGGAAAACATTTGAAATAAAACAATAATATAGTGAGAAAAGAGTACACGTGCTTACCGGTTCCATCGCTGTTTATTTATAGTTGGAACAACACTATCATTCGGCAACCGTACATGACCGAGTAGTTATTATTGTATCATTCGACAGACTCCGTAAATTTGCCGATAATTAATCAGTCGCCATCTTTTGATGCATCATTCTGGAATTTTTCAACAAATATCGTCCTCTCATCCATTCTTTCTCACATATATCAACACGAAAATGAGCTAAAACATTATTTTATTAAATATAAAGCATGTATAGTACATTTTTTGTAGAATGCAGCTCAATAAAAAAACGATCAAATATATAGCCAGTGGGACTTTAAAATTTAATCATCAATATAATTATCAAACACATTGATAATATAAACTATTTAATATAAATTGTATTATCCTATTACCGACTAATTTATTATTTATATTATCAGTTGCGTATAAAATATAAGATTAGTTAATCACATCAATTTGCACAACAGTCATTCAAACAATAACACGATACTATATTGTACTTCTATAGAACCAGGATCGTTTGTCATTGGATAAAATATGGTTACGCTCCAATGATTCGTTCGTTCGTGTATCGTGCGTTCGTTCGTTTGCGTTTTCCGTATAGTTCGTTCGTTTCATTTCGTTTGTTCGTGTATCGTGCGTTCGTTTCGTGTATCGTGCGTTTTTCGTATCGTTCGTGTGAAGCGTTCGTTCGTGTGAATTCTTCGTTCGATTTTCGTTCGTTTCGTTTGCGTTTGGTGGTTATTGTAAACTTATACAATCCAGGATCTGTACTTTTTTATAATTTTTTCGTAATTGTACGACCAGCGTATTTTCTGATTGACTTAGACTTTTCGTCGATATTCATTTTTATTACGCGTTTTTACCACTTTTGATATTGTTACTAAAAAGGTTATGATATGACTAGTTTAACCCCATCACATTCATATGTGCCTTTTCTATGCAAATAGCCTTTGTACAAGTCATTATTTTTACTATGGTTTTTGTCTTGAAAGGGGTCTTTTACTTCGCATTTCTCGGTCTGCTGTTGATTTACTAACCATAACTTTTGTCTAGTATGTGGCCATATCGTCTTGTAGTATTGGCATATGCTCGTTGTTGTAGACTGCTGAGCGTTCCCTATTTTATAATTTCTATTTAGGTCTTTTCTGGAATGTTGTCTCATGGACATGGCGAGAAACATTACACAATTCTAAAACTCTAAATTATCGTGTTTTTAAAGAAACGTGTATTGTTTTAACAATATTCTGATAATTTAGAAGGAAAAGATTTCTTAACTCTATTTAAAATTTGAACAACAAATCAGAAACTGTCAATAGAACATGGAAGATAGAATAACGTACCGGGCGAAAATAGAAAATGCAACTTATGCTATTTAGAGGAAATTGGTGATGAATTCCATAATATTTTAAATTGTCTATATTTTAAGCAATATAGAGATATTTATATCAAGATATACAAAACGACCAAATATTATTCACTACTTGAGGATTATTGCGTCAAAGAATAGATTGAATCTGACTAACCTATGTAAATTTACACGGGTCATAAATGAAAGGGTGTGTGCTCCTGGCTATCTATTTTTCTGTGTTCTAATATTGTATATATTGTGCATATTGTATATACATTGTAGTTGTGTTTATGTCTTCTCTGTAAATATGTAATATACAGATGAGGATAAAGATACATGTATATAAGAAAAATATATAGCAAAATATTTAACCTGTCAGTTAGTATTCCATTTATATATAAACGTCTAAAATAGTGTGTAAACCAAACGAAGTGATAAAAAATTAAACACTTTGTTGAATGACAAAATGTCCGTCTCACCGAGATACTTTATCAATGTCTAATTAAATAAAATGTCGAACCAATATGGCGATTTTACAATTTCAGAGAAATTTTTTGACGGTCATGTGCGGGACAAAAGAACCAGATATTACTCATTTGAAAAGACATAAATAAAAGAATTTAAATCCCACATATAAATTAATAAAAATACAATAATAATAATAATACTATACAATGGGGCTACACATCTAAATAAATGTTTATTTAGAACTAAAAGTACTTGGTGTTGTTTTATAAACCATTTTAGACGTTTATAATTTATTTTACTTGTATAGTATCGTTATACTGTAATGATCCAACATCCCGTAAGATTGATCGTTGACTGGTTTTTCAGACGTTGTATATGTTATTTCTTTCCTAGTCAGTATTATGTTACATGACATAATCCGACCGATCGTAATGGTTTGTACATCCTGAGCTATGCATTTTATTTGAATAAACTTATAAAATGAACTCTTAAACAAATTAATACAGAACATCACTTATCTAATTAGTGGGCATATATTGCCAATAACATCATACCAAAAGTTTTACTTATCAAGTTAACACCACAAAGTACTGGTTGGAAATCAAATATATTTTGGAACGACGGGCCTTTATACTCTTTCACTGTTCCACCCGTCTCCTTATTCTCTTGTACCATAACACTGTACACAATCTCGAGGTTCTGGATAAAACAATTACGAACATCAAAACTGACCTAAAACATTCTCTGACGTTCTCGGATACCAACAATATAAAGGAACGTCTGTAAGAGGTCCACAAAATTCAAAGCGAGAGAAACAACGTCAGAAATTCTTTAGGGATGGTATTAACCCGAACAAAAATATACCATCATTATCATCTGTAACTTCTGGGTAAACGACAAGATAAGATTTACAAGGCACAAAGAAATTAATAGAGACCAAAATGGCGCAGTCGCCAATTTGTCATCAAAAGATCTAAAACGTGCTGAGATTCATATACTCTCTAAGGGACTTCATTTCTGTCCCACCCTTAACAAAATTGATGAGGAGCAACTATCAGCTGATCTCGACAAGTTTGCTGCTAGATCATTTCGAATCAAAGAGTATTTCTTGGCCAAAGAGAGGGACGGTTTTTTAGATGGGTCGTCTGATTCGGAAGATGATAATGAGATTCCCCTTCCTAGGTTTAAGAAAAAAAGTTCATGGATTCCAAAACACAGCAAAAATACAACGTTAATATCCTTTATTGATTTAGTAAAAAATGATGTCCAGACAGCTCCCAGCACGAACATATCAACCCATAACAACCCTACCCCAGCAGAATAGGGTCCGCTACAAGAATTAAAGGAAATGGAGAACATTGTCATAAAGCCAGCAGACAAGGGTAGCGCAGTTGTAGTTATGAACAAAGTAGATTATTTAGAGGAGGCAAACAGACAACTGACAGACGACAGAAATGGATATTATGTCAACTGACATATACAACAAACCGACAGTACCTGTCCCCACAGAGTTGTCATCCTAAATATTGTACCAAAAATATTCGCACAGCAAAGCTCTCCGAATCAAACGCATCTGCTTCAATGAACAAACAGCAAACAACGGCTTGGGGGACTGAAATGCCATCTGAAAAAGAGGGGCTACAACAATGCGAGCATTAATCATTGTTTTTACAAAGCCAGTACTATTGACAGAAAATGCCTCATCCAATATAATGAAAACAACACTAACAACATTTGTCATCACATAGCATCATGGGCTCAGTTATTTATTCCAACATCGTTAGTGAGCACGGGACAACAATACAAAAACATCCAAAACTGTGCAAAATCTTCAAAGAACCACCCGTCTTGGGTCTTCAGGAAACCCAAAAGTTTGAAAGATATCATGACGAGAACTGACATCTCCCCTCGATCTGCCTACAATGCTCGGTGTCAAAAATGTGATTTCTGACGATGTATGACGTGCAAAAACATCCAATGCACACAAACATTCAGCAGCACACATACAGGAGACGAAATTATCATATACTAGTGCTGCAATTCCAACTGAAAGAGAGAAAATATTATCTACCTCCTGGACATTCAGGAATGTGCAATTTAAGGCCTTCAGATGATCGGGGAAACTAAGCAACAACTTAGTTAACGCTTGAATGGCCACAGGAGCGATGCAAATGGCAAACCTGACCTTCCACTCAGCAGACATCTCAGATCGATAGGCCAGCATGATTTTTTTCAGGAAACTGAAGGTCACCATAGTTGATCAAAGTAGACAGGAAAGGGAAAGCTAGAGGATTAGAAAACTTAAGACCTTATCACCGAATGGAATCAATGAAAAAAATCAATATCCTCTCTTGACTCCTATTTTTGTTGGTCTCCTCCAGGACATACAGTTTGCTCAATTGGCCCGAAGTATGTATTCCACACTGTGGTGGGCCGTTGTTTTGAATGAGTATGGGTATCATACAGTTTTCAAACATATGTTTGACAGTGTTATTTGATACATTAACCAATAATGTCTCATTTTTATTTTTATTTCTAATTAAACATGTATTTAAATGTGTAGCCCTATTGCATATGGTTGTATTTTCATTAATTTATATATGGGATTTCATTTTTTTTATGTATGTCTTCTCATATGAGTAACATCTGGTTATTTTGTCCCGCACACTGACCGTCAAAAATTTTCTCTGAAATTGTAATGTCGCCATATTGGTTCGACATTTTATTTAAAGTAATATGAAATGAAAATATCGTGGAATTTTCGGATTAAATATTTTCACTTAATGTGTCACTTAATTTTAACTAGTATCAACTGCATAACATTAAAAATGCGCTCAAAACTAGTTTTTAAGAGCAAATCCCAAAATATTTGACAGCAGATCATTCTATTTTCCCGTACAGTAATGCAAATGATATGCCCGTGACACAAGATTTTAACTCTATCGGGGAGATTATATATAATTATTGCTCATGCGCTATGTTCATTTGATGAAAAATATATATATATTCCGTGTGTACCAATAAATTGCTTCACACGACATGAAACAGACATATTCCTGAATAATTATTGTCAGGAATGTGTGCGTGCTTACCTCAGCATCCATTATTGCTTATCTTTTCTTCACGAGGTCATGATCGGCAATCATCGGAACAAAACAACCGAAAGTTAATCAGTCTCCACAACAATGACGAGGACGATAAACATGCACACGGATTTGCAGATTTCTAGTTGTTGGAAACATTTTTCGACTTGAAACATGCATGAATAGCTTAGTAACGGTACCGCCGTATTCCAAATTGAATTTTCAGGGGAAAAATGTCTTCACCCAAAACTTGTGTAATATTACTTTAATTAGACATTGATAAAGTCTCTCGGTGAGACGAACATTTTGTCATTCAACAAAGTGGTTAATTCTGTATCTCTTTGTTTTGTGTACAAACCATTTTAGACGTTTATAATTTATTTTACTTGTATAGTATCATTATACCGTAAAGATCCAGTAAGACTAGTTTGGCAGATGTTGTATATATATATACGTCTGAAAATTAAACCAAACAGTGTTAGAATTAGATGTTTGAGCTTTCACATTTTTGTTCTTCATTCGACGGTATTAGAACTACATGTAACACCATTGATATACTGCAGCACAATTCGCTTAGCCTTATGTCTAGCGCCCTAGACCACTCGACCACACCCGCTCCATAAAAAATGATGCTTCAATAGTCAAAGTGTTACCTTGTCTCGTAAGTAAAATCTAGAGATATACATAAAACATATATCTAAGCATGTATAGATGGTACATATATACTTAATATTATAATTTGACCTCAATCTAACTCAGCAATTTTTAACATACGGTATTGTATAGGACAATGAAGAATTCATTATACAGTCACAGGAAATAAAGTATATTATACAAACGTCTAAGCAGGTGACAACCATACAATATATCTGTCCCACTGGATCTCAAAGTTACTAAGGATACTAGGTTAATACTAAATAGTATATACGTGTGAAAATTAATCCAAACAGTGTTAGAATAAGATATTTGAGGTGTAAAATTGTTGTTCTTCCCTATATATATGCAGAGAGAGAGAGAGAGAGCGTGCAAAAAGTTATTCCAATTTACATTTTATTCACCTATAATATGATAATACACCCTTAGTGGGAACTCTTAAACCGTCTTAATTGAAAAGGACAACATTCCAAGATCTTGCAAATTGTTGGCAATCACGGGTGCAGTCGGTCGGATATAGAGACATCTTAGTGAACATGATTGATATAAAATTATATTCATTGTAATAATTTAATTTATTGCAAAACATAAATGTTCTGGTCAAGGGGAGGCAACTCTATTCGACTCTTCAATTAACTTCAATTACATCATGATTGACATCTGGGCATCCTCAGTTTCATTACATTAATGTTATCAGTGGCTGAATATCCTCTACTTTTATTAGAGGGTAGTATTACCCATCTTTGATGGTTGTCACATTTTTATACATATTGTCTAGTAGTTCAGATAGTTTTGTGTCATTGTTTACATTGAACATTTATTTGCAGGTCAAACACATTATTATTGTTTGACATTTGATTGTAGTGTTTGCATTATGTTTGTATTAAGTGATGTCTTTATCGTCATTTTATAATAAATGGCCATTTCAATTATAATGTTTCTTGCTTAATTCTTAATATGACCAACCATCAAACAGAGCACAACATACTTGTTGTTGCCATAACATAAACTAGTTGTTAGCGAGAGGTTCCGAATGGAAGATGGAAGGTTCGCAAATTTGTTCGTCTCGTATAAAATATCGTAAAATAGCTAATGTGATGAAATTTGGAAAGATAACTTTGAAGGCGTTTGACTCCAACCTGGGCTCTGCTACCTCTCTGATTCCTGGAAATGTTGAATTACGATTTTTCTTAATATTAACTTTAAAAGTATTTGTGAATTGAATCTGAATTGGAAATCACCGCCAATATCCGACCTGGCAAGTGACACGTACTACGTAGATTATTCTTTGATAGCGCAGGGAGGCGCTAAGAGAAAATAGTGAGGGTCTGTATGAGTGGTTGAATACAGTACATCACGTTTAAACAAAGAAAATCAATAGACATGCATCGGTACAAGCACAAGGAAAAAGTAAAGGAAACGTCCGGCGTTTTGAAAGACTGTAGAGAAGTCTTACATGATGTACGTACGTACGTAGATGGGTGATTAAAACAAATAGAAACACAGGTAAATAAAGATAGATGAAGTTAAATCCAGCCTCGTTGACATTACAAGAAAAGTTAGCTTATTAGAAATAACAGCGAAAGAACTTAAAGGGCACCGGACATGAACAATATATTTTTGGTTTTTCATTTGTTAATGTTAGAATTAAATAGCAGTTATCTCTACCAAATTACTGTAGGAATGTACATTTCACACACGTTGTGACAAATCTCCGATGATCTCCGGAAACTGCCGACAATTAATAAGGTAGTGCAGAAAAGTTAGCGTGACGTCACAGTTGCTGATCATGTATAACAACACGCGCTTTCACTTGTAAACAACACCACAAATTATTTAAAAAATCAATTAATGGATTCACTGAAGGCTGCCTGAAGTACCTAAAATTTATATTGTCTACGTATATTTACCGCGATCATCTTCAAATGAAAGCATTTATTAATAAATCTATAAAATTACCTGGAATATAATTATAAAACATAGGCTGGTACTAGGTGTGACTCTTCGCGTGGAGAAGTAAACAATTATTGTCATTTTGTTCAATCGGAAACATATGAATCTTGTTCGGAAAAGGATTTTCATACATATATTTATTATTATTTAAGTCCTGGATAACTCTTAATAAACAAAGCATTAATGATTGACGTTGAAATTATCATCTAAAACTGTATGTCCGCACAAAATTTTTGAAACTTTTTTCGAAATCTAAGTTGGAAGCAAAAAATGTTGCAAAGTACAAAATTATTCAAGTTCTTTTTTAAAATATTTGATATATTATTCATTTCTTAAACAGATCATTGGAAAAAAACCTGTCTACAATTTTACGAAAATAAAAAACGTTTCTTTCAAGTAACAAACAACTGATCTTGGCAAGATTTCCTTTTGACCCCCCCCCCCCCCTCATTTCAATGTATGTCTCTACTTATTCTATCAACATGTGGGGGGGGGGTTCAAAATGAAGTATTTCCTCTATCTTTTCAATGGGATTAAAACAGGAAATATAGGTTCAGGGAGGTTATCATGTAAAAAAACAGCAGTATAGATGTGTTGTCGTACCTTTCAAGTCATGGGTTAATATTAGTTCATACGCGTGAGTGAAA